>BLSH010440459.1:1779905-1802698 GCA_018402905.1 Glandirana rugosa
TACATGTCGAATATTGGGCATGTCGGTTAGTCATGTCCAATAACCACTCGGATATCTATTAACCAAGGATCCGTCACTGTGTTTCTTCATTTGGAATGACCATTCAACATAGAATAAATGAAGTTCGTCAAGATTTGGATAAAGAGGGGATTTTATTTTTTTTTTGTTATATATGAATAGACGAGACGCGTTAATATAACGTGTTTCGCCGGAGCCTGGAGGAGAAGATACTAGGGGACGCCCGAAAAAGACGAGAAGGAGAAAAGACTCACGGGGGGTATCGTTCAACATTTATTGGTACAACACAATTTTGATCTCAACTCGCTTGTGGACCTGTAAGCCCAAGACGACCAGGCAGACTTGACCATTGATTTCAATGGGGTTCGTTGTCCGTGCGATCGTTCGGGTTCCGTCCGGACCCGGACCCGGACTTTGTCCCGAAGTTCAGACGGACCAGCAGAACCCGAATGTCCAGGTGTTCGCTCAACTCTAGTTTTAACACAACATGGTTATTTACAACTTGCTATGGGGGGCACTCAGAAAAGAGGAAGAGCAGAAAAAGCCCGCAGGGGATCATAGAAGAGGAGGTCCGAGGCCGCTTTGTGCAATATAATTGCGCAGAGCAGATAAGTATATATTGTTTTTTTTTTATTTTAGGGGAGAAATAGGTTTAGAACTGCTTGAAGTAAATAAGATACAACTTACCAGTAAGGTTTACTTCTTTGTGTCACTGCCTAGGAACCAATTATCTATAGGCTCACCAATAACCTGTACTGATTGGCTGTACGGGTTATAAGCTGTACATTTTTTAATTTATTTCCCCCATCTTATAGAATGAAAATGCTACTCCCTTGGTACAATACAGACAATGCAACCTGTATTTAGCCTCATTATTTTTTTTTTATCATTATTATATATAAATCCTCAAGCCATTAATGAGCTGCACAAGAGATAACTCTCCCTTTTGAATACAGTAGAAATGTTAGTCAATGAAATGAAGCTATGGCATGGAAAATTTTATGTTAATAGGCAATTATTTTAATTTGTCATGTTCATTTATCAGTTTTTCAGTTATAAGTGTCCTAGTGAGGCTTTTTTGATAGCAGGTGTGCTTGCATTGACTAATTGATACTAATGGTATTTACTGTCGAGTGCTGGTTACTGGAATTTAAATAACTTTTTTTTTTATATGTTTACAAGCAGCAAACCTCTGTTCTTCCATTCTAATCTATTATTCACTTTCTATCACTTTTCTAAGTGGAATTTAACATCCTGGTCCTAAAGGGCTGCTATCAAATTTAGTTCTGCTAGGTGGTAACTAGCCTGGCCAATTGGTAGGGGGTTTCCTGATTGTTGCCCTAAGCCTGGGTTGGTGTATCCCTCTCTTCTGTCATTGGGTGGCGCTGCTGTCCTGATACTAGAATGACAAGATCACATTGTATCCAGGTTAGGAGTGGATAGGTTGTCCCAGCCAATCAGTGTGTCTGATGGGAGAGCCTATTTACTTGGGAGTGGTCAGGTGGATGGCTGTCTGGGTGGACATGTGTTAAAAAGCTCCCAGCTGCTAGGCCAGAAGCCTGAGGCCTATCTGGAAGTACCTGGTTGCTGGGCAGTCCATGGCCTATCCAGGTTGGAAGCAAGCAGCACTGGGTTGGGGCTTCAGGCCTGGAGCCCAACCAAGTTGCAAGGATTCTAGCAGCTGGAGAATCGAGTTGTTGTCCAAGGTGAAGATAAGTAGTGGTTTGCAGAAACTACCAGAGGCAAGTGAGGATCAAGGCCAGAGATAAAGGGGACCACAGTCGCCATTAAGGGACATCCATTCCTGTTATCAGAGGCCAAGTTATGAAGTCTGAAGAAGTACCAGAGCAGCCTTATTCACTAGCTTGGGATGGTGAACAAGTGTAAAAGCTTCAGCAGAGTCAAGCTAGGGACCCAGCGGGAGAGTGTGGGTGATGCTTATAGAGGATTCAGTGGGTTAGCTGAAGAGCCAAGTCAGGGACCCAGAAGGACAGCGTGGGTGACACTTGGGAGCCACAGCGGGTTAGTTGTGGAGGAGCTCAAAGGGATCCAGCAGCGGCTCGGATTTGAAGAGTCTAGTGAGAAACTGGGAGCTCAGTGAGAGGATCTATAACAGGATACAGTGAGTTGTGATCTACATTAAAGTCAAAGTTACAAGTTCAGTTACTATAGGAGACAGTGGTCTACAGATACAGTTTGCTGCAATTCAGCTTAAAGGCCCTTGAAATGTTTAGCTGTCCTCATATTCCTATTTTTGTCTCGGAGTCTGTGTTTTGTACCTGCCTAAGGGTGTCCTGGCCCTAAACCCCCTCTCTCTAGTTAGTTAAGAAACAATAAATCTCTTTCTACATTCTCAAAGTGTCTGGCGCCCTAGCTCTGGGGGTGACCATTAGGCCTCTAGGGGTTGGGGCCAAGGCTACAGGAAAAGGATTAACTTTAAAGCAATTGTAAAGTCTTGTTTTTTTTCTATTAAAATAACAAACATGTTATACTAACCTCCTCTGTGCAGTGGATTTGCACAGAGTGACCCAGATCCTCTTCTTCTCAGGTGCCTCTTCTGTACTCCTGGCCCCTCCCTCCTGTTGAGTGGCCCCACATCAAGCAGCTTGCTATGGAGGCACCCAAGTCAAGCTGCAGCTCCGTGTGTCCATTCGGACACGGAGCTGGGGTCCGGCCCTGCCTCCTCTCTTTCCTGATTGGCTAACTGACTTTGATTGACAGCAGCTGGAGCCAATGGTGCCGCTGTTGTGTCTCAGCCAATCAGGAGGTAGAGTCCTGGACGGTTAGAGTAGGTAGGTTGACAAGTCAGGTATAATGAAGTAGATGGAAGGGTCAACTAAGAAGATGTATGAGGAAGTGGGTGGATAGGTATATGGAGGTAGGTGTACAAGTCAGCTATGAGGTGGTTGGTGGACAGGTCAGGTATAAAAAAGACAGATCACAAAAGAGGGGCAGAGAGAATTAGAACAGAATATATGCCACCCGAACACCAAGGATCTCCAAAAAAGGGTCCAATGCTTTTTAATGATAACATCACAGCTAAAACTGCAACATTTTGGGACCATGCAGGACCCCTTCATCAGGTATTTCTTTAGAAAGAGCGAGTTAGGTCACAGGAGAGTTACAAGGGATGATTGTGGTGAAGTGGATTGGGTACAAAAGAGGAACAGAGGAGAGATCAAAGCTCAAAATCTCTTCAAGCAGTGAAGTTACTATATTCATAAACATTTAGGCCAGAGCTGGACCAGGTCGGCCAGGAACTTGATTTTAAACATGGATTTTGTGCAGCCAGTGAGAGCACCCTTAAAGCGGAGTTCCACCCTAAAGTGGAACTCCCGCTGGTTGGATTCCTCCCCCCCTCAGGTGTCACATTTGGCACCTTTCGGGGGGGAGGGGGAAGAGGACACCTGTCTTTAGACAGGTGTCCTTTTCCACACTTCCGGGAGTTCTGGCCGGCGGACGCGGCAGATGACGTCAGAAGCCGGCTCCCTCCTCCCTGCTCGCTCTGCTACTGGCCGCCTGGCCAGTAGCAGAGCGTGGCAGAGCTCGCGCATGCACGGTAAGGTGCCCGGCGTGAAGCTGTACTGCTTACACGTCCGGGTTCCCTTACCCGCGATGGAAGCGGCTGCACCCGTCCCCCGATCCGAAGATCGGCGGCGGGTGCCGACATCGCTGGAGTCCAGGACAGGCAAGTGTCCTAATATTAAAAGTCAGCAGCTACTGTATGTGTAGCTGCTGACTTTTAATTTTTTTTTTTAGCCCGGACCTCCGCTTTAAACCAGATACTGTCCCTGGAAACTAGGGATGGCTGAACAACTTATGTTTGTATGACTTTTGCTTTTGGGAAAGTGAGTACTGTGCAATATGTTTAATAAAATAAGTCCTAAAAGTTAATTGTAGGCTCTTATTTAGAGTCCAGGGCCACAGACTGTATATCTCTATGCTAAGTGAACAGAGCTGAAAGTAGTTGACCAAACACTGACCATTTTTGTATCACCATCAGGGCTTTGTTGTGTCCAAAAATCCGCTGCTCTTCACTTACTAGTTGAAAACTAATATTTACATTTTTGGTAAATGCTGGACAGTTAAAGCCCAATTGAAATCTTCTTATTTACAGTATTACTGCTATACAGGTGATCTGCAGGTCAAATTTACCTGCCAATGAACTCTGAATGGGCTCAGAAATGTCTTGAACTGATCTCAAAGCTGTGTGCAGGCAAAACAAGCTGCCTTTGACAACCTACACAAGCCCAAATGCCGTCATCACAGGCCCTTACTGTAAAGACACAATTAATAGCATGTCACCTAGTCTACGACATGCATCTCATGCCATCCTTAGTACCACCTGCAGGTTATGTGGCATATGGTGCCACATGGCTGATAAATCCACCTGGTTGGTGAAAATGGGACTAGTTCATTGTGCTATTAATAGTATGAATTGGTGTACAAAACATTTTCAACTTCACTAGACTTCACAAGACTTCTAGGAGTGTTGGAAAATAAGTCTGCTTTCAATTTCAAAACCCCAATTTAATTTCACACTGCTCCCACACGAAAGTCGTACGACTTCCGATCCAACTTTGCCCTGTTACTTCAGGACTCCTATGCAACTTCAATGAACATGATCCGACTTTAATCCGACTTTGAGATGATTGTGACTTGTCCTTTGACCAATTAAAATAATTCCTTTGCGTCTGGTATGGAGGAAACCTCACGGCAAATTTATCAAAAGAAAAATGGTGTAGAGCCCCCCCCCCCCAGATCTATACCAGCTCCTTTGAGTCTGGTATGGATCTTGAGGGGGAAACCCCATGCCAAAATAAAGAAAAAACGGTGTGGGGTCCCCCCAAGACCACACCAGACCCTTCGGTCTGGTACAGATTTTAAGGGGAAACCCCCATAGCACTTCTTTTTACATGTTGGCGTGGGAGTTCCCTTTAAAACCTGGTATAGCGTTGGGGGGGACCCCATGCTATTTTTTTTTTTATTTTGACGTGAGGTTCCTCCCTTAAGATCCATACCAGACTCAAACGATCTGGTATGAATCCGGTGGGGGGGGGGGGACTCCACGCGGTTTTTATTTTGATAAATTTGCCATGAGGTTTCTTCCATATCCAGAGGCAAATTAATTGTTTTAATTGGTCAAAGGACAAGGACAAAGGACAAAGGACATCTCAAATTCGGACCAAAGTCCAATCCTGTTCATTGAACTCGCATAGAAGATGGACCTGAAGTAGCATGGCAAAGTCGGATTAGAAGTAATAAAACTTTCATGCGAGAGCAGTGTGAACATAGTCTAAATTGGGATTTTGAAATTAAAGCAGACTTATTTTCCCACACCCCTAGAAATCTTGAGAAATCTAGTGAAGTTGAAAATGTTTTGCCCAACCATTTGTACTATTAATAGCACAATGAACTAGTCCCATTTTCACCAACCAGGTAGATTTATCAGTCGTGTGGCACCATATGCCACATAGCCTGCAGGTGGTACTAAGAATGGCATGAGATGCATATCGAAGACTAGGTGACATGCTATTAATTGTGTCTTTACAGTAAGGGTCTCCTCCGATGCTGGCTCCTACTGTTGTGTCAGGTCCAGTGTCTGCCAATTGTTATATAGCCATAGGGCATAGCCATCCGGTGATGTCGCCCAGGGGGAGGGCTCTCCATGTGACTTCGTGAGTGGTGAGGTCTCAGTGTGACGTCCCAAGATGGCCACACCCCATGGCTTTATAAGAACTGACAGACATGGGACCTGATAAAACAGCGGGAGCCAGCGTCGTAGAACGACCGGGTCGTGGAGGAAGAAGTCATCCACGGAGAGAGAGGAACCGGGAGAGGAAGTTGATGGAGAAGAACCGTGAGAAGAAGTGGAGGGAGAGGACTGGAGGAAGAAGACATGGAGCCACGACGGGGGACATTCTTTATTTTTAATGAAGGACTTTTTGAAAACTGTCTCTTGTTTTTTTGCAACACTACACTACACTTCTTTTTTTTGGGTGAATGGGTAGGAGTACAATGTACTCCATATTCATTCACATGGGGGGGTGGGATCTGGGGGCCCCCTTGTTAAAGGGGGCTTACAGGTTCCTATAAGCCCCCTGTCCACAGACCCCCACAACCACTGCCTAGGGTTGTCGGGAAGAGGCCCTTGTCCCCATCAACATGGGGTCAAGGTGCTTTGGGGTGGGGGGCGCAGAGCCTCCTTGCCCCAAAGCACCCACCATCCCATGTTGAGGGCATATGCCCTGGTATGGTCCAGGAGGGGGGCACTCGCTCGTCTCCCCTTTCCTAACCTGCCGGGCTGCATGCTCAGATAAGGGTCTGGTATGGATTTTAGGGGGGTCCCACGCCATTTTTTTTTTAGCTTTTGGCATAGGTTTTCCCCTTTAAACCCATACCAGACTGAAGGGTCTGGTATGGTCTTGGGGGGACCCACTCCATTTTTTTTTTAATCTTGGCGTGGGGTTCCCCTTCAAGATCTATACCAGACTCAAAGGGCCTGGTATGGATCTGGGGGGGCCCACGCTGAGCACAAGTTGCATACCACTAATGATATCAGTTAAGATGATGATCCCAACTTCCATTCACATCAATGGGCTAAAATCATGCCCAAGTCGGACCAAAGTAGTGCAGGAAGCATTTTCAAAGTTGGACCAACAAGTCGGAACAGTTAAGACGGCTCTCATAGGGAACCATTGATCTAGACATGTCATGCAACTTGTGCTCTCGAAGTCGGAGTGTATGCCGGACCAGTATGAACCGGCCCTTACTTGTTTAAAGTGTATGTACCTTTTGGTCTAAATACTCCATTGAAATTTTGGTATATCTGTTTAATAAGATAAATTAAAAAAAAAAAATACCTGTTGATGGTGTCAGAAATTCAGAGCGGTTGTGTGTCCTTGCACCCTTCCTGTGTTATGTCAAGTCCTCCTATTATGGACTGTAAAGCAATTACTCTCTATGTTGCAAGATATGGAGAGTGGGAGCAATTCAGTAGTTTACCAACAGAAAACTGAACAGGGTTGACACTTTTCCTGGTAAATTAAATCCGGAAAAAGGCACGTGCTGTTAGGCCACAACAGGAAATTATAAAATGAGTGCATTCCTGGCAGATCAACAGGTATTTTCTGTACCTGGATTTATAGTATCTTTAAAGGGAAATTCTGTTCTGGAAGGACAAGATACCTAATTTTTCTCTACTGCAGTAGAGTAACACAGTTATTTTCACCCACCCAGCTCCTTTCTCTGTAACTTTGCTTTTTTATCCCATAAGCATCCTCACTAATAGCACACAGCCACCACAACCCTACTATTTGGCTCCTTGTGCTGCTTCTCCCAGGCTGACACCATGTTATTTAAAGACACACTGCTTGCATTAAAAATACATTTAGGAGCATTTTTATAAAACAGGGAAAGTGACTTCCATCAAACATCACAGGTGGTGATGCAGTTGGTGTTATTGTTGCATTACGAAAATTTACCTGCATTGAATGTTTGGGAAATGTCCTATTACCGAATGTATCAATATTAAATTAAAATGTATTCATGAACACATAAATGCATTCATTTGTGTCTTTTATATCTGACTGAAGTTCAATTTTAAAGCAGCATTACACCTAAAAGCAAATTTTATTATATTGCAAACTATCAATTCTTGGATGTGATGGCTGCATTAATTTTCTTTTTTTGGGCTTACTTTCTTCCACCTGGTGACCCTGCAGTAAATCTGTTGTTTTTCAATAGAACAAACTGTCCTGCAGATATAGCATTTAGATGGCTGAGACAAACCATTTAACACTGACAAGGGTGCTTACAATGATCAGATTTTATTAATTCGTGTAATAAGGAGAAAAAAAGGAAAAAAGGAAAAAAAAAACTGTTGTTGCAACTGCTAAAAAGTGTGAGCTAGAGATTGGCTTCAATTTATAAGTGTATTTAAATCTGATAGTCCATCTAACACTCCCTCCGGATTAACAATGCTGCTGCCCAAAGGTGTCTCTATTGCCCCATCATTCAGAGTGTATGCACTCTAATGGCTCGTACACACGGGACGACGATCGTACGTACGATCGTCTCAAATCGTATGTTGGATAATGTAACTTGCATACTGACTGCACTACACGATCGTACAACCACGGAAAGAGCGTTCAGGTGCATGTAATTAGCATCCGGCCGTTTCTGACTTCGGAGCATGTGTTTTGCACAAAACAACTTTTTGTACCAACTGCTCTGTACACACGATACAATGGTCGTATGACCGCTTGTTGGTATGACCAAGTTTTCTAGTCTGCTCATACAACTCCCCTTATACGACCGTCGTATGTCGGCTGTTCTAATCGCGCATACGAACGATTGATTTCGCATACAACGGTCGTTCATACAACCTGTTGTATACGATCATTGTCCCATGTGTACGAGGTTTAATACAGTGTTACTTTCCAGATCACCAAGTGAAAACAGAGGGAAAAAGGTTTTAAAAAAAGAAGCTAATGCAGACACTGCACCTAAGAAATGGTAAACTGTGATATACTGCATTTTTAGTATTGGGTGTAATACTTATTTAAGTGTTCTCTTATTGACTTACCATAGCTACAACTTGCATGCTCTTTCACATTGTTATTATATAGAATAAAAAAAGAGTCTAAAAAAAAAAATAGTGTAAAAAAATATTGTCTGATTTTTTTTTTTTTCAGATTAGGTGGTAACTGTAAGGACTAGTAGCAACCAAAATGAATAATTTGCCCACATATCTCCCACATATCATATAACTATTCAAGAGAAATCTCCAGATGCACTTTTTATAAATCTGGATTTCTCTGTTCACTGCAAAGTTAGGATCAATTCTTTGAATATTAACTATGGATACATGTCCTACACAGAAAAAAAATAGATTTCTAAAGTAAACATTTAACAATGAACAATGGTCAGTTTCTATTATTGGAATATACTGTATATTTGTATTGTTTTACAAGAGTTAATGTTTTGGAAAGGAACATATAGTAAGTGCTTTGTTGTCACAAAATGACATGGCTTCTCAGCTAACAAATATATGTTTTGTGAAATAATGTAACAATGACCTTTTCCATGGACAAATGGTCTTACTGCTAAGTCACAAATAAATCAGCTGTGTTTACAACGAGAAGCTGACTGGAAAAAGGAAAATAGTTTATTAGAGCTGCAAAGTATTTGATGTATGTCAAACTGTTACATAAAGTCAATACTTCTCTAAGAACTAGCAATAAATGCGGCACAAAAGGCAATATTTCCATCACAGAGGAAGCAATCACATAAAGATTAGGAGACCGTTTCAGAATGAATGCCAGTTATGAGAAAGGAGATGGTATTTTATATTTTATTTGAGTTATAGCCATGGGGACTACACTACTTCAACATAGCAGGCCCTAATATTATCTCAAATGCTGTCAGCTTTTCATGTGTTTGCCGTCCAGTGTGAGATTCCAACACCTCAGTTTCATGTGCTTAAGCTGGCCATGCATGGTTAGATATTCATTCAAACATTTGTAGAAAAAAGGTTCATCAGAACATCGCTGGGTCAACTAATTTAGTTGGAAAGCCTTAGAAATTTCATCCAGACCTGATATGTGAATGGAATTCCAGAGGTATTAAATAGGTTTCAATATGTACAATTTTTCCCAAATAAAAATAACTTTCAAAGTTGGAATTTTGTTTGTTTAACCACTTGCCAAATGCCTCGGGTACATAAACTGTTGCCTGCGGTCTATAAACGGTGATCTGTGCAGCCGCAGTAGGGGGCGGGCGCAGGCCGCCACCGCCGACCTCTCGTGCCCAACGCACTCTGCCTGAGTGTGGCTGCGGGCCAGGCAGACTCGATGTCCGCTGGCAGCCCGCAATCGCCTTCTGGAGAGGAAGAACGGGGAACCGCCGATGTAAACACGGCAGTTCCCCATTCTGACAGGCGGCATGACAGTGAACTACTGAATCCTGTACTCGGGATCAGTTAGATCCATCATGTCCTTGTCAGCTCAGCCGCCACACAGTTGCCTAGGGAACACAGTTAACCCCTTGATTGCCCCCTATAGGTTAATCCCTTCCCTGCCAGTGATATTTATACAGTAATTAGTGGGTTTTTTTTTAGCTCTGATTGCTGTATGTTTTTTGTCCCAAAAAAGTGTCAAAAATGTCTGATCTGTCCGCTGCAATATCGCAGTCCCGATAAAGATTGCTGCCATTACTAGTAAAAAAAAAAAATTGTGAAAACGCTATAAATGGATTCTCATGGTTTGTAAACGCTGCAACTTTTGCGCAAACCAATCAATACACGCTGAGATTTTTTTTTACCACAAATATGTAGAAGAATATATATCGGCCAAAACTGATGGATACATTTTTTTTTATAGATTTTTTTTTTTGTATATGTATTATAGCAAAAAGTAAAAAATATTGTTTTTTTTTTCAAAGTTGTCGCTCAATTTTTGTTTATAGGGCAAAAAATAAAAACCACAGAGGTGCTCAAATACCATCAAAAGAAAGCGCTATTTATGGGAAAAAAGGACCTCAATTTCGTTTGGGTACAACGTTGCATTACCGTGCAATTGTCATTTAAAGCGATGAAGTGCCGAATTGCAAAAAGTGCTCTGGTCAGGAAGGGGTAAATCCTTCCGGGGCTGAAGTGATTAAGAAGCATTTTCCATCCTGCTCCTTTGAAGTTTCCTGTTGATGGGGAAACTGTATATTTTATATTTCCTTATTCCTATTGTGGCTCACTAAAGAATACTAAGCCTCCAAATTCTGGTCAAGGAGCCATATGTGGTCATATGTATTGTTTTACCTTCCTGATGTAAAGCTTGAGGAATGCAGGAGCCCACTATGCCCCTTAAAAGATTATATCACTGTCCAAACAACTTTGATTGGTCATTTATTCACATACTAGTCTGTATCTACCACAACCCAAACTCAAATAGGCTAGTCTCACACCAGAACTTACAACCGTGCAAGCGTCTGATCTGATCATCTCCATGCTGCATGTGCAGCATGAAAACAGCATCTTTAGTTATGTATTCGTGTCATATTTCCTTTATCTTTATCGGTATCTGTCATTATTTTTAATAAATGGTATACTTTTAAGGTGATTGAAAAGTCTTGTTTTTTTTTTTTTTTAATAACAAACATGTTATACTTACCTCATCTGTGCAGATGGTTTTGCACAGAGCAGCCCGGATCCTCCTCTTCTCGGGCCCCTCTTTGCTGCCCTTAGCCCCCCCCTCCTGTTCAGTGCCCCCACAGCAAGCAGCTTGCTATGGGGGGCACCCGAGCCAAGCTGCAGCTCCGTGTGTCCATTCAGACATGGAGCTTCATTTCGGTCCCGCCCCCTCTCTCCTCTGATTGGCTAACTGACTTTGATTGACAGCCACAGGAGCCAATGGTGCCACTGCTGTTTCTCAGCCAATCATGGAGGACAGTCCTGGATGGCTGAGGGAATCGTGGACAGAGATGGGGCTCAGGTAAGTACTAGGGGGTACAAAAATTATATAAAGGTTAATCGGCTCAAACAAATGTCCAGTTAACGTAAAATTACTGCCAGATGAACACCAAAGGGTAAATTACACAGCCCTCTAGCATACAGTAACATCAAAATAGTGCAGCGCAGGTGACAAACAAATATACATGTAAAATTCATAAGAAATAAATTCCTAAAAGTTCATATAACTTCACAAAATTCATAACAGTCAATAAAAATCATCACAGTCCATATAAATGTGAAAACTCAAAGCACCGCTTTAGAGAAAATAATTCCACCTGAGACAGAATCAACTATATTGACAATTTTTCTCTTTCACGTGGAATTCTTTTCTCTAAGGCGGTGCATTGGATTCTCACATTTATATGGACTGTGATGATTTTTATTGACTGTTATGAATTTTATGAAATTATATGAACTTTTATGAATGTATTTCTTATGAATTGTACATGTATATTTGTTTGTCACCTGCACTGCACTATTTTGATGTTAAAATACAAGGGGGTGCTGGGGTTCCTGCTACACTCAGAAGGTTTTTTTTTATCTTAATGCATAAAAATAAGATTCCAGATTCCGATAAGTCCCCGCCCGCAGACCCCGACAAACAACGGCCAGGGTTGTCGGGAAGAGGCCCTTGTCCTCATCAACATGGGGACAAGGTGCTTTGGGGTGGGGGGGGGCGCAGAGCCCCCCCCTGCCCCAAAGCACCCATACTCCCCATGTTGAGGGCACACGGCCTGGTATGGTCCAGGAGGGGGGGGCGCTCGCTCGTCCCCACACCCTTTCCTGGCCTTCCGGCCTGCATGCTCGGATAAGGGTCTGGTATGGATTTTGGGGGGACCCCACACAGTTTTTTCGGCGTGGGGGGTTCCCTTAAAACCCACACCAGAACAAAGGGCCCAGTATGCTCCTGGAGGGGGACTCCATGCCATTTTTTTAAAATTTGACGTGGAGTTCCCCTTTAAGATCCCCAGAGCACAAGGTGCCTGGCATTGTCGGGATCAAAGTCGGATCCCTGTTCACAGACAAACAGTCCGACTTTGACCCTATGTAGGACCGTAAATCGCACAGCAAAGAAGGATCAAAGTCGGACCCATTTTTTGTCGGATAGTGTGAACCCAGCCTTACCCTTAGGCCCCGATTTGGAAAGTTCTTCACTGGACATCACAGTTTTTACTTCACACTGTCTTGTCCCCTGTATTTTGAAACTCATTCATAAAAAGAAGTGTGGAGCTTTTGAGTTTCTCCATAGTGTTTTCTGCATATCATTGTAGAGAACACAACAATTGGAGGAGAAAACAGTCACATGACTTTGACAGAGCATGTGACCAGGCATTCCATGATCTAGGATTTTTTTTTTACTATGCATTCATTGCAAGCACTGAACACATTTATAAAGCACATCGCTGTATTTTATAAATGTGTTTTGTTTTAAACAGCAGTGGCCAGGAGGCTGACTTGTATTAAAACGTGTCTGTAAAATAGGTGTAACTTGCTTAAAGTGGAGCTCCACCCAAAAGGGGAAGTTCCGCTTATCTGCCTCCTCCCCCCTCCGTTGCTACATTGGTACCTTTTAGGGGGAAAGGGGGGTGCATGTACCTGTTTTTGATAGGTACTCGTTCCCACTGCCGTGTGTTCTCGCCACTGTGAGATCACCTGGAAGTTCGGCCCCCTCCTCCTTCCCCCGCTACCAGACCATTCAGAAAGCATACTGACCATGACAGAGATCCTGATACTAATCTAGATCAAGTCGTAATCTAGATATTTTATCTTTATTATTATTGTTATTAGTATTTTTTTTTCTTTTGCACACAGACAGCCCTTTTTTTGGGGGGTTCAGTGGTGCGGCAGGCAGTGTCATTGATGATGGATCTTCATTGGAGGACATTATTTTTTGATTTTTAATAAAGGAATTGTCAAAAGCTGTCTTTTTTTTTTCTATGTGGCACGTTTTTGGTGAATAGGTAGGGGTACAATCTACCCCATACTCATTCACATGGGGGAGGCGGGGCAGAATCTGGGGACCCCCTTGTTAAAGGGGGCTTCCAGATTCTGATAAGCCCCCTGCCCGCAAACCCCCACAACCACAATCCAGGGTGGTGGGGAAGGTATTCTTGGCAACATTCAAGGATTGCCCAGGACTGTCACGGAAATCAGACCAATGTCCCAGTCTGAGCCTGTCCCTGACATGGCCTGTGTCATTGACAGCCATGCTAGTGAGCTCAGATGCTGCTGGGTGGGATGTCAATAGACAGAGAATCAGAAGCATAGATTGCCAGTCAGGGCTGTCTTAATAGAACCATGGGCCCCTGGGCAAAGTAATGTGCTGCCCTACCAACCGGCAAGAATTAAAATAAATTAAAGTAAATTTATTGCTAATTTCAATAAAATCGATTTTCACCACTTCAGTCCCAGAAGGTTTTACCCTCTTCATGACCAGGCCATTTTTTGCGATACTGCACTGCATTGCTGTAACTGACAATTGCATAGCCGTGCGTGTACCCAAATAAAATTGATGCCCTTTTTTCCCCACAAATAGAGCCTTCTTTTGGTAGTATTTGATCACTTCTGCGGGTTTAATTTTTTGCACTATACACAAAAAAATACGGACAATTTTGAAAAAAAAAAACATTATTTTTTACTTTCTGCTATAAAACACATCCAATAAAAAAATGAAAGAAATCTAATTTCTTCATCAGTTTAGGCCAATATATATCTGCTACATAGTTTTGGTAAAAAAAATCCCATTAAGCGTATGTTGGCGCAAAAGTTATAGCGTCCACAAACTATGGGATATTTTTCTGGTATTGTTATAGATTTTTTTTTACTTGTAATGGCAGTGATCAGGGACTTATAGCGGGACTGCAACATTGCGGCGGACAATTTGGATGACACTTTTGACACTTTTTTGGGGACCAGTGACACTATACAGTGCTTAGTGCTAAAAATATGCACTGTCATTGTACTAATGACACTGGCTGGGAAGGGGTTAAAGCGGTTGTAAACCCTCAAGGTTTTTTCACCTTAATGCATATGCATTAAGGTGAAAAACCTTTTCATCTGCAGCAGCCCCCCCAAGCCCCCCTTTACTTACCTGAGCCCAAGACGAACCAGCGGCGGGGACGAGCCTCGCATCTCACCCTAGCTGCTCTGGTTCTCATTGGCTGGATTGATAACTGGGGAGCCATTGGCTCCCACTGCTGTCAATCAAGTCAAGTGACCCGGGAGCCGGGGGGCGGGGCCGAGTACCACTGTTTGTGTGAATATACACAACAGCAAGACTCAGGAGCGTGCCTGCATGAGTGACCCCAGGGAAGCGTGGTGGTCACTTGGGAAGAGGAGGAGCCCGGAGCACCACTGGAGGACCCCAGAAGACTGGGTTAGGGACCACTCTGTGCAAAACCACTGCACAGAGGAGGTGAGTATGACATTTTTGTTATTTAAAAAAAAAAATTGTGCCTTTACAATAACTTTACCATCAGGGGCGATCAAAGGGTTAAATGTGTCCCTAGGGGGTGCTTTCTAACTATTGGGGGGGTGCTTGTACTGTAAGTAAGACAGAGATCCGTGTTCCTGCTTAGAAGAAACACAAGATTTCTGTCTTTTCCTGTCACAGAATGGCGATCTGCCTTGTTTACATATGCAGACTGTCTGCCTCGGGAACGATCGGCGGGTCCCGGTGGACATCGGGGCCGCTGTACCCGTTAATTGACTCCTGCCTTGTCCAATCACAGCGGGAATGGGTCGGTGGACACGATGTCTACCGGTACCCACCGATAGTTCCCGAGGCAGACAGAACGGCGGTCAGCGGTTGCAAACCCTCAAGGTTTTTTCACCTTAATGCATTCTATGCATTAAGGTGAAAAAGCTTTTCATCTGCAGCAGCCCCGCCTAGCCCCCCTTTACTTACCTGAGCCCAAGACGAACCAGCGGCGGGGACGAGCCTCGCATCTCACCCTAGCTGCTCTGGGTCTCATTGGCTGGATTGATAACTGGGGAGCCATTGGCTCCCGCTGCTGTCAATCAAGTTAAGTGACCCGGGAGCCGGGGGACGGGGCCGAGTCCCACTGTTTGTGTGAATATACACAACAGCAGGACTCAGGAGCGCGCCTGCATGAGTGACCCCAGGGAAGCGTGGTGGTCACTTGGGAAGAGGAGGAGCCCGGAGCACCACTGGAGGGCCCCAGAAGACTGGGTTAGGGACCACTCTGTGCAAAACTACTGCACAGAGGAGGTGAGTATGACATGTTTGTTATTTAAAAAAAAAAATTGTGCCTTTACAATAACTTTACCATCAGGGGCGATCAAAGGGTTAAATGTGTCCCTAGGGGGTGCTTTCTAACTATGGGGGTGGTGCTTGTACTGTAAGTAAGACAGAGATCCGTATTCCTGCTTAGAAGAAACACAAGATTTCTGTCTTGTCCTGTCACAGAACGGCGATGTGCCTTGTTTACATATGCAGACTGTCTGCCTCGGGAACGATCGGCGGGTCCCGGTGGACATCGTGGCCGCTGGACCCTTTAATTGACTCCTGCCTTGTCCAATCACAGCGGGAATGGGTCGGTGGACCCGATGTCTACCGGTAACCACCGATCGTTCCCGAGGCAGACAGAATGGCGGTCAGCGAATGTAAACAAAGCAGATTGTCAGAAAAAAAAAATCACATACAGGTACATGATTTTGCACTACAGGGCTGTCCTACTGCAGTATATGTACCCACCGATCATTCCCAAGGCAAACAGAACAGCGATCTGCATATGTAAACAAGGCAGATTGCTAGAAGAAAAAAAATCACGTACAGGTACGTGATTTTGCGCTAAAGGGCCGCCCTGCTGCAGTATATGTATGTGGGGCAGTCCTTAAGCAGTTAAACAATAAGAAAGCATTCCATAAATCAAAGACTAATAAACCCAAAGGGCCCAGTACAGGGGTGGAGGCAGAAGAGCACAGTATAGGGGGGCCAGGAGGGCACAATATTGGGATTGGGAGGGCAAAGGTTCTAGGACGCTGCTTGAGACACAGCCACTCTGGGACAGTTTAGTAAAAAATGTAAAAATCTGGGACAGTTGGTAAGCATGATGTAATGCAAGACTATTATGGGGCCCCCATGCACCTGGGGCCCCTGGGCAAGGCCCAGGTGTGCCCATGCATTAAGACAGCTCTGTTTCTGGTATAGCCCTCCCTCTACCTTCTCCCCAGCAGCTTATATCAGACACTCTCATTACAATACTCAGATTTCGGGGCCTGCGAGGCTTGCAGTGTCTGATTGACTGGGACACAGGGAGACGGTGTGGCTGACCTCTAAGATCCTGCCCAGCCCACCCTCTGAAGGGAATCAGATCTTGGGGGGGTAGGTGCGGTGGTAAACATAGAGAGACACCCAATGCAGGTACCCGAGTCCAATAGAAAGCTGTTGACTGTCCTGTGCAGCAACTTTTTTGTGCCTTTCCCCTCACTGTCCTGTCCCAGTGTTTTCCCTCCCAGCAGCCTGGAAAAGCCCAGCTCTGTTTATAAACCCCCCTTCACCAACCCTATTCCCCTCCCTCTTCTCCATCCCCCCAACTCTGCTCACCCCCTCTTCTCCATATCCACCCCAACTCTGCTCACCCCCCTCTTCTTAATGCCCTACATGCGCTGCATTTTTTAAATCCTGTTAGACCACAACTACAAATGAATGCCACGCCCCTAATTAAAATAATACTCCACCTACAGAGAAAAAAGTGTCCCCCAAAATGTTTTCAGAATGTTGGCAACTATTGGAAGAGGCCCTTGTCCCCATGAATATGGGGACAAGGTGCTTTGGGGTGAGGAGCAGAGCCCCCCTGCCCCAAAGCACTAACCCCATGTTGAGGGCATACAGCTTGGTATGGTTCAGGAGGGAGGGGGGCTCACTTGTCCCCTCCCTTTCCTGACCTTCCAGGCTGCATGCTCGGATAAGGGTCTAGTATTGATTTCATACCAGACCCAAAGGACCTGATATGGTTTGTGAAGGGAACCCATGCCGTTTTTTTTCTCAAAATTTTTAGCTGCCAATTTTTATTTTTACATTCAGCTGTCAGCGGGGAACTCTGCTGACAGCTGAAGACTCATCATTTGTTAAAGCGGAGTTCCACCCTAAAGTGGAACTTCCGCTGGTTGGATTCCTCCCCCCCTCAGGTGTCACATTTGACACCTTCCGGGGGGGAGGGGGAAGAGGACACCTGTCTTGAGACAGGTGTCCTTTTCCACACATCCGGGAGCTCTGGCCGGCGGACGCGGCCGCAGACGTCAGCAGCCCGGCTCCCTCCTCCCTGCTCGCTCTGCTTCTGGCCGCCTGGCCAGTAGCAGAGCGCGGCAGAGCTCGCGCATGCGCAGTAAGGTGCCCGGCGTGAAGCTGTACTGCTTACACGTCCAGGTTCCCTTACCCGCGATGGAGGCGGCGGGTGCTGACATCGCTGGACTCCAGGACAGGTAAGTGTCCTAATATTAAAAGTCAGCAGCTACTGTATGTGTAGCTGCTGACTTTTAATTTTTTTTTTAGCCCTCGGACCTCCGCTTTAAGGATGTGGCAGTCGGCTTCCTGGCCCGCTCCTTAGCAACCAGCTATATACAGTGTTTTTAAAGGAAACAAAAAAAAAAAATACAAAATGCAAAATGCATGAAAAATGCATCAAAAGCGTGGGTTTAAAAACCCAAAACACGCTGCAAAACGTGCCTGAAATATGCATCAACTGAAACCGCATAGAAGTGAACCTAGACTGAATTAAAGCGGAGTCCACCCAAAAGTGGAACTTCCGCTTTAAGAGGAGGTGACCCCCTGACATGCCATAATTGGCATGTCATTTTTTTTGGGGGGGGGGGCCGTGGGGCCTGTTTTCACAGGGTCCACGGTCCACATCCTCTCCTGGCGCCGGGGAGCCAGAAGGAAGTTCACCTTTCCCCCTCCCTCTCGGTGATCTTCTGGGACATGTCACTAGTCCCAGAAGATAAGCCGAGCCATTTACAAGCCTCAGCATGACTCGCGCATGCGCAGTGAGCGCCCAGCTTTGAAGCCAAAGCCGGGTGCCCACACTTGTGATGCCGGCGCCATCGAGGGCAGGGGGAGACGAGCGAGCCCTCTGGCGGCCGCATCGCTGGAAAGAGGGACAGGTGAGTGCCCGATTGTTAACAGGGTGGAACTCTGCTTTAACTGGGCAAAAACATGTGTATTGTTCACTGTAGATGTTGTATTTAAACATGACTTTCAGTTTAAGTGTTAAGAAGCTGGTTCCCCCTGTTTAGTAAATTTCACTTAGCAGAAGAGGTCACTGGGGGTAATTGGGCACTAGTGCTCACTTAGACCCCATTCACACTGATCAATTTTTCTTCCATTTTTGCTTTACCAAAAGCAGAAGAAAAATGCATGGCCAATAAATTCTATGGAGCTCTTCACACCAGCCAGTTGCATCATTTTTGGTGCGATTGGTGTGGTAAAAAACCGCACCTCTCATTGAAATAATTGGAAAACGCATCAAAAACGCATCACATTTCCTCTTTATTACCCTGCAAAGTAAAAGCATAATGGGCTAGTATGCATCGCATACTAGCCTATTATGTGTCACTTACCTGCAATCGAAACCCACGCTTTCCCTGCTGCAGACGGCATCCATGACTGCCCCACTCCCTCTCTAGTGGGGAAACGGTATGGCTGCGCGCTTCTTCACTGCACATGTGCCAATGACATTGGCTTAAACCGTGCAGGTTTAGGAGATATTTACGGGACCTAAAGTTAAGCCTTATTATAGGCTTACCTGAAGGTTAAAGTGGTTGTAAAGGGTATACAGCCACTTTAATTTATGAATGAACATGAGCTTCTGTCTCCTTGTTCATTTATCTGCAGTGCAGCTGAGGCTACAGAGAAAGGGAATGGGGGAGGTGTTTCCTCAGTTCCTTTTTCTGTCTCAAAAGTGAGACTTCAGGGGTCTCTATAGACCTGTAACAAAGACCCCCTAACAGTGTTGTATCGCATATTAGCCTATTATGTGTCACTTACCTGCATTCGAAGCCCACGCTGTCCCTACTTCAGGCGGCATCCATGACTTCCACTCTTCCTTCCGGGGCATGCGCGTGGGAGCCACCAGTCACAGCACAATGCTAGTTGAGAAACAGTATGGCTGCCCGTTTCTTCACTGCGAATGTACCGATTATGTCGGCACATGCCAATACAGTGTATATCTCCTAAAACATGCAGGTTTAGAAGATATTCACGGAACCTACAGGTAAGACCTATTATAGTCTTACCTGTAGGTTAAAGTGGTTGTAAAGGGTACACAACCACTTTAATTTATGAATGAACACAAGCCTCTGTCTCCTTGTTCATTTATCTGCAGTGCAGCTGAGGCTATAGAGAAAGGGATTAGGGGAGGTGTTTCCTCAGTCCCTTTTTCTGTCTCAAAAGTGAGACTTCAGGGGTCTCTATAGACCCGTAATATCTTACCAAAAATCCCCCAACAGTGTTGCATCGCATACTAGCCTATTATGTGTCACTTACCTGCATTCGAAGCCTGCGCTGTCCCTGCTGCAGGCGGCATCCATGACTGCCACTCTTCCATCCGGGGCATGCACGTGGGAGGAGCCAGTCACAACACAATGCTAGTGGAGAAACGGTAATGCTGCCCGTTTCTTCACTGCGCATGTACCAATGGTATTGGCACATGCCAATACTGTGTATATCTCCTAAACCATGCAGGTTTAGGAGATATTCACAAAACCTACAGGTAAGCCTTATTATAGGCTTACCTGTAGGTTAAAGTGGTTGTAAAGGGTATACAACCACTTTAATTTATGAATGAACATGAGCCTCTGTCTCCTAGTTCATTTATCTGCAGTGCAGCTGAGGCTACAGAGAAAGGGCTTGGGGGAGGTGTTTCCTAAGTCCCTTTTTCTGTCTCAAAAGTGAGACTTCAGGGATCTCTATAGACCCGGAATATCTTACCAAAGACCCCCCAACAGAGTTGAAGAAAAAAAAAAAAAAATTAATTGAAAATGAAAATACATAAAATAAAAAAATTATTAAAAATTGTAAAAAAAATCCAACTAAACTTTCTAATCAAACTTACAATCCACATACACTATGTAGCATAATTTTGCCACACCCACTGCACGCTAAGCATGCCACATGTAACTATCTTCCTGGTAGTGGTCCCAGTGCATTACTTTGCCAAAGGGCCCATGTTGCTTTTAAAGTGGCACATATGGCTGCTTCTCCTTTCAGGGTGGGTGTGAAGAGAAGACTTATATGTGAAAGTGAACCTGAGAGAGGTCAGTTCTACTCCCTGGCAGACAGGATGACTGAGCTGTGAAATCTTAGAACTGGATAGACAGAAATAAAAATTCCTAGGCAGATAAAACAGCTCCCATAATGTATATGCACTTCATCTGTTTAATTAGCAGTTTGCCCATATTTGAACTTTAATCCAGGATGCTAATTCTTCTTTGTTTTCTTTTTAACATTGCACCGGATTGTCTCTTTGGTGTTTGCAATGTTTCTTGTTGTGGTATTACTATGCAAGTAGATTTTAACATACAGACTGCAATGACCTTAGAACTGCATTGTTTATATGGTTTACTGTACTTTGCACTGTTTTAGGCTCCATTCGCACCTATCCATTTTTAGTGCTTTTTGCCTTTTGCAGAAACACACTACAGTCCATTTAACATGGTTTCCTATGGAAATCTGCGAAATGCACTAAAAATGCATAGGTGTGAACCAAGCCTGACCGAATAAGCCTCCTAGGTGTTCTTGCCCTTTGCAGCAAATAAGCAAAATCATATCTACCAATCACCCAACAGAGCTTAAATTAAAGCCATGAATTTAATAAAGACTCATCAGTAAGAAAAATAACATACTTTTACACAGAGAGATTCATGGATATGATTTTCTATTTTCTCACCCCTCTTTGTGCCATGAAACTATTATGAAATCCATATAATACCAAGTAATAGCATTTTCTTCTTTATATGCAGTAATAATTTATAACATTAATCAGAAAACAATCCAGCCTTTCACAAAAAGGTATAAAGAGAGATGGCCTGTTTTATATAGTGGATGGAGCACTGCGCCGTGCCATCTACAGCAAACATCTCTGGGGGATGTTAGATGCTCCTGTCTTAGCCAGCATAACGACAAGCTGAATTATAACCAGACCAATTTTTAAGATGTCATAAAAGCCACAAACGGCTTTTTTCTGCGTATGCAAAACTATTTTATTATGAAGTTTTTCAGAGTGAACTTTTTCAGGGTATAAAATTGCTAATGGAAAAGTTAAATGTTACAGCATCCTGAAGTTAATGACAAATAATTCCGTGGGTCTGTTTGAGGTCATGAACATTTAATAAAAGTACATGATTAACCCTTTGCTGACTGCAGTAATTATGTTCACAATTGTTTTTGCTTTTTTTTTTCCACTAAATTAAAAGTTATTTTGCATACCATGTGTATTTAAAGAGGAACTGTGAACATTGTGAAAAATGAAAAGTCAGCAGATACAAATACTGCCCAGGGATCCATCACTCCCTGGGACATGTGACATGTCCCAGGAGGTTGAGTGCGTGGACAAACTTCCGCTTTTCTTGCCTAGACAAGAAAAGTGGAAGTGGGAGTGGGAACATATCAGAAAAAGGTACCTGCTCCCAGAAAAAAACAAAAATAATTCAAAATGCCAGGGGAAGGGGGAAAGGTGGAGGGGGAGCACAACTTTCCCTTTCAAGTAAAGTTCCGCTTTAAAGAATAGGCTTACCGTATATACTCGAGTATAAGCCGTCTCGAATATAAGCCGAGGCACCTAATTTTACCACAAAAAACTGGGAAAAGTTATTGGCCCGAGTATAAGCCTAGGGTGGGAAATGCAGCAGCCAGAACACAGGAATTGTAGCCAGAACACAGGGACAGGGAGCCAGAACTCAGGGATTGTAGCCAGGACACAGAGACTGTAGCCAGAACACAGGGACAGGGAGCCAGAACTCAGGGATTGTAGCCAGAACACAGGGACAGGGAGCCAGAACACAGGGACAGGGAGCCATAACACAGGGACAGGGAGCCAGAACTCAGGGATTGTAGCCAGGACACAGAGACTGTAGCCAGAACACAGCTACAGGGAGCCAGAACACAGGGACAGGGAGCCAGAACTCAGGGATTGTAGCCAGGACACAGAGACTGTAGCCAGAACACAGGGACAGGGAGCCAGAACACAGGGACAGGGAGCCAGAACTCAGGGATTGTAGCCAGGACACAGAGACTGTAGCCAGAACACCG
>BLSH010440459.1:1802708-1827023 GCA_018402905.1 Glandirana rugosa
GAGATGTAAGGTTACACAAATCAGTGTGAATGTTCGTATCTTGCCGAGAATCTTCGTCGCCAGAACACAGGTATTGTAGCCAGGACACATGGATTTTATCCAGGACACAGAGACTGTAGCCAGAACACAGGTATTGTAGCCAGGACACATGGATTTTATCCAGGACACAAGAGACTGTAGCCAGAACACAGGTATTGTAGCCAGGACACATGGATTGTATCCAGGACACAGAGACTGTAGCCAGAACACTGGTATTGTAGCCAGAACACAGGGATTTTAGCCAGGACACAGACTGTAGCCAGAACACATAAGGGATGAGTAAGGTAGATTCACATTAAACAGAGCTGTGCTGCTTCTAAGAGCCGTTCTATGCTTGTAAGTGTGACTAAACACATTGGAATGTAGAGAATGCTGAGAGAGAGCTGCAGCTCTTCACTGAGATCAGGAGGTGGGCGGGACTGAACAGCTAACATCAGCTTGTCCCGCCCACCTCCCGACATCAAGATGAAAATCTGACACCTCTCTCAGCATTCTCTACATTCCAATGTGATTAGTCACAGTTGCAAGCATAGAACGGCTCTTAGAAGCAGCCCGGCTCTGTTTAATGTGAATCTACTCATCACCCACAGACACTGACTCGAGTATAAGCCGAGGGGGGTCTTTTTCAGCACAAAAAATGTGCTGAAAAACTCGGCATATACTTGAGTATATACGATATATAGTTTTTAGCTGCCGCTGGGACAGGGAGATACCATTGGTAGTAATAAACCTGACGGAGAGTATTATACCTTAATAGTATAAAAAAGACAATTGCTGCAGCAGAATCTCCAACCTGTGCAAAACACATATAGCAGCCAGCAAAATTATTGATGAACACAATGTGCAAGAAATAAATAAATGGGTGCAGCGCTAAAGTAAATTCAGTATAAATGACACTGAAGACATTAAAAAGTCCATATATAAATCGTCTATTATGGAAAAAATTGAATCCTGTGAGGCCAAGTGATCCAAAAATGGAAAGGATAGGAGACCACCACCATCACCGCACACACTGCCTCTTAGCCCCTGCAATGGACCCTCATCACAAAGGTCATTCCAGCATGTAACAATAAAGTGCAAATATCCTAGTTGCGGTGATCCTCGCCAATACAAGGATGTTCCTTATATATCCACTTCTCCCAATAAGGTCTCACTCGGACTCACTGACCACTGCAACTTCTCTCTTCTGGATCCATAGACTAGCAGAAAGTGATGTGTGTGGTGATGGTGGTGGTCTCCTATCCTTTCCATTTTTGGATCACTTGGTCTCACAGGACTACATTCTTTCCATAATAGAGGATTTATATACGGACTTTTTAATGCCTTCAGTGTCATTTATACTGAATTTACTTTAGCGCTGCACTAATTTATTTATTATACCTTAATAACTCTATTACAGGTGTTTTTTTTTTGTTTGTTTTTGTTTTCTCAATATTTCCTGTCCCTGTGACATGTTGCCTTCGGGACAGGAAGTGAAGGTAAATCTGATCAATAAAGACAAAGACAGCAATAAAAAAAAAAACCACCAGAGGTTCTAGCTTTCTCTCAAGCCTCGTACACACGGGATGACGATCATATACAACAGGTCGTACTAACGACCATTGTATGCGATATCGATCGTTCGTATGCGCGATTACCAACAAGCGCTCATACGACCGTTGTATCGTGTGTACAGAGCAGTTGGTACAACAAGTTGTATTGTGCAACACACGCATGCTCAGAAGTCAGGAACGGCGGGATGCTAATTACATGTACCTGAACGCTCTTTCCGTGGTTGTACGATCGTGTAGTGCAGTCAGTATGCAAGTTACATTATCCAACATACGATTTGAGACGATCGTACGTACGATCGTCGTCCCGTGTGTACGAGCCATTAGAGTGCATACACTCTGAATGATGGGGCAATAGAGACACCTTTGGGCAGCAGCATTGTTAATCCGGAGGGAGTGTTAGATGGACTATCAGATTTAAATACACTTATAAATTGAAGCCAATCTCTAGCTCACACTTTTTAGCAGTTGCAACAACAGTTTTTTTTCCTTTTTTCCTTTTTTTTTCCTTATTACATGAATTAATAAAATCTGATCATTGTAAGCACCCTTGTCAGTGTTAAATGGTTTGTCTCAGCCATCTAAATGCTATATCTGCAGGACAGTCAGGAAAGTCCGGATGCTAATTACATACACCTGAATGTTCTTCTGTGCTCGTACGATCGTGTAGTGCAGTCAGTATGCTAGTTACATTATGCAACATACGATTTGCGACGATCGTACGTACGATCGTCATCCCGTGTGTACGAGGCTTCACACTATCAACACACAAAAAAATATGGTTGAAGATGAGTTTTCAAGCTTTCACAGCATTAATGCGCATTATATTAAGGCAGCCTATTCAAAACCCTGATGTGCCTAAAATTGCCATGCCTTGCAGTGCACTAAAATGCAGGTAAGTTGCCTGAAACACGCATTACTGAATGCAGTAATGCATGCAGCAGTGTGAAAACTATTATGAACAGATTAACCAAAATATCCTAAATGATCTTTTCAGTGTTTTCATTGTTTTTTTACCATTATTTCATACTTCATAAATTCAGTTAAGGCATGTAGAGGGTATTCAACTAAACTCTTTTCAAATCTGTTTTAGATGTGATGGGAAATAGATATAAAAACTAACTAAAGGACATTTTGTTTGTAACAGCACTCTGGATCATAAACAATTCCTAGGTTTTTGTTTTGTAATAAAATACTTCATCATTTTGTTACATTCTAGCACTGCTGATCTCTTGCAGCATCATTGGAGCCACCTTATGTATACCTGCACTCCAGCAATGGTTGCAAGGGATTTCTGATGATGACTAGAGTTGAGCGAACACCTGGATGTTCGGTGGGTTCGGCCGAACTTCGGGAAAAAGTCCGGGTTCGGTACCGAACTTGACCAGAACTTTACCCCGAACCCCATTGAAGGCAATGGGGACCCAAACTTTTCGGCATAAAAATGACTGTAAAAAAAGTCCTGGAAAGTGCTAGAGGGCTGCAAAAGGAAGTAAAATGATTTTAGAACAATAATCTGTCCCTTACAGCAACAGCAGGAACCTGACCCTATAGAACTAGAAGATGATTTTAGAACAATAATCTGTCCCTCTAAGCTGTAGACTCTACCTAGTCCAGTCAGATCATTCTGTAATGCAGGATGAGATGTTATTAGATCTGCAATCTGTCCCTAAAAGCAGTAGTAGTAGTAATCTCTATCTAGTCCACAATCAGATCGTTCTGTAATGCAGGAAGAGATGTTATTATATCTGCAATCTGTCCCTCACAGCGCCGGCAGCATCCTCTCCCTACACTTCCTAGAGAGCATGTGACATGCAGCACTAAGTGACTCCAGCTTATAAAGAGGCTGGGTCACATGATGCACTGGCCAATCACAGCCATGCCATTAGTAGGCATGGCTGTGATGACTTCTAAGGGCAAAACAGTGAAACGCTTGTTGATTGGCTGCCCTGCAGCTATTCAACATGCGTGATCAAATACCCGAACCCAGAACCCGAACCTGAACTTTTTTTCAAATGTCTGGGTTTGGATCCGGGTCACGGACACCCCAAAGTTCGGTACGTAGCCGAACTTTACAGTTCGGGTTCGCTCAACTCTAATGATGACATGTGTGGACAACATCTCTATAATGTGAATACTAGCACAACTGATGGTATGGGGAGAGATGTGACAGGCTGGGAACACTAGAGAACAATTAGCAGACAGTCACCCTATGAAAAGAAGTGCATGCAAAATGACACCTATGCAGAATCGCTAGGTATTTAAATGAAAGCTGCATATTTAAGAATATTGAAAATAATGCTTGCAATTCATTTAACCTGTATTTTATCCATTGTGTTTTGGACCCATTTTATGAGTGCCTGGATATTTGCCTACATAAGGACAATTTTTAATAGTTTATTGACTAATGTTAAAGTATATTTGAACCCAGTTACTATATTCTCAAATAACCTTTTAAGACCACATGCACATGGGCATTTAGCCCCGATGCATGAGGCTCTGGAATTCAGGTGCAGGTGAAACGGCCAATAAGTCTTGTAGCTCTACAGGGCTGGACGCTGCACTGATCGGTACCTACATTTAGTGTTGTATGCACCTAGGGTTGAATGCTCATAGACAAGTGGTCTGCATCCTGGGTTTTTGTCCCTGGGTACAAACTGCACCAGATGTAAGTATCACTCAGTGCACTATCCAGCCCCATCTAGCCGCAACAGCTGTCAGCCTATCATAGAGTTTGGCAAGCTCATTAAAAAAACAAAGAAAAAGTTAGTTAGGCTGGTGTCAATAAAGTAATTTTTAGCTAAATTTAGTGGTCTTGGTTTAAAAATAAAGCCATCCTAACTACACTTACCAGTTTTTACTTTATAGGTGATCTCTGCATGGCAATCATTACCTGGTTCTCCTACCTTTATAATGTCCTACTTATACAGGAAGTGTTGATATCAGTATTTGTAAGAATTAATAATTTATATACTCCACCCTTGGATAATTTAATGTACTTTAATGCTTAGAGTCTGTAAAATTCTGTCCGTGTAGGAGTAGGTCAAATCTGTAAATCAGGCTCTTTGTGCAGAGCAGGCAAATCACTTTGTGAAAGCTCTTCAGCTTCATCTGCTAGCTCTGACTCAGGATTCAGGAGCTGGCTATAAACTTGACATAGTACTGTGAAGACGTAATGAAAACCTTTCCATTTCAAACCTTTCCCTGCACAGACTAACGTAAAAAAGCACTCAAGATTTCACTTAGTCTGCTCTAGACAGTAAAATGGTCTTATAATGTTTAAAATGGAGGTGGCTGTCCTTTATTTCTGTACGTGTGCTTCAGAAAAAACAAAATATTAATTAATGCTTGTGAAAACATATTAATAAACACTTCACCCCCAGAAGGATTTCCCACTGTAGGACCAGAGCACTTTTTGCAATTCGGCACTGCGTCGCTGACAATTGCGCGGTCGTGCGACGTTGTACCCATCAAAATTTGCGTCCTTTTTTTCCCCACAAATAGAGATTTCTTTTGGTGGTATTCGGTGACCTCTGCATCATTTCTGATCACAGCTATAAACAAAAAAAGAGCAACAATTTTGCAAAAAAAAACAATATTTCTTACTTTTTGCTAAAATACAAATCCAAAAAAAATATTAAAAAAATCAAATTTATTCATCAGTTTTGGCCGATTTATATTTTTCCTCATATTTTTGGTAAAAAAAAATTGCAATCAGTGTTTATTGATTGGTTTGCGCAAAAGTTGCCACGTTTATAAACCATGAGAATTAATTTCTGGCGTTTTTACATTTTTTTTTGTTTTTTTAGTAATGGCGGCGATCTGAGATTTTTATCAGGACTGTGATATTGGGGCGGACATGTCGGACATTTTTGACACTTTTTTGGGACCAATGACATTTATACAGCGATCACAAATGTAATTATCCACTGATTACTGTATAAATGTCACTGGTAGTGAAGGGGTTAACCTGTAGGGGGAGATCTAGGGGTTAACTGTGTTCCCTAGGCATGTTCTAACTGTGAGTGGGCTGGGATACCTTGGGCATAAGAGATTTAACTGATCCCAGTGACAGGGATCAGTAGATCTCTTATGTCCCCACTGACAGAACGGAGAACCGGCGTGTTTACATCGGCGGTTCCCTGTGCTTTCCCTCTGGCAGCTCATCACGGCTCTCCGGCGGACATCGGGTCCTCCGGAGTGCGGCGGGCATGAGCGTGCACCGCTGGCAACGTGCTCGTGCCCCCTAGCTGCCAGTCCGTAAATCGCCGCCTATTTACGGCGATTCGCAGAATAGGGCCGCGCTGTCTCCGTAAATAGGCAGCGCGTGGTTGGCAAGTGGTTTAAATTTCAAATAATGTTCCTTTGCACGTGGCAAGGTTTATCCTTTGCTTGATTGGGAAGGATAAATGTCATTAAGATGACGTCCTTTCACATGTTATGTATTTATTACATACTATTCCGACCGCCCTTTCTCAGACCTTCAGATGTTTGAGAAATATTTTTTGACATTTGTGTGGCATGGGAAGAACCCCAGATTAGCATAAAATAGGGTGGCTTGAAAGTGAATGCAGGTCTCGACCTCCCCGACATAGCTTTATATTATAAGTTGATGGCTTTGGTACGCATATTGAATTCGCATCACAACTCTTCTGATAAGCTATGGGTGCCATTATAAAAGATGATGGCAGGCAAGAATCTTGCTGGCGCACTGTGGATCCCAGCAACACATAGGGGTCTGGACATCACCTCTCACATTAACAACTTTAACTCTCTGGGATAGACTGAATGCAAGTGGGAAGCTATCCCTAAAGACCTCTCATTTGGCTCCATTAGGGAGTTTCCACAGGTTCACACAGGGGCAGGATGTGCATTTATTTTCGAATGTGGGGGATGGATGGGGACACCACTTATGCTAAGTTGGCCCTACCAATAAATTACTACCCTTGGAAACTTTCAGGACTTTCCCTATGAATCCCTGAAAATACTGACAACTCTCTGACTTCATTCATAAAATAGCCCTAATCTACATGCAAATTCCAATCTTTCAACATTTGAGTCTTTATGAGCAACAGCTCACGATATGAGACATCTCCTTTACCAGGCGTATAAACTTTAAATAGGGTCCTCTGTTACACATTGTGTTCACCCCACCTCAACTTCAAAAAGTCAAACGACTCACTCATGCCTCCTCTATAAGCTCTAAAGTGCAAGAGTCACGCTATAAATTTTTAGCTAGGTGTTATAAAACTCCTGCCTGCCTGGCCAAATATTTCCAGGCACTGATTGAAGGTTCTGGAGGAGATGCAATCAAAAGGGTATACTTCAACATATATGGTGTTCATGCCCTAAAATTAGAGATTTGGTTTCTCCTTTAAAACAGATGACAACCCTCAAATCAATCAAGAATACACCCCTCCACTACCTCTTCCATGACATTCCCTCTTCCTTTAAGTCATACAAGAACAGCATGACCCCCACTTAATGGTGCTAAGATCATGATTCCACGATTTTAGAAACAAACTGCATGTCCCATCCTCCTGGACTGGAAGGAGGTGGATAAAATTATGGTAGCTGAAAAATGAGTTCACACTAGTAAACACACAATGTTTAAAAAATGGAAAAAATGGAAAAAATGTAGGGATATCTGGGTGGAATGAAGTTAACTTGTAAATAATTAAGGTCCAGGTCTCATATAGCCCCCTTTTATCCTTCCACTACAGAAAAGGGTGTAGACTTGGCATAGAGCACACTCATATTGCATAAATTTATGTTTGTCAGATAGGTCCTAGGATTTCTTCAGGTTTAGGCACTTGGTATTTTTTGTTTATTGTATTTATGTTTGCCTCCCCCCCCCCTTTTTATGTCCTTAAATGTACATTTTGGATGCTTTACTCTAATCCTACCTAAAAATTGTATGGGAGATACTGTCTACATAAGAAATTTTGCACAAATTTGCACAAAAACAGCAATTTTGTACAAATGGCTCACTTTGCTATGTATTGATTCTGTTGCCTATTCTTTCAAAGCCTACCATAAAGTTTACTTGAGATATACAGTGTATGACAATGTATATTTTCATCTAAATCATCTAATAATTGTTTCTTTTATACCAAATTCCAATAAAAAATTGATTATAAAAATAATGTTTGAGATTCTTTACACAGCTGAAATACATATAAAGCCTATGCAGTTCTGAGATGTATACAGCTCTGTCACACATGAAATCCCTGTCTAGCAGGAGAGGAGGGCTCTCAGCTGTAGTTCAGGAACACTTACAGGTCTCATCCCCAACCAGTGACTGGACAATGAAAGGAGAAACAGCAGACTGATGAGCTCATCTCTTTCACTCTTCACTTTCTTTCCTCCTATTAGTGTGCTCCTTACACTGCAGCTCAACAAATTGGCTCTTTTTACTGCTTCTCCCTCACTCAAGTTGAGCTGTACATAGACTGACACAGGCTGATACTAATTTAAATTCAGGTACCTACGATGCTTGAATTTAAAAATAATTCTAAAGTGAATCTAAGGCCTAAAGGTTTATTACCTCAATGCATTAAGGTAAAAACTCCCCATTACCCACTCCAGCATTGCTTCCCTCACTTTCTGCTTTCACAGGAGAAACTAAGGCCATAGACAGGAGTCGGGACATGGCATAGTGGTGCTGTTTGTGTCTATGGATGCACACAGGCCAGCTCAGGAGCGCAAACACATGGGTACCTCCTTAACACCCAGCTTGCTAAGGAGGCATCTGGTGTAGGGAAAAGCAGAGAGTGCCAATGGGGAGCTGCCAGAAGAGGAGATAAGGGACTTTGCACAGAGCAGGAAGATATTTAAAAAATATAGCCTTTAGTATCACTTTAAGGATGTGTTAATTATTAAAGAGCTGCAGTAATGTAATTCATACAGAATATTTGCCTGAAGTTCAGCTTTGAAGATTCTTTTTATTTAACATTTGCGTTCCCCCAATGAGCCAAATCAGAGTTCCTTTAAAATGAGTTTGCTTAAACTGTTTATGCCATTATATATCAAGTTTATGAATTTAATGATGTATCACAGGTTTAATTACACCAGAGAATAAAACTCTGAGATCATATATAATCAGAGACTTTTAAAATTATTTACCCATAAGGAGGCATGATATAATAGATGATGCATTATCTTACCATATCTTATTAGAGAAGTTCGAATTACAAAAATATTTGAGAAAACAAAACAACAGGAAATCATCCTCCTTTCTCTACTAAGATATATGTTGCATATTTTCATATCACTTTTTAATTTAACACTATCCCTTTCCCATCAGAATATAAATAAAAGTGGTTTATTTGACTACATGTCTTTAATTTTACTATGAATATTTAGCAAGCCTACTAGATTTCTCATTAAAAAATGCCTTGAATTAAATATAATCCACATCAAAAACTCTTTTTTGCTGTTTAATTTATGACTTCCTAATAATCAAAGCACAATATTAAAATGGAATAACTGCACTACCTATTCTTCCTGCATAGATTATATTCAAACTTACTACAGAAAGAAAAGTTTGAGCAATAGTGCAGAGGGTGGATTTGCTGATTTATAACTTCAACTCATGTGGTATGTATCTTGATCTTAAGGAATAATTAGTAACTTTCAGAAACAAACTAAAATAGGGGGAAAAAAACAAACTGTATGAGCAATAAGGAGATAGACATAGAATGATGTGCTAAAGCAGTTTATGTTTGGTTGTAGTACATTTGTACACATTAAAACTGATCTCCAGTCACAAAAATACCAATGCACTAATTAAAAATCATTAAGGGGTCAATTATTAAAAAAGAGTGTTATACAAATGTCATAAGCATTTATCCAGCCTTCATGAATTCTGACCATACTTTGTTCAATCTGTTGATTTCCTATGATCATCTGTTCCATCTAGTGGCCATAATGCAATATTTCCATGATTGAGGTATTTCAGGAAAAAAATGCATTATCACCATTAGATGGAGCTGACAATCATTGGAGATCAACATAACAAGGAAAATTGGGTCAGAATTTGTTATTGCTTGGCAAATGTCGTGCCATTTATCTGGATTTTTTTTATAAATAGACCAAAAAGTGTATTCTAACTGCAACTGGAATAGATACCTCAATTTGACTTGATTTTAGTCTCTATGCAGCAGCATAGTTTTGGGCCAGTTAGGTATCCTGCATTCATGTGTGTTGACAAAGAACATGATGATAGGAAATGAGGGAGGAGAGACCTCATCAGCCTTCAGCCTGTTGCTATTCCTGAAAACAAAACCCAGCTTAAGAATGGGGCTGCAACAAGAATAATCTTAGCTGCTGGCAGCATCTGGTTGGCAACACAATTGATGTTAATGTGCTGCACATAAGCCCGCGTTCACACTGGTGTTACTTGTCATGTGATTTGACAATTCCAAATCGCATAGCAAGTTGCACCCTATTGTCAGCAATGGAACTGTTCGAATCAGCGCGACTTCGACTTTGTGGTGCTACACTGATTTGAAAAAAAGGTTCCTGCACAATTTTTTGCGATTTCAGGAGTGATTTGCATAGACATATGTGCATGAAGTCACACAGATGTCAGGCAAGTGGCACCTGAAACCACACTGATCTGTGGCTTTGAAATCAGGTTACATCAAGTGAAGTAGCACGATTTTAAAATAGCATTCAATGTGAACCAGGGCTTGGGCAACTGCCAGCAAATGAATGAATTCTTTCAGTATATCTAGCTTAAATTTCAGGACTGGATTGACAAATACAAATCCTTTGACACCCGAGACATCTTCTGTAGATGCATATAACTGGTATATTTAGCTATTTTTAAGTCATTTTATTATGAATTAAAAAGTTGACATTAAAATGGGTGACAGGTTAGTAAGTAAGGCAAGTAATAAAAAAACCATTGAAACCAAAAGAACGGAAAGCAAGGCTGGGTCAGTAGGAGGCTATTACTACCTAGGGAAGAGAGAGAGAGAGACATGCACAAATTACACAAAGAAATACGATTTTTAAAAGAAACGTGTGAGTGAAACTGGGATTTGGTAATGACTCACAAAATCATGCAAACTGAAACTTAATTGAATCCCCCTAAATATGTCTTTTAAAGCAGGCTTAACCTACAATTCTAATGAAGTATGGTCATGCTACAAAGCTAACCTTGAATGTATTATGTGCGGTCATTTCAAGAATGCTACTCCTTGAGCTACATGATTGCTTCATAAAAACAGCAGCTATACTATTTTTAAACTGAACCACTGTGCCAATAATACATGAAAGAACATTTAAATGAATGAATTAAAAAAAGATCTGTGAGTTTTGTAATTATTTATTCATTATTTAATGAAGCTATAGAAATAATAGAGCAGTTAGATGTGCAAGGACAATTTGGCCATCCTCAGGCATGTATGCTGGTCATTGATACTTACAGAGGAAGTAAACCCTCATGTAAACTCTGATGGGTTTACTTCCTCTTAATCACCTGCAGAGTAGAAGCATAATAGGCTAGTATGCATCGCATACTAGCCTATTATGTGCCACTTACCTGCCATTGACGCCTGCGCTGTCCCCACAGAAGGAAGCATCCATCTTCCCCCTTCTTCCTTCCGGGGCCGCAAACTCCGGCGCTGTGACTGGCCGGTGTCACGTGACGTCTAACCTAGGCCTAACCTACAATTCTAATGAAGTATGGTCATGCTACAAAGCTAACCTTGAATGTATTATGTGCAGTCCTTTCAAGAATGTCATTCCTTGAACTGCATGATTGCTTCATAAAAATAGCAGCAATTCTATTTTTAAACTGAACCACTGTGCCAATAATACATGAAAGAGAATTTAAATGAATTAATTAAAAAAAAAAAGATCTGTGAGTTTTGTAAATTATTTATTCATTATTTAATGTCGTATAGAAATAATAAAGCAGTTAGATGTGCAAGGACAATTTGACCATCCTCAGGCATGTATGCTGGTCATTGATCTTTAAAGAGGAAGTAAACCCTGATGTAAACTCTGATGGGTTTACTTCCTCTTAATCACCTGCAATGTAGAAGCATAATAGGCTAGTATGCATCGCATACTAGCCTATTATGTGCCACTTACCTGCCATCGACGACCATACTGTCCCCACAGAAGGAAGCGTCCATCTTCACCCTTCTTCCTTCCGGGGCCGCGAACTCCAGCGCTGTGACTGGCCAGCGTCATGTGAAGTCACTCCCGCACATGGGCGCGGGAGCCGCCAATCGCGGCATACTTTCAGTGAAGAAATGGCACAGAGGCCGTTTCTTCACTGCGCATGTGCCGAATGACTTTGGCACATGCCAGTATAGCATATATCTCCTAAACCATACAGGTTTAGGAGATATACAGGGAAGCTGCAGGTAAGTCTGATTACAGGCTTACCTGTAGTTTAAAGTGGTTGTCAAGAGTTGAATACCACTTTAACCATCTCACTACCAGCATGTTTCACCCCTTCCTTACCATATGGATTTCAGTTTTCAGTGCTGCGAAAGTATGACTAACAATTTCTTGGTCATGCAACACTGTACCCAAATATATTATTATCACTTGTAGGATAGAGGTTTTTTTTTATAGTATTTCATAACCACTGGACATTTTTATGTTTTACTATATAAAGGAAAAAAGATGAAAACATTAAAAAAAAACAGTTTCCCTTTTAAATTGATTTCAGAACATGAAATATATAAACTTTCTTTAAAAATGGGGCAAATTGTATACTGCTACAATTCTTTGGTTAAAAAAAAACAAATACGTGTATACGTGTGTCTATAAGTATTAGTGTGTGAAAGTTAGATTCCACAAATGATGGTATATAGAAATTTATCATGCTTAATGGTGACTGCCTATCACATTTCTTGAGACCCTAAAATGCCAGGACAGTATAAACACCCCAAAAATGACCCCTTTCTGGAAAGTGGGAACCCCAAGGTATTTGGCTGTAATATGATGCTGGGTGTAGTTAGGTGTTAGTTGTAATCAGGCCTGGCTGTAATCTGGTGATAACATAGTAGAGAGTCAATTGTAATTGGTTTCATACCTTCTTCTGTGATGTGTATTGTCCAATGTCCAAGTCCCCGTTACTTTGTAGATTTTTGGTAGGAGAGGAAAAATCTACTCAGGCCTGACTGTAAGTGCAGGCCTGAATGTTTCAATCTAGGCTGGGAGTGGCTCAGGGATGAGGCTGGAGATGGAGGGAAGATACTCTCCTTGGAGATTCCTCCCCTTGAGCTGGGAAAGCTCTAGAAGGGGGATAGATGAGGAGGTGTCACTTCCTGATGTATGACAAGGAGCCCTGACAAATCCACAGGCTGGGTTGTCAGGGAGCAGGCCTTCTTAAACACAGCGGGTGGAAGAGATGAGGATGTAACTGGAGCTGGGGATCAGGCCTCACCCAGGAGAGAAGCCCCCCCATTTAAGAGAGGTGAACCTGAGGCCTGGGGCTTGGGTGCAGCCGGGAGCGGGAGTTGGCTCCTGGAGTGGCACAAGGAAGCAGGAGACCAGCTGAGGTCTACATGGAAAGAGACTCTTTAAAGGATACACCAAATAGTCAGTGAGTGGCGGCCCCTGGGAGTTGGATGAGAAGGCTGAGACAGTCTGGCAGTAGAGCAAGCAGTCCGTAGAAGCCGGGAGAAGCCAATCAAGGGGAGGGAGAGCCATTAGACCGCAGGACAGGCCGGATGGGTCTAGAAGATGGATAGGCTAGGAGTTGTAGTTTATCCAAGGCCCAGACTTAGCTACGCAAGAGAGGGTCCATGGTTTCACGGATTGAAACCTGCGACTCTTACCCACAAAGGGTGGTCGTGAGGCCTTGCTAGCAACTGCAGCAGGCCTCCACACGTGCTAGATGTGGTGAAGAGGAAGTGTCATGGAGGTCTGATAAATCTCCTTTCGGACCAGGGAGAAAGCAATGTAACGGTCAGCAAGTGTGTGCTGGAGAGATGGAAGGAGAAGAGTAACGGTCAGCAAGTAGTGTGCTGGAGGAAAAGTGTATATACCGGAGGTGTATATAGTAAGGTCCCATGTTCAATTACTGGGCATCCCACAGTCATCCCTAATCCCTATCCAAGTTCAACCCTAAATAAAATAACAAAACAAAGTACCAGCCTGTTCAGTGACTCCGGGTGTGTGGAAATCGTGTGTTTGAGGGCAGCAGGCAGGTGGACCACAACTATCAGCCACTCTTGAGGGAGCACATGGCTACATAGGCATTTTTTGGCAGGAGAGTTTAGTGGCAAAAAAAAAACCTCTACCGGAGTATTCTGAAGCAGCAGCATTTTCACAGAAAAAAAATACTGAAAGCTCCTAAACTCTCCTAAACTCTGCTAAACGCCGGTGTCCAGTGTTTAAGTGAGTTTTTTTTTAAACGGAGGCCTCCGGCATTCTAAACAACCAGTGATTAGCTGGGCCCCCTCCTGAACCATACTAGGCCACATGCCCTCAACTTGGGGGGGTACTTTGGGGCAGGGGGTCTATTTCTCCCCAAAGCACCTTGTCCCCATGTTGATGGGGACAAGGCCCTCTTCCCCACAACCAAGGCCAGTGGTTGTGGGGGTCTGCAGGCAGGGGCATATTAGAATCTGGAACATTTAGCAAGGGGAGCCCCAGATCCTGACCCCTCTATGTGATACATAGTACACCTACTAATTCACCAAAAAGTGTAAAAATTAAATAAAAACACAACACAAGTTTTTGACAAGTCCTTTATTAAAAAAAATCAAAAATCAAAAAAAAAATGTCCCCCTGTGTAGATCCTTTGTTAATTATGATGCCCGTCGCCATGCCATGATGTCACAAGGGGGCGATGCTTTTTTAATTTCAGATTTTTCTTTCTAACTGTGTATGCAGTGCCTTCCAGGGGGTGCTCTTTTAGCATACTTCTCTTGTAGATCGCATGATAGTGTTGGGCGAATGGTTTGGGTCAAGCAAAAGTCCGTCCCGAACTTCACCCATTCGGGTGTTCTCCAAACACCCAAATTTTCCGAACGCACAGTCAATATATTGTTAAAGTGCGGGGCGGGAAGAAGCCCGCTGCATCCTTAACAATAGATGAGTCATCAGCGTCGGGGCCACTTGGAAGTGCACAATCAGATATCCCTTTTTAGGGTGTATTATCTTCTTTTTCTTTTGTACGGTTTATGCAATGTATCTTAAAAGTGTTCAGTAAGGGGGCGTGGTCTGACATCGCAAGAAAATGGCCACATGAAGTGAGAGCTTCCGCCATCATAGAATCCTACTGAGCTCCATCGGAGGACAAATTCCTCCCTCGCTGCGCAAGCACAACTGGGTTAGAGTCAGAGCCTGCTGGAGTTATTCTGGACACAGAGGAATAACATGGCGGTGCAGCGCCTAGGCCAATCACAGGCTGCAACCCTGCCGTTGCCTAGCAAATCGCCTACACCGGCTGCATCGGGTCAGGGTGAGTGCAGTGACCCCCCCCCCCCCCATCAGCAACTTAGTATCCATGACTTGAGGGCCATCGCCACTGATATCAAAGACACCCTGTCTGCAGCCATATCAGACTTACGCTTAGATATTCATGCACTGACAGACAGGGTACAGGATGTGGAAAAAAAAGTCAGCTAAACATGATACAGTTCCCCGCAGGGTGACCCATAAAATAGATACCCACACTCTCCAGTTAGACCTCCAGCGACACATGGACAATTTAGATTTAAGCCGGTGTCACAACCTGCGCATACGCGGCCTACCTGAGTTGGTAGATGCTGACCAGTTCACTCCTACAGTGATAGGCCTCTTTAACAACCCCCTTGATAGGCCAGCCCATAGATATGGAAAGGATCCAGCGAGCTCTCAGACCAAAGAGGAGAGACACAGATCCCCCAGAGACATTATTTGCTGCATCGTGGATTACAAATTAATGGAGGAGATACTAAGGAAAGCCAGAAACAGAATTCACCTCACGTTTGGGGGCTCTGATGTCCATATTTTTCAAGTTCTATGAGACATCACACTACAACACCACAAGGACCTGAGACCTCTGCTAGAGGAATCTCCCATTCTGCCTCTCAGCTTCCATGCAAGGGTGAACAGCACTGCTTAGGGTACCAGAAGACAAGCTGAATGACATGAGGAACCAGTAGATGCCCAGGATACCCGCTACCCCCGTCGGCGATTCCCCATCGCGTGCCAGACTACAGACCCTTGCTCAAGGTGCACAGATCAAGCCCCACCAAATCACGTCAACCTTGGATGGCCAGACGTGATAATAATTAAATGCAAGAAACAGGCCGTCTACCGGCAATGGATAGGAGATTTGGCTGGCCCTACTCAGTTCCGCTGTTAAATTTGAACCACCTAACCACATCCACCTCATTTTCTTAAATGACCATTGGCAAGCTTCTGCGCTTGACACATTTTTGTGGCACACAGCCAACATCTCCAGACAGACCACATGTTTTCCTGATCTGGAGCTTCTTCCAGCATAGTTCTAATGTGAGCTCCTGAAGCTTACCATAAAACTCTATGACTGGTGAGACCATTATTGGCCACATTGAACCAGCCTTTCTACGGACAGATGCCAATCACTTGTACAGACGCTGGTTCCTGTGCTGAAAGGTAACGGACAGTGACAATTCAGGGTGGTATTCCAGACTGCTACTCAGGCCTCAACAGAGTGCTGCACTACCCCCCGCCCCTCACAATACACACCTCTTGCCTAAAGAACTGTAAGTGACCGCATACATAATTAATATGCTCTATAGCAGACCATGTAAGCTTTTATTAGTACTTGTTAAGCTCATTGTGGGGTTTCGGTGAAAAAAGAACTAAGGGGGAACACTATGGAACCTGCCTCACAACTGATCATGATTAAATGCTATTCTCACTTTCTACTGAAACCCCATCATGCATGATGGTCAGAAGTTAACAAAGTTGATGCATAAAAAGGCTCTATCATACTGTATGATCCATAAACTGATGGTTTGTACTGCTTAGAATGGAGGAGGCTATGCTCCTCCCATTCATTCTCTTCCCCAGTGGGACAATAGATCCACTGCAAACAACCCAGCAAAACGTTCACTATAATATGTACGCAATGGGGAGGGAGGGGATAACATACCCCCACAACTAGAATAGCCCTCACTATGATCAAACTAAACCCAGACTCTAAGAGAAGTACTCCAACGCCCTACTTCGATGTGGTCGAGCAACCAGAAATAGTAACCTGACACCTATCCAGAATCCCACCCTCTTGCAAACCATATAGACGCACGATAGAAGCGTATGGGGATATTTTCATTGAGATACCCTAGTGAACATAGCCAACGAGAGTACGAGCTTGCTCCTGCCCACACCCTTTCAGCAAGGGCTAGATGCCACCATGCAAGTTCACCTATAGGATTAGAAGTGTGCGCCTTTAACGTAAAGGATCACCCTCCTCCACCACTTTGGTGGGCAACACACTAGACCCACATAGGAAGGAACTGTTCATTGCACTCATTATGCACAGCGACCATGTTACCCTAGGCTCTTAAGCATCTCACATCAAGAGAGACATGGGAATGTTAACAACATCATCCTGCCAATGGTCAAACTGAAAGGTTATACTGTTAGACATACGAGTAGTTGTGATTGAGTGGTTCTAAATGGTTCTAGGTACATATACTATACTGTTATATATGTTTCTGTTATAGAGTCAGGTCCATAAATATTGGGACATCAACACAATTCTTGACCCAATAAGCTCCAAGAACTCAACACCTCCTCACGTCCTTCCAAAATGGAATCCTGATAGTAGGGGGAGACTTTAATCTAGCTCTTAATCCCTCATAGGATACATCCTCGGGTCTTTCTCTATTAAGTACAGTGCCATGAGGACTATCAAAACACTCCTCAGTGACTTAACTCTACATGATACTTGACGTTTTCTCTACCCCTACACTAAAGATTTCATATTTTTCTCACCCCCCCACAACAAATATACTAGGATTGATTATTTTTTCCTCACACAAAATGATTTGACATCTCTCACCAATGCATCCATAGAGCCTATGATCCTTACGGACCATAACCCCATTTCCATGACTATTACGTTCCACAACCACAGGAGACAAAATCTGGAAGCTAGACAACTCTCTCCTTTCTGTTCCAGAAGCTCTGTAGCTGATGAAGACACGACTGTCACAATATTTTTGAGAGAACGAATCCTCTGAAACCACACCAGCAATGCATTGGGCAGCACATAAATTCGTCATTCGGGGTGAATTTATCTCTATCACAGCAAGATGAAAAAGAGCAAGGCAAGCCCGTGTTGCTGAACTAGTGGCTCGCATGCATTCACTAGAAAATGCACACAAACAGTCGCTTGCAACACAAATGCAAACTGACTTATTGAAGGCGAGGGAAGAATTACTTGAAGAGTTGGGGAAAACAATTAAACGCTAGTACATGTAACACAAAAAATCTTTACAAATTCAGAAACAAAGCTGGGAAGATGCTTGCAAGAGCTCTCCAAACTAAAAAGGCCGCATCAACCATTCAATCCATCACAGACCCCTCAGGAAACAAAATCGGCACCTCTAATGGGATACCTGTCCAATTAATTTGATTTTACACCAAGCTCTATAACTTAACACCCTTGACTCCCCCTCAAGAAGGTAGCAAGAGAGAGGAGATGATAAACAGCGTCCTTGACCAATACAGCTCTAAACCTATATCCTAGGTAGAGGCCTTAGATTTAAATGGCCTGATATCCCTAGAGGAAGCCAAGAAAGCCCTACAGCAGTTAAAGAAGGTCCCGATGGCCTAACCGTTGTATATTACAAAACTTTTGCAGATACTATCCTTCCACACCTCGTGGCAACACTCAATTCGCTACCCCTCTCCTCTTGCCCCAAGAAAGATCTACTAGAAGCTCACATAACAATGTTTCCAAAACCAGGCAAGGACCCTATAGGCGTATATCACTTTTAAATGTGGACATAAAACCCCACACCAAAATACTTGCAAATAGGATACTCCCTCTCCTCCCCAAATTAAACTTTTTGGATCAGGTGGGCTTTGTCCCTGGACAGCAAGCCAGGTACAATACCCTGAAATCCATTAGCATACGCCACTGGCTCACAACCTCCTCCAAACCAGGCTTTTTTCTATCACTGGATGCAGAGAAGGCATTCGATAGGGTGGCCTGGGACTACATGACTTTAGCCCTAAGGGCGATGGGTTTTCAGGATCGCATGCTTCAAATCATCCTTGCTCTTTACTCTACCCCTAGAATTAGAGTTAACGGCCACCTATCGGATGCCTTCTCCATCTCTGATGGAATATGCCAGGGATATCCCCTATTTCCCCTTATATTCGTGCTCACCTTGGAACCTCTACTCCGTAGACTTAGAGACAACCCCAATATTAGAGGGGTGGAAAAAAACAAGCAACACTACAAACTTGCAGTCTATGCAGATGACATTCTGCTCTTCCTTATCCAGGGCAATAAATGTATCCCTCCCTAAGGCTACAGTTACACAATGCCAAACTAGTTTCCCTTTTGGCTGGGACCCCCACAGCATCACCTACCTAGGCATCCAACTCCCCATGAAACTAAGAGAGCTATACTCCAGAAGTTACCTCCCTATCCTAGGGGCTACCCAACAGGACCTCCACAAGTGGAATTCAGGCCCCTTCTAATGGTTTGGGAGAGCTGCCGGAGTGAAAATGAACATCCTCTCCAGACTCCTTTATCTCCTACAAACTATACCAATTAGGCTACTGTACCTACCTCATTCTTCTCTACATACAAACAATTTCACAAAAATTTCCTTTGGTCCTCTAAATACCCCCAGCTGGGCTGGGACAGACTTGTGACCCCTTAATTGAAAGGAGGAATTGGATTGCCAGACTTGTACAAGTACTATTGGTCCTGTCACCTGGCCAGAGTGGTGGACTGGCATGTACACATGAACACAAAAGACTGGGTCATACTTGAGCAATCATTTTCTCACATACCATTACACAAACTGCCATGGATCAGACCCACCCTGGTCCCGGAGGTGAGCATCACACACCCCTCATTGTCCATACTTTACAGAACCTCAGGGCAGCATGCCAAACAACACAACTAGCCTCATCACCCGGGCCACTAACCCCTATCAACAGAAACCCAGAATTACCACCCAGGCTCACAGACCTCACTCCACATAACCCTCTACCAGGGAAACCCATCTGGGCAGAATCATTCTTTGAAAGAGGTAAACTCATGCAGTTGCAAACTCTTGGGTCCCGCTTCCAAGACTACACCATACCATTCTTCAAATTTATGCAAATAAGGCACTTCCTACTTAGCTCCAAACCACTTTCCAACTGGTACAGAGATCATACACCCTTCAAATTGATCTGCACCAGATCAGAACCCCAGAGGCACCTTATCTCAGATATATACTCCATATTGGGGAATGCGGCTAACCAATGATGGGAAAAGGAACTAGCGCTGGATCTGTCTAAAGAAGAATGGTAATAAATTCATACCCATATTCATAAGAGTTTAATCAGCATCTCCATGCAAGAAAACGGCTTCAAAATGTACTCTAGTTGGTATAGAACCCCGGACAAACTACACAAGTTTTACCCCAATGTTTCCCCACTTTGTTGGAGATGCAACAAAACACAAGGCTCAATGCTTTCTATATGGTGGGATTGTCCAATGATCCAACCCTTCTGGGAGGAAATTCACTGCCTTGTTACCCAAATAACAACCTACACACCAGAATACAGTCCGGCCCAATACTTCTCCACCATACATCCATAGCCCAATCGGCCTATAAAAAATCCCTAACCATCCCTCTTATAAACGCAGCCAAAATGTGCATACCGGTGCATTGGGAATTTAGCTCATCCCTGAACATTTCAGAATGACTGAAAGCAGTATGCAATACAGCTGAAATGGAAGACTTGGTTCATCAGGCAAGAGAGACCCCAGCAAAGTTCCACAAAACCTGGGCATGCTGGAGACATTTTACTGAATCCAAAGAATTCATAATAACAAATCTTTCTGCAATAGCTTGACCATGGGGCTCATGGGAGCCCAACTTAGACAAGTGGGCTGCACATGGTAAGCGGGTACACTCCACTATCCCATCCTCATCCCACCCCCTTCCCTATACATCTTCCATTCCAGATCCCTTTCCAGTATTAGTAGAGAAAAAGGAACCCTACGAGACTGGGGAACCACCCCAGATATAACATACACCAGTAGACTTTTATCTGCCATCCTGATAATGCTCCTTTAAACCCAAAATGGACATAGAACCCGAAGTCTATGTTAAAAGATACAATGGAAGTACGACTTATAAGCAGTTACGAGACAATCGGTCAGATAGGACCACATATATTGACTATCTTTGCCCTGGCCCACTCACAGAATGTTCCCAATAGGGGTGTTTGGTTATTTTGAAGGCATAGCCGGTTTCTCACAGCAAATATATATTAAAGTCCCACCAGTACTTGATTCTACTGTACAATGTTTCTCATATGACCCTCATTTTTTGTTTAACATGCGTAAGGCCATGCCTATTTAGTTGCTATGAATGATTTCCTTTTCTTATGTATTTCCATCATCTTGTGTAATTACTACATATATATATAAACTTTCTGATGTTCTCTTGTGTGTATAATCTGGAAAAACCTCAATAAAAACACTGAAACAAAAAAAGCGTTCAGTAATTTCCCCAACTATCAGTATTTACAGGGGATATTTTAACATTCTTAGCCACTTCAGCCCCGGAAGGATTTCACACTTTAGGACCAGAGCACTTTTTGCGATTCGGCACTGTGTCGCTTTAACTGACAATTGCGCGGTCGTGCGACGTTGTACCCAAACTAAATTTGCGTCCTTTTTTTCCTACAAATAGAGCTTTCTTTTGGTGGTATTTGATCATCGCTGCGTCATTTCTGATCACCGCTATAAACAAAAGAAAAGCGTCAATTTTGCAAAAAAAAACAAATTTCTTACTTTTTGCTAAAATACAAATAAAAAAAAAATACAAAAAAACATTTTTTTCATCGGTTTTGGCCGATTTATAATCTTCCACATATTTGTGATAAAAAAAATCGCAATTGGAGTTTATTGATTGGTTTGCGCAAAAGTGGCCGCGTTTACGGATGATGAGAATTCAGTTCTGGGGTTTTTATTTTTTTTTATTTTTTACTAGTAATGGCGGCGATCTGCACTTTTTAGCGGTACTGCGATATTGGGGCAGACATGTCGGACCATTTTGACACTTTTTTGGGACCATTGGCATTTATACAGCGATCAGTGCTATAAAAATGCACTGATTACTGTGTAAATGCCATTGGCAGTGAAGGGGTTAACCTGCAGGGGGCGCTCTAAGGGTTAACTATGTTCCCTGGGCGTGTTCTAACTGTGTGTGGGCTGCCCTAGCAGGGGAAGGGAAGTGATCACAGCTTCCATGTAGAGGAAGACTGTGATCACAGCCCTTCCCCCTCTCACAGAACTGAGGTCCGTGTTTACTTACACGGACCTCCGTTCTTTCAGTGCGGGGTGGCATCGCGGGTAGCCGGTGGCGATCGAGTCCGCCGCACCCGCTCCCTGGCCCCCCGAACACAGTGAGCGCGCGGGCGCGCCTCCGGCGGCGTGCGCGCGCTCACAGCGCACAATCTCGCAGCCGCCGTCTTATGACGGCAGTTTGCGATATCGAGCCACTTTGTCGCCGTCAACCTGCGGTTGGCAGTCGGCAAGTGGTTAGATAAATATTTGTTTTTATGACAGCTCATGTGTTATATTTGTTGCTCTAGTATCACAAAGCCCAAGTGCTCTCTATTCCCCTTTTCCCCTGTGGACTGTATTTTGTATATATCAGTGGCGGCTGGTGTTTTTATTTTTGGGGGGGGGCGGCAAACAACCACTCCTCCAGTCGGTCAACCAGTGGCACCTGGCAGCACCCCCCTAAGGGAAGACGGTCGGACATCAAAGCCCCGCACTTACCCCATCTAGGTAGCGGGCAGGCAGCATGTCCTATGAGCGATGGGTGGCGGCTTTCATCCTTCCTCCTTATTTGGAGCATGGTGGCTTCCGCCGTGCATCTCCTCCTTCCTCCTCCTAGACGTCCAATAGGATCACCTGCCTTTTCAGCCAGTCAGGTGATGGGTCTCAGATCAGCTTTTTGATTGCTCGGGAGGAGGATCAGTGTGAGAATAGTGAATATTCATTCGCTATTGTCACACAACTGGGTGGGCTCAAAGCACAATGCTCTGCGCCCTGAGCCCACCCTTTTTTGAAGCCTATTAGAGCCTTTGGCTCTAATCGCATGCTTCAAAAAAACCACCCCCCATTGGAATCAATGTATCCGGCACACTGCATGTAGATTAGGGGGCCGGGTGCATGGATGAGGGAGTGGCCCCCTGTGCCCCTAATGGACTGGCCGTCACTTGCTTAAATGTACTCTCCTTTGGGGAAGCAATGAAGTGCTAAATGAGTAAACAAAACAGAAATACATGGCTACTTTATAATACCTTAACAGAGAGATAGGAGGAGAGAAATCATCATGTGAAATCTCAAGCTTGAAGATGAGCTGTGTTAGACAGAAATTAGGGTATTACTTTAAAACCAGATGTAGAATAAAACATGTATTGTCTAATATTAGAATGGAAATTGACTTTCCTGTAATGCTGGATGATTGAAAAATTTTAGGGACATGTTCTGCTATGAATGTTTTAGCATAGAAATAACAAGTGTAAATCAAAATAATGTTCATCTAAAAGACATGGACAAAGCACCTGCAGCTGGAATATCAGCAGCTGTCAAAACAAATTATAGCGGATCAACTAGATGGGTTGTTGACAAAGCTCTGATTTAAATGATAAAGTAGATCTTTCTTCTTCATGGTAAATATATGATATTCTTACAAACAACATTTCTCTGCTTCAGTTCAGTTCATAAAAAACTTAATAGAGTGCAAATCTAACGAGTTGTCCCTACACTTCCACTATTATGTTTTTAATTTACTTATGGTCACTTCTGAAAATCAAAATACACCTGTCTACTGAGAAGTCCCCACTGCCCACCGCCTGTTCCATTTTCCTTTCCCCAGACCATATATGTAAGGCTGTGCAAAGCAGCTTCTCAGCTACCTGCCACTCCTGTGCATCCTCTGCCTCTGTCAGCTGACTTATGATATAACATTAAGAATAGAGTTGAGCGAACCTCTGGAAGTTCGGGTTCTGCTGGTCCATCCGAACTTCGGGACAAAGTCCGGGTCCGGGTCCGGACAGAACCCGAACGATCGCACGGACAACGAACCCCATTGAAATCAATGGGGACCCGAACTTTTAGGCACAAAAATGGCTGTAACAAAGTCCTGGAAAGCCCTAGAGGGCTGCAAAAGGAAGTAAAATGGGGGTAAGGGTAGGGCAAGTGCCCTACAAAAAATGGGGACAGGGAAATAACTGTAAATATTTAAAAAAAAATAAAAACATAAAAAAAGCAAAAATGGAGGTGAATGTGGATCACCTTCAAACTGTGTCTGAAAAGTATTAATTAACGGTAGAAGCCATATAACTGTTCTAAAATCATCTTCAAACTAGGGCAAGTGCCCTACAAATAAATGGGGATAGGGAAAATAAATTAAAATCAAGTAAATGGAGATCCGAGGATGAGGTGTAGGTGGGGGGAAGGGCAAAAAAATGAACTAAAATTAAATAAAAGGGATAGGGGTAAATAAACATCCCGTGAACG
>BLSH010440459.1:1846210-1856336 GCA_018402905.1 Glandirana rugosa
ACTCGCTTGGGCTTGACATTTCAAACCCAGGCATGGCTTGAAAACCCACAGGCCCTGGCCCTGGGCCTGGGCTTGGGCCTGAAAAGTTTTTTTCAGGCCCAAGCCAGGCCCCAAGACCATTAAATTATTTTCAAAACTTTTAACGACATTGTTTCAGGACCTTTCGGGATCTCCAGACGGTTTCCTTCGAGATTATGGGGTTTTTTGAAGGTTTTAATTTGAAATGTACCTTGGTGTCCTTCACTAAGGTCTGTCATTTGGAAAATGTCCGCCACAGTCATGGTCCGTGCCTATCCCTGGTCCACATCCACCTCCATTTTTGATTTTTTTATGTGATTTTTAAAAAAAATTATTTTAAGTTATTTCCCCATCCCCATTTCTTTGTAGGGCACTTGTCCGACCCTTACCCCCATTTCCTTCCTTTGGCAGACCTCTAGGGCTTTCCAGGACTTTGTTACAGCAATTTTCAAAACTTTTATTAAATTACCAGAACCCCGGACCGAACCCGGACTTTTTTTGAAAAGTCCGGGTTCGGGTCCGGGTCCCGGTCCCGGACACCCAAAAGTTCGGTACGGACCCAAACTTTACAGTTCGGGTTCGCTCAACTCTATTTGCAAGTGAAGAGCTGAAGGAAGTAGAGTTGTATATACGGTCATGTATATAGGTGGTCTTGTAAAGCAATTCTTTGGGGCATCTCACAGTCACCCCATTTCCCCTTCCAAGTTTATCCCCTAAATAAAACAAACAAAAACAAGAGCCGACCTGTTCAGTGACTCCGGATGTGTGAGATATGGTGGGATTGAGGGCAGCCAGAAGGTGAACCACAACTACCAGCCACCTCTGAGGGAAAACATGGCTACACTAGTAATTTTGAATGCTAGGTAGTTCTTTTTTTAGAATAGGTTGGTAAAAGCTACATTATTTTGTACAGAGGTTTCCTTGCTGCATGCAATGCATTCTTTAGGCTACTTTCACACTGGGGCATTTTTCATGCACTTTTGGACTAAAAATAGCACCCTTATAGCGCCTAAAAACACCCCCTCATCCACCCTAGTGTGAAAGCCTGAGTGCTTTCACACTGGGGTGGTACACTTGCAGGACATTACAAAAAGTCCTGCAAGCAGCATCTTTGGGATGCTGCGCTGAGCGGTGATTACACCACTCCTCCACCGCCCCTGCCTTGAAATTAATGGGAAGCGCTTCCGAAACGGCTGCACACCGCCTCAGAAGTGCAGCACGCTGGCACTTTTAGCTCCTTTTTAACTCCTTGTGGGGTGTTAAAAGCGCTGCGCTCCCGCCTGCATAGCGGTGCCATAGCACCGCTATAACAGCGGAAAATCAGCGCTGAAACTAGTGGTGATTTACCACTACCGCCTGCCCCACAATTACCTGGTCTAGAGAACTGGAAAAGGCAAATAAGTAACAACCAGCCATGTTTCAGTTATTTATTAAAATTCCTGTGTCAACAATGCATGGCAACAATTAAAAAAAAAAAAAATACTAATTAAAAAAAAAAGGAGAATCACCTTTATAGTATTACGTTATCTTTTGTCACCAGAACAGCATTAGTATTTTTCAGATCAGACAACAATGCCTTACCTTGAGACTCCCATCACAATAACCTTGTAAACCTAACACTAATCTTCCCAGCAAAGTTTTATTTTCCCCCTAACCCTAACTTTCCTTGTCAACAAGCCCTTCCTGTAACCTTGACGTATGTACACATAACTCTTAGTACAGTAAGGGCTCATTTACGTTTGCGTTGGCTTCAAAGCACATTAAAGCCCCTACTGCTTCAACAAGCTTTTATGATGTGTTTTTGAGGCTTCGTGGTGCTTTGATGAGGCTTTGGTGGTGCTTGAATGAAGCTTCAGTGGTGCTTCGATGAGGCTTTGGTGGTGAGTTGATGAGGCTTTGGTCGTGCTTCGATGAGGCTCTTTTGACGCTTTGTTGATGCTTGGCCAATGCCCTGTGTGTTTGTTTATATCTCACACCTGCAATTTCTCCAATGTGAAGCTAAAGCTGAATTAAAGCCTCTGAAGCCTCTGAAAAACCGCAGCATTACCAAAGCCTCAAAAACACATCATAAAAGCTTGTTGAAGCAGTAGGGGCTTTAATGTGCGCTGAAGCCAAAGCAAGTGTAAACGAGCCCTTACAGTAAACATCTCTGTAACCCAGAGAGCCGGTTCACACATAGGCGATCCAAATTCAGGGGCGACTTTGCTAGGTGATTTGAATGCAACTTCAAGGTGACTTCAGTGCGATATTTGGGTCTTAAAGCGACCTCCATGCCAGGTGACTTTGCCTGTGGCCAATCAGAGAAGGGTAGGGAGGGGGTTGCCTATGTAAATTGTGGGGAGTACCTTGGTAAATTCTTTTCTTTTTCCTGTAAAATCTCTTCAGTATAGCTGGGGATCCGACTTGGAGGCGACTTCCATTGAATTCTATGGGCACAAGTCAGATAGAAGTTGCCTTGAATAGTACAGTAGTACAGGAACCTTTTTTGAAGTCAGAGTGACTTCAGTAGGGTACATTAAGAAAGCTCTCATTCATTTCAATGGGATTTTTGATGTCAAGCGACTTGGGGTGACACAAGTCGGAGCGCAAGTCGCCTATGTGTGAACCAGCCCTTAGACTAAGCTTAATTCTGGTGCTTAACCTTCCTGTAACCCTAACTGTAACTCTTGCACTAATTTCTGCTGTACCCGCGCACTAATCCCCATGCTGACCTTCCCTATGTCCTTAATATATATAGAAATAACCTTCACTTCTCTTTCTTCAAAACCTCTGGACCCAAGACATTCTTGAATTAAAATATATCTGCACCAAAGTCCTTCTGCTGGAATCCACCACTTCAGGTTTTTAAATTGGAGTTTGTTTTAAGACGTCTGACACAGAGGGGGAGAAAAATGACCAACTCTTTCCATTTGGCAACAGTGTGAGCAAAGCATTCACTTCATCGTCTCATCTTCATTATCATCATTTGATTCACATCTTTCCCGCAATACAGCAGAATTTTTTATCTCACTGGCTCACAGACAGTAATCAAACCACTTTTATTCTCTGTCTGAGAAATGTCAACAAAATGACATTAATTATTAATATTCTTGGAAAAAGTTATGCTGGAAAGTCACAAACTTTATTAAACAGTACAGTCAGAAATCATGAAATAAAGTGTATTGTAATATCGCCCCATGTCTGATCTGGAATGCAATAACATTACCATGATCAATTCATCTTTTGTTCTCAGTCTGTAATGGTGTCTCTGGTGCTAATAATTTAGGGACGTGATTGCTTTCATTACTGAGACACTATTTTTCTTCGATGAAAATTGCAGGAATTTCTTCTCATTTCACTTTAGACCACTGCAATTGCTTTGCTTACATTTGACAGTGTCTTTTCCATCAAAAAAATATAGTTGCAATCAAGTATTGATTTGAAACTTGGAATACAATAGCCTGAAGGACATTTTCCAAGGACAAAGGGTAAACAAGTTATATATAAGCTCATTTATCTTTGTTTTTCAATGTTTTTTCCTTTCTTTATTTTTTATTATTGCAGATATGCAAAATATGGTTAAATTTGAAACAGTCACAAATGCTTTTCAAATGGCAGAACATGTGTACAGTACCAGTACCGTAACAAACCTGTGTAAAAAGCCATAAATGCTGGGTAGTGATGGGCCCGATGTTCGAGTTGAACGTAAGTTTGACCTGAAGATCGGGTGTTTGTTTGTTCGCTAAACAAACGAACAAACAGGGCGCTCGCCGCCAAGCACCCCATAATGCACTGCGATTTGCAGTGCATTGGTTGCTTCTGATTGGCCAAAGTATGCACCTGACCTGTATGCTTTTTGCCAATCACAGTACAATGTACTGTGAGAGCCATGATTGGCCAAAGGCAGAGTGCCTTTGGTCAATCATGGTTCAGGAGTTAAGTCCACGCCCCACACTATATAAGGCTGCTTACACGGCAGATGTGTATAGTGTGTGATAATGAAGATTAGGCAGGTAGTTAGTGGATTGTGTGTTCATTCAGTTTAGTGCAGTCAGTGTAGCGTTGTGTGAATAACACAGTGTAGTGTAGTGGATAACACAGTGTAGTGGTGCCACTGAAGTGTTGGTGTGTACAACACGTCTGTGTCCCCCCACTGATCCCATTTTTTTCATTGATAATTTATTTATTTTTATTTATTTATTTATTTTGCAGCATCAGGTTCTGTTGTTGCATTATTAGTACGCCCCCTTCTGTGTTGCAGTTGTTATTCCTTCTGCATCAGCACCGCAGTGGTTTCATTTTTTTTTCTTTTTTGTTGCAGCAGCACTAAGAATATTTAGGGCATAATTGCTGTCCCCCCTTCTGCGTTGCAGGTGTTCCTCTTTATGCATCAGCAGTGGTTTCCTTTTTTTTTTTTTTTTTTATTATTATTACCGTATATACTCGCGTAGTTGCCAAGTTTTTTGACACTGATTTTGTGTCAAAAAAACGGGATTCGGCTTATACGCGAGTCAGCAGTGATTGCCGGTACGAGCGCGAGGGCACATTCCGCGGGCACCCGCGCTGGCTGAGAAGCATTCCAGGGATGCCGTCATGTCCGCTGACGGCCTGCTGGAGGGCGGAACTTCACTCAGTCACTTGTGACGTGACTGGGCTGAAGGTAAAGGCAGAGGACACAGGCACTTCCTATGAATGGAATAAGGCTGCCGTGTTCTTCTTATATGTAAAAATCTAAAGGAAAAAAAAAACAGTTTGGCAATTCGATTAACTAACCATATTAACCCTTATTGTTTGTTGCTATATTTAATAAAGTAATTAAATATGGCATTGAACAATAAGGGTTAATATGGTCAGATATTCAAAATGACAAAACTGTGGTTTTTTTTCTTTGCATTTGACATATGTGAAGAACACAGCAGCCTTATTCAATACATAGGAAGTAAGTATACTGTACTGTAAAAAATAAACAGTTGTACATACACACACACTCCCGATTACATGGCCACTTCCTATGTTAGGATGTTTTACATTTTCAGAGCTAGTTTACTGTTTTTACTACTGATGCCTCATTGGGTATTTCCCACTTAGGCTTATACGCGAGTCAATAAGTTTTCCCATATTTTTTGAGCAAAAGTAGGGGGTCAGCTTATACACAGGTCGACTTATACACGAGTATATACGGTATGTATTTTTTTTGTTTTTTGCCACAGCAGCACTAAAAATATTTAGGGTATAATTGCTGTTCCTGCTCTGCATTCCTCCTCTGCATCAGCAGTGGTTCCCGTTTTTTTTTTTTTGAGGGGTAGGAGAGGGGGGTGCTGTTTTTTTCCAGCAGCAGCAAAAAAAATGTCTCCATAGTTGCTGTTCCTTTTTTTGAGTTGCGAGTGGTCTTCCTTTTGGCTTTCCTAATTTTTTTACATTTATGTTATTTTATTTTTTGCTGCTGCAGCAGCAGTGAAGAAAATTCTCCACAGTTGCTGCACTCTTATTTTCTTTATTAAAATATATATATATATATATATATATATATATATATATATAATAAAAAGTTTTATAGTGCACCAAGCACAAAAGTATTGCCCCCAAGCACCATATTTCCATCCCACACTCTATAAGAAAACGTTATGAAAATCCCCACAAAAAATCCTCATCATGTCCGAAAGGCCAACAAGGCGAGGCAGATGCTCACGGGCCACTAAAAGAGGGCAAGCAGCCTCTGTGTCCACGCTTCTCCTTTTTTTCTGGTGCTGGTCGTGTTATTGAGCCACAAAATGCAAAAGAAGCCCAAATTTTCTGCACCTGTTTGACAGGTGCATGTATTCTCAATTTGTTTTTCTAATTTTCAACAGCAGGGCCCATTCCTGCACCCAGCAAGAGTAACTGTGAGGGGTTACAGCATTCAGGCACCAGCAACATCAAAGGCCTAATTTTTCTGCACCTTTTTGACAGGTGCATGTCATTTATTTATTTTTTTCAAATTTTTAACAGCAGGGCCCCATTCCTGTGCTCAGCAAGAATAACTGTGAAGGGTTACAGTGTTCAGGCACCATTAGGGATGGGCGAACGGTTTGGGCCGAGCATGAGTATGGCCTGAACATCACCCATTCAGGTACTCACCTAACACCCAAACTCTCTGGACACTTAGTATCATGTTCGCCCACCAAGCGCACATAGAAACATAGAAAAGTGACGGCAGAAAAAGACTGAGTAGTCCATCGAGTCTGCCCCTTTTTATTTATTTATTTATTTTTTTTTTATATTTTTTTTTTTTTACATTAACCTTGTTGTTTGACTATGGATTTATGTTTATCCCAAGCATGTTTAAAGCCATTTACTGTTGACTGTCTCACAACCTCTGTTGGTAGTTTATTCCAATCATCAACCACCCTTTCAGTAAAATAATACTTTCTAAGATTAGTTTTGAACTTCCCCCCAGTTTGTTTGAGGTCATGTCCCCGTGTTCTTGATTTTGGTTTCATATTGAAAAGACTGCCCTCCTGAACCTTATTCACCCCCTTGATGTATTTAAAGGTTTCAATCATGTCTCCCCTCTCCCTTCTTTCCTCCAGACTGTACATATTAAGTTCCTGAAGTCGCTCTTGATATGTTTTATCCCCCAGACCTTTCACCATTTTTGTTACCCGTCTCTGAACTCGTTCTATTTTATCAATATCTTTTTGTAAGTGAGGTCTCCAGAACTGGACACAGTATTCTAAGTGAGGTCTCACTAAAGATCTATATAGAGGAATCAGAACCTCCTTCCTCCTGCTGGTGATCCCTCTACTGATACATCCCAGTCAATAGGTTGTTAAGTCTTCCCCCGCTGAGAGCTAAATTAAACAAAATAGTTGTGAAAAAAGAATGTAAATTAAAAAAATAAAAGGAAAAAAAATGGCAGGGGGGAACCTTTGGGTCTGGTATGGATTTTAACCACTTCCCTACCGGTGCATTGTAAAATAACACCAGCAGGAACACTCCCCCCCCCCCCCTGCAGCCCATCAGAGTACCCGAGTACCTGTTTCCAGCCCGTTAGACAACCCGAGATTAGACACCACTGACCTGGTGCTCCAGGACCTTCAAAAGTGTGATAGGTAGGAATGAAATTAGATGTGTAATTTATGCTCCTAGAACACCTGATGGTACTCCCTGCATGTTGGTCCTCTCTATGTGTCCAGGCTATAAAAAGTCTCACACATGTGGTATTGCCATACTCAGCAGGAGTAGCAGAATGTATTTGGGGTGTAATTGGAAGTATGCATATGCCGTGTGTGTGTATGCTGTGTGGGGGGTATTTGTACTGTCCTGACATTGCAGGGACTCAGGAAATGAGATAGGCCATTAGCACATCAGGTGTGATACATGTTTTGATTTGCACCATAGTTTGTAAACTCTATGGGGTTGATTTACTAAAGCTGGAGAGTGCAAAAACTGATGCAGCTGTGCATGGTAGCCAATCAGCTTTTAACTTTAGGTTGTTCAATTAAGCTTTGACAATAAAACCTTGAAGCTGATTTCTGTGTGGAGCTGCACCAAATTTTGCTCTTTCAAGCTTTAGTAAATCAACCCCATTAACTTTCACACAGACTAAATAATATCTTCTAATTTGGGCTATTTTTCCCAAAGATATGTAGTATTATACATTTTGTCCCAAATTTATGAACAAAAATGACTTATTTGCAAAATTTTATAATAGAAACTGAAAAAAGTGGGTTTTTTTCAAAATTTTTGCAATTTATTTACTTATATCGCAAAAAATACAACACCCGGTGGTGAATAAATACCACCAAAAGAAAGTGTAATCGAGTAATTGTCATTCAAAGTGTGAGAGCACTGAAAGCTGAAAAATGGTCTGGGAAGGAAGGAGGTGAAAGTGCCCAGTATTAAAATGGTTAAGGAGAACCCTATTAAAGAATAAAGAAAAAAACTGTGTCCCCCCCCCCCCCAAATCCATACCAGGCCCTTTGGGTCTGGCATAGATTTTAAGGGGAACTCCACGCCAATTTTTTTTTAAAAAATTATACGGGGTCTGAGCATGCAGCCTGGCAGACCAGGAAAGGGGGGACAAGTGAGTGCCCCCCTCCTGAACCATACCAAGCCTCTTATCCTCAACATGGGGGGGTGCATGTTGATAGCAACAAGGGCCTCTTCTCGACAACCCTGGGCTGTGTTTGTCGGGGGTCTGTGAGTGGGAGGCTTATCGGAATCTGGAAGCCCCCTTTAACAAGGGGGCCCTCAGACCCCGCCCCCCATGTGAATGGGTATTGGGTACATCGTACCCCTACCCATTCACCAAAAAACTTTCAAAATTTAATAACCACGGGAAACTGTTTTTGACAAGCCCTTTATTAAAAAAGAAAAAAAAGAAATAGTGTCCCTTAATCCATCATAAATAACATCGCCCACAAAAATAGAAAAAAAGGCCACTTGGGAGGCCTCCGGCCGTCTTCCTCCTCTCTGCTTTGACAGCTCTTATATAGGCAAGGGGCGGGCCATACGGTTACATCACCTGGTGGCATCTCCCCCTTCTGATGTCATGTGACATAATAAGGGGGCGGTGCCACTGAGTGATGTAATCGGGTGGCCCCACCCTTGTCTATATAAGAACTGTCAAAGCAGAGAGGAGACAGATGGCCGGTGGCCTCCCAGGAGGCAGAGCACTTTTTCTCTTTTCTATTTTTCGGGTTCGGCTGGGAACGTGATTGACGATGGATTACATCGAGGGACACTATTTTTTTCTTTTTTAATAAAGGATTTGTCAAAAACGTTTTCCTGTGTTAATTACTTTTAGACACTTTTTTAGTGAATGGGGTACAATGTACCCGATACCCATTCACATGGGGGGTTAGGACCTGGGGGCCCCATTGATAAAGGGGGCTTCCAGATTCTGATAAGCCCCCCACCTGCAGACCCTGGCAACCACAGCCCAGGGTTGTCTGGAAGAGACCCTTGTCCCCATCAACATGGGGACAAGGTACTTTGGGGTGGGGGGCACAGAGCCCCCCGCCCCAAAGCACCCACTTGCCCATGTTGAGGGCATGGAGCCTGGTATGGTTCAGGAAGGGGGGGCGCAAGCTCATCCCCCCTTTTCCTGACCTGCCAGGCTGCATGCTCAGATAAGAGTCGGGTATGGATTTTGGGGGGGACCCTACACCATGTTTAACCACTTCAGCCCCGGAAGGATTTCCAGCTTTAGGACCGGAGCCCTTTTTGCGATTCGGCGCTGCGTCGCTTTAACTGACAATTGCGCGGTCGTGCGACGTTGTACCCAAACGAAATTTGCGTCCTTTTTTTCCCACAAATAGAGCTTTCTTTTGGTGGTATTTGATCACCGCTGCGTCATTTCTGATCGTCACTATAAACAAAAGAAGAGCAACAATTTTGCAAAAAAACCCAAATTTCTTACTTTTTCCTAAAATACAAATCCAAAAAAAAAATATAAAAAAACATTTTTTTTCACCGTTTTTGGCCGATTTATATTCTTCCTCATATTTGTGATAAAAAAAATCGCAATCCGCGTTTATTGATTGGTTTGCGCAAAAGTGGTCGCGTTTACGGATGATGAGAATTCATTTTTGGGGTTTTTAATTTTTTAAAATTTTTTACTAAGCGACATATTTACGGTTACCAGGGTTTTTTCACAGTTTTACCAGGCTGTACAGGCGACTTTATAGCGTCATGGCGTTTTTTTGCGTCTAGCGGCGGTAATAATCATTTTTTAAAATTTTTTAATTTTTGGGGTTTTTACTTAAGAGTAGTAGGCATTTGCGCTGGTGAAAACGCGTTTGGTTAGTTATTTGCGCCTAACGCTAAAAAAAATAGTGTTTATACTCCTTCTTATATTTAGCCGGTTTTTGCCACTTTTTTTTACAAAAAAATATAAAAAAAAAACCTAAACATAAAATCCTTTTTCATTCTTTAAACCCAAAAAAACGTTTTAACAACGAGAAGAAAACAAATATCACTGCTAGTCTTTACTGCGTCGCCACTAGTTTATGGTGGTTTTCTTTCGAGATAAACACCCTTTTTTTCCTGCGTTTAAAGCAAACCCATGTTGCAGCGTGCTGGCGCGTTAACAGTCAATTTCGCTGCGTCGCGGCTTAGCGTTTTTCCCGAGGCCAGGATTTCGACC
>BLSH010440459.1:1871111-1890508 GCA_018402905.1 Glandirana rugosa
CACTAGTGTAAGGAAGACAAGAGTCGACGTACTCTCGACCCCCTTCTCTTTGTCGTAATGTGACTCGAAGGGTCACTTACCGACACGTCGTCCCCGTACAGTCCTGATCACACACACTTGTTAAACATCAAAACACAAGTTTGTCGCGAACGTCACATCAGATATCATAAAATCAGACCCACTAATTTATTTTAACGTCACGCAAGAGAGAAGATTATTTATTTTAAAGTGTATCCACGTTATGAAGTTATGTATAATATATGACTCTATGTTAAAAATTTATTTATTTTATTTATTACATATGACGCTATTTTTATTTCTTACTTACATATTCAGGTTTCACCATCACTTAACACTGTGAATGAATCACGAGCACTTTAAAGTATAAAGAACTACTTCAAGCAAAAATAGTCTGAAACTGAAGCAGCACTCAGTCACTTTTGGAACTTTCGGATTTTCACTAAAGAAGTTATTTTGAGAGCACAGCACTTAATCTTGGACTTATACATTCATTCTTTATTTTTATCGCAGTATACATTATTTATTTTATTTATTTAAAAATTGTATCTCAGTATATAATATGTATTGAAGTATTGCACCTATGTGAAATTTTATTTATTAGAAGAGAGAACGCACTGCAATTTTATTTAATCACCCAGACTAAAATACTATAGACTACACTGCAAGCGCTGTTTGAACACAAAACTACAAATTGTTCACACACACTAGTCCTGACATGCCCCTGCTGCACAGCCATTCACTGGGAAGCTCAGTGTAATGCTGTTTCTCTTCCCCCAGCTCTCATGCAGCTGAGAACAGAAGGAATGTGATCACTATAAAAAAGAGAAAAGGTACAGTATTTATATATTTTTTTATTTTGAACTGAATGGGTTGTTTTACAAGGTGATCGTTTACAGCCACTTTCAGTGGTTAATTGATCGAGGAACATTATCCAATAGTTTTGTTCAACAGATGTTGATTGTTAGATTGGGTTCTGTTGAGCAAGAAAGGCCATAGATGGATTGAAATTCACCCATTTCCTGCTGAACCAAAGCTGACTTTCGATCCATCAATATGCAGCTTTATGCTCATGGCCATGCCATGTTTCAAAGCTAATAACATCAGTAAATATAAGTAAATACATAAATACACCTTTTTTTGTGTCTGTGCATGCTCCATTGGGAACTGTACAGTCTTCTCACAGAGAGACTCCGGCTGGGCTCAGCTTCTTCCATGCAAATTCTGCTGAAATGGCCTTCGATGATTTGACTCAATGATGGGTGGCCTTCCAGCAAATATGTGTTGTATTTTTCATGTTTTTTTCACTGTCAGTTTCCTTCTGTGGGAAAAAGATAATAAAATACAGCTGCTTATAGGGTACCATTTTTGGCACAAAACCTATTCCAGGATAGTTCAATGAGCTTACGTAACCCCCAGAAGCCATTTAAAACGAATTGCAGCCTTAAAATCTACCAAAATTACCTTATCAGTTAACTTCAATGGATTTACCCAAAATGGCTAAATTACACTAAATCCTCTGATTTATGTTTCATTTTCAGGGAAAATAATAATCTCAGTTTCTTTCATCTCTAAGTAGTTTAGTGTTAAAAGTAAAAATGGCAGCTGCTCAAATACGTTTGAGAAAAGATGGTCTGCAACTCCTTGCTTGCTCTTCAAAATCTTCAAAATGTATTGATTCTGCATAAAAGACATAGGAACAGACAACAGATGTAAACATGTTTCAGCCTGGGGGGCCTTTTTACTAGTGAAGGAGTTGAGGACCATCTTTTCTCATGTTTGTTATTGCAGCTGTGCGACTCCCTTTCCGCACCCAGGTAGCTCTAAAAAATGTTCTGCTCTTATTGGGTAGTAGCGCCCTACCTCTGGTCTATTTTATGGGCTCAAATAATTTTATAACCAGTAATGGAAAGCTGCACAACTCTCTGTATTGACCCTCTGTGGTCTGTATTGACAAGATGGCAGTGCAGATATGCAGTGGCCAGTATCGCTCAGTTCTAGTGGTGGATGGCTGTGGTATTGTGTGTCTGCACATTGATCATTGACTGTGCTTGACAAACAGACCCTGTTCAGTATCAGAGGCAGTTGTGTGTGGCTAACTGTGGTGGTGGATGTTCTGGGGGCAGCTTAATGCAGAAGCTTAACCTCCCTGGCGGTATGATTATTTCTGATTTTTGGTGCTGAAAGCGGTACCATTATTTTGCATGGAAATTTGGTGTTTTATACTGTAGGCCTGTAATTTTTAGGAATAACTCACTTAAATCTGTCCAAACAAGAGTCTAGTAGACATCCCAGGTATGAAAGTTTGAAATACAAAATCATAAATTATAATATATATGAAAAAAAATATATATAATATGATACATAACTATAAATAATTATTAAAGATGATAATATAATAATAAAGTTTATTCAATAATGTAATCTAGTCAAAAACACTGAAATTTGCTCAGTTGCAGAATTGTCGCTGTCGTCACTTTCAGTGTCTGATGATAAATTTCCCCAAAAATCAGTATCACTCAATTCTGCAAATGATTCTTATTTACTATCTGTGTTTTCTAGCTGATCAAAAACCACTTTTGACGGGGGCGTGGCGACCAGCGCGGAAGATGGCAGCTTAAATCTGCAGCTCCGCACGGCCACCCGGGACCATCGACAACGAGCTCTCCCTCCGCAGCCGCACACAGCTCTAACCGACAGGGAACAGTGCCGGAACCCCTCCACATCCGAACGAGATGACCCGGCGCAAGAAAGACATCCAGCACATCAAGAAGCTGGCGAGCTTCTTCCAGGCGTCCAGCGCTAGGCCGCAGCAGCATGGCGACCGACAACGCCTGCAATGACACCACAGAACTTCAGTCGGATCAACGATCGTGAAACCCGCCAACAACCTGATAAGGCAAGTAGGCAACCCGGACAGTGGAGACTCCTCAGGGAGCTCTTCCCCCTCCACAAGAAGCCCAAGGCCAAGCCCAGAAGAGAGTCACCTTCTGAGCAGAACGACAACACAAACATGGAGCTAGGCCCAAGCCAGCCCCTATCCACGGACACAGCCTCCCCAGCCACTGCCGCAGACCCAATTGCGGCATTCCCCACACAAGGGAAGCCCATCTCAGACATCACCCTCAAAGACATGCTTCTCTCCCTGAGATCTTCCCTTCAGACAGACATGCAGAACTGTATCCAACAATTTAAAGGAGACCTACAAAGAGCAGAAGGCAGAATCACTAATATAGAAGCATTCGTGGAGGGATACATAGACTCCCACAATGCTCTGATTGATGCACATTCAGTTCAAAATGAAGAGATTGAATGGATTAACGACAAAATGGCGGACTTAGAGGACCGCAGCAGGAGGAACAATCTGAAGATAAGGGGGATCCCAGAATCAACTCCAAATGATCAGCTGCAACACTTCGTTCAATCCCTCTTCTCATTCCTAATCCCTTCACTTTTAATCACGGATCTTGCCATAGACAGGATCCACAGGCTACCCAAGCCCTCTTACATAGCCTCGGATTTGCCTAGGGACACATTAATGAGGGTACATTTCTACCAGACCAAGGAAGCTGTAAAGACTGCCTTCAGGCAGTGCAACAACCTCCCGGCAGAATACAAAGACCTCCAACTCCTTCCAGATCTGTCCAAACACACCCTGCAAAAACGAAGAAACCTGGCAACTATTACAAAAACCTTACGCAACCACAACGTTCCTCACAAATGGAAGCACCCTGCATGCCTGATAGCCACCTACAATGGATCCACAGTGCATATTTCCACCTTAGAAAGTGGTATACAGGTTCTGCAACAATGGGGCATCCTCCCCCCAACTACACAAGAAACGACCAGCGCATTCCCAGCCCACATACAAGCAGAATGGCAAGTGGTGTTCAGAAAGCGATCTGCTAAGAAAAAGGCACTCAGCGGAGGAGCTCTACCGCCCCAATCCCAGACACACAGGGTTCCAGGCCTAGGATGACAGTACATCCCATTGGCCCTCACTCTACCAAGATGAATACAATCATCTCGGATCACCAATCTGATCCTCTGGTGCTATCCTACCCAAAGACCCATCTTTACCCACCCTTTAGACCAGGTCCTCCACACCACAACGGGAGTACCCAATCCCACATTAACCCTTAAAAACAAAGATGCCTATCAAATGCGTGTCAATTAATGCGAATGGACTAAACCATCCGGCGAAGAGGTTTTCACTATGGAAAACAGCCACTGAATGCAAGGCAGACATTATAGCAGTTCAGGAAACTCATTTCCTTAAACAAAACCCTCCCAGGATTGAGCATAGAGACTACCCCAACATCTTCCTTGTAAGTGCTCCTGAGAAGAGGAAAGGGGTCCTACTAGCATTCAGAAACACGATCTCTTTTCAACTGAAAAACTACTATCCTGATGAAAGTGGAAGATTTATCATCCTGACAGGAGACATTAACAATCAGCCAATGACTGTAGTCACGGTGTATGGTCCAAACTCACATCATCATTTGGTAATGATTAAGCTCGTATTGTACGAGTGAAACACGTCTACGTCTTACCTGTATTTGCCTGACCAATAAACAGCAAGCTTATCATTGTTCGTGGAGAGCCGTTTCACCTTTTTCTTTTTCCAAACTCACATCAGCTAAGATTTGCTAGAAGACTATTTAAAAAAATCACTTCAGTCAAATATGGAGATCTGTTGATATGCGGGGACTTTAATGCCACAGCTGATCCTGTGGCGGACACTACCTCTTTATCTAAGGGCAGATTACCCGCCCTCCAGGTATTGTTTCATGAAGAGCAGGTTTACGATGTCTGGAGGTGTCACCATGCAACGGAGAAAGATTACACACACTTCTCCTCCAGACATCGTACTTACTCAAGAATTGACATGTTTGTAGTTGATCTAAATGTGCCCTGGAGGCCCTCCTCCTCCTCCATCAAGGACATCACATGGTCTGACCATGCGGCGGTCGAATTGGTGTTGGAGGAGAGGAACTCCCCGCCTCAGGCTTCCATATGGAGATGCAACATTAGAAATATCCAACATCCACAATGCAACACCCACATTAAGAAGCAACTCAAAGAGTTTTTTGAGCTCAATGCCCCCTCCATGTCAGACCCTTGGATTCTGTGTATGTATATGCAAATTAGGTGAAAAAACTGTCAATGTGAAAAAAGAGACAATTAATTCCACAGTAGTGCACTAATTACTCTACAAATCTTAACAACGTGATAAAATTAATATAAAAAGGCCCACACATAATAAAAATGGGAGGACACGCTGACGTCACCATCCGTTTTTGTTTACATGAGGACCGGCCGGTCTATGGTCACAACGCTTTTTATGCTGAGTTTTATGTGAGTACCCTGAACGGTGTCTATTAAACTTTCCAATACTGTACTTCACTATGTGGGCCTCTCTTCTTTTTGCTCGGTACCTGTGCCTGTGAGTAACGTTGGAGTGGCAGTGTTCCGGATGCTTATTAGAGGAGAGCTATTTCCCACACACTGTGGAGGCTGTAGGAAGGAGATTTAACCCTGACTAATCACCTCAGAGATTGTGGATATTTGTATGCCTGGCTTCCAGGGGCGTCTGGTAAGCCTTTAATTGTTCGGTGGTGGATACACATTAATTTGAGTGCACGGGGTGTTGTTCCCTTTTTCTGCTATCAACATACATGTTCGCTATTTTGGAGTTATTATAAGGAGGAATACATAGACTGTTCTTAATGTCTTTTTGCTTATTTATCTAGCGCAGCCAATTTTTTACACTGTTCCTATATACTTCTTGTATTTTGGGCTGCTGCTGAACGTTAAACCTTAGCGCAGTTTATATATTTTTTCTCTTTGTGGTACATAATAAAAAGTGTCCTTATAGCATATCTAAAAAAAAAAGCCCCTGTGATGAAGTCTGAAGTGACAAAATGCGTCGGGTGTGGCTACACTGCAATGCTGAGACAGTGACTCCATGTGTGTGAAGGACGCTATGAGGAGAACTCAACACTGAGTCATCTGACATGGTTGGAATTTAACAAGGTGATTTGAATCTTTTATGATGTAAGTGCATTACTTTTAATAAACCAATTACCTTAAGGTGTTTTTACACTATTAGAGACTCTGTCTCAATTTATATCCCCACATGAGGAGAGTGTCTTTATTGATCTGGATGGAGATGTTTAAGCGGCTTTTTAATAACATCTGATAAGGCAATATTTGCAGGAGAAACAAGAGTAAATGGCAACAGCATCTGGTGAGCTTTATTCTTAAGGAGTGGAAGTGGCACACATCACTTTGGTGAAGGATTTTGGTAGATCAACAAAATTTGATCTCAGGAAGAGGGGGAGGAGAGCAGGATTAAGAGTAAGGCTTAGAAGCCTTGGGCCTAAACTCACACCGCTTCCAAACTTGTTTCTAGCAAATGTGCAATCCCTGTAGGAAAAGATGGAGGAGCTGCAAATTTGCATTACTCAGCAGAGAGACTTGGGAGAGTGTTGCACCCTCATTTTTACAGAGACCTGGCCTCACAGTGGTATACTTGATGAGGCTATTTTCCTGGAGGGGAGGTTTTTGTTTAGATCTGATAGGACGCAGGCATTGCATAAGAAGAAGGGAGGGGAGCTTTGTGTTTATGTACATTATGCATGATGTCAGACTGTTGGCAAGATAGATTTGCAGCATACACCAGATGTGGAATTCCTTCTGATTAAACTTTGCCTCTTTTATCTTCTGAGAGAATTGCATCAGTTATTATATTTGCTGTACATATTCCGCCTGATGCAAATTATAAAGTTACCATGCAGTTGGTTTATGAGTCTGTGAGTACTGAGATGACAGAAACCCTGACAGAGTTTGTATAGTGGCAGAGGATTTTAATAAGGCAGATTTGAGATCAGTACTACGTAGGTTTGAGCAGCATATTGATGTAGTCACAAGGAGGGAGAGTATCTTGGATCACGTTTAGACTAATGTGCGGGGAGTACAGGGCTATCTTTTGCCTCCACTCGGGGCTATCAGATCATACTTTATATCAATTTTTATAGTACAAGAATACTCACAGCTTATCAGAAGAAGCCGTTGACACCTTGCAAGACTGCTTTGAGTGGACTGACTGGCAGGGGTTTAGGGGTACCGCTACCACAGGCAATTAGCTCAATGTAGAAGAGTGCTGCTCTGTGGTAATGGCATATGTAATTAAGTGCACACAAGATGTAGCAACTGCGAAAAGGATTAAGTAATTCCCTAATTAGAAACCCTAAGTAGATAGGGACTTGAGGGCTATGGATAGGGATATGAATGCTCATTTTACACCAGGTGACCAGGAGGCATATAGGGTTGCAAGGAGAAGGTTAAGAGTAGAGATTAGGGAAGCTAAGCAAAGGTATAAGCTTAGATTGGAATATACTAGTGCTAGAACCATGTGGAAGACTGTACAGTCTGTTACAGGTTATAAAACAGACAGGCTAACATAGGGGAATGTGATGCCTCTTTAGCAGAGGAATTGAATCAGTTTTATGCTCATTTTGATCATCAAAATAATGATATTATTACTTGGTTCCGTACATTATTAGGGGATATGACTTATAAAGTCTCTCCTCAGGACATGCGTTTAGGCTTGACAAGGGTAATGAACAGAAATCTGCAGGGCCTGATAACATTCCAAGGATTGTTGTAAAGAACAATGCCTTTCAATTAGCAAATGTCTTTGCAGACACCTTTGATGTTTCTTTAAAGCCTTCTTAATTAAAATCATTGATAATTATTTTGATATCAAAGATGTCCAGTATTTCCTATCTTAACGATTATTGCCCTGTGGCCCTGACTCCCATTGTAATGAAATGCTTTAAAAAATTAATCTTAAATCATAGTAAACAGCATATTCCCCTGGTTTAGATAGCTACCTGTTTACATTTAGGGAAAATAGATCAATGGAGGATGCCATTGAATTGGCCTTGCATTCTGTGCTGTCTCATTTGGAAAACAAGGATATTTATGCCCGCATACTTTTTATTGATTTTGGTTCAGCACTTAATAGTTTAATTTAATAGCCCAACACTTTGTAACTGGATTTTGGATTTCCTGGCTGATAAGCAGCAGAGGGTAAAAGTTACAGAGTTTATCAATGGAGATTCATTGATGTTGTCCTCTAGTACAGGAGTGCCACAATGATGTGTGCTCAGCCACATTTTGTTTACTTTATGCACTTATGATTGTGTTTCCCGCTTCAAGGTGGACTGTTAAAATTTGAAGAAGATGGTAGGGCCACGATAGTGGGGAAAGTAAGGGGCTGCGATGAGTCTACATTGAAAATCTAGTTGGTTGGTGCAGAGAGAACAAATTCAACTACACAACCTAAATGCAGCAAAGACAAGGGAAATTATTATTAATTTTAGGAAAGTACGGAAGTTAGCTATGAGACGATTGTGACTGATGGGATTGAGGTTGAGATGGTAGAGGAGTTCCACTTCCTGGGAACAATAGTTAGGAAGATTTTGTCATGGACAGGGCATATATCTCAGACAGTACTTTTTGAGGAAGTTATGGAAGACAGGCTTTTCAGAGCTGGTCCTCATTAGTTTCTATAAAGCTGCAACTGAATGTGTTTTAACCACTACAGATCCGCGCTATAGCGGAAAGAAGGCTACAGCGCGGACCTGAATTGCAGGGAGGAAGTCCATGGACGTCCTCCCCTTCGGGCGCTCCACGCGCGCACTCGCAGCCGCCGCCAGCGCACTCTCGCACGTGCCGCACGCTGCATGGGTGTGCCCACGGGTTGGGCAGACTCGATGTCCACCCGTGACCTGCGATCGCATAATAGAGAGGCAGAAAGGGGAACCGCCAATGTAAACATGGCAGCTCCCCGTTCTGTCAGGGGACATAACAGAGATCAACTGATCCCTGTCATCAGGATCAATGAGATCTGTTAGGTCCCTGCCAGCCCAGCCCCCAACTCAGTTAGAACACAGTGAGGGAATACAGTTAACCCCTTGATTACCCCCTGCAGGTTGACCCCTTCCCTGCCAGTGACATTTATACAGTAATCAGTGGCTATTTTTAGCTCTGATCGCTGTAAACATGTCAATGGTCCCAAAAAAGTGTCAAAAGTGTCCGATCTGTCCGCCGTAATATTGCAGTCCTGATAAAAATCACAGATCGCCACCATTACTAGTAAAAAAAAATAAAAATGCCATAAATCTATTCCCATTGTTTGTAGATGTGATAACTTTTGTGCAAACCTATCAATATAAGCCGATTGAGTTTTTTTTTAACCAAAAATACGTAGAAGTATGTATATCGGCCTAAACTGACGAATAATTTTTTTTTGGGGATATTTATTATAGTAAAAAATATTGTTTTTTTTTTCAAAATTGTCACTCTTTTTTTGTTTATAGCGCAAAAAATAAAAACCACAGAGGTGATCAAATACCACCAAATGAAAGCTCTATTTGTGGGGGAAAAAAAGACATCAATTTTTGTTTGGGTACAATGTTGCACGGCTGCGCAACTGTCAGTTAAAACAATGCAGTGCCGTATCGTAAAATGTGCTCTGGTCAGGAAGGGGGTAAATCCTTCTGGGGCTGAAGTGATTAATCTATCATATTTCTCTATGGCAAGGATCATGTGTGGTCCCTGGTAGAACTGCCTTGCAAAGGGTAATAAATATGGTATAGAAGTTTATTGTAGGAGTTAGCTTACCAATTATTGAGGAACTGGGGTAGGGGATGTGCCTCTAAAGAGTGACTGATATTTTGGAAGATATTTTGCATCCTGATGATGGTCTGTATACTGTACATTGCTACCTTCTGGTAGACGGTAAAGAAGTATTTGCTTCTGTACCTCAAGGTTGCGGAATAGCTTCCTTAATCAATCCCTATGGCTTTTAAATGCTCAAGGTGTTTTGGAATATAATGATTGGACTTATGTATTTATTATGTTATATGTATCATTTTCATTTACCGTAAGTGTTTTTATGTAAGGTGTGGAATTTCTTTTTTTTTTGTAAGGGAGCTACAACTGTGTTTCATTGTATGATTGTTACTGTAAAATTATAAATACATTCTCCAATTCTGATTCTGATGTGTAGCGTAATATACAAATTCCCCAGCATTCAATCCACTCAAACCTGTTTTGACTGGTACCAATGACAAGTCTGAATCAGGGGCTACGGGTATAAACAGAGGTGCACAGACAGGCTACCTGGGTATTTGCATAGCATTATTCTAAGATTTCTTAGAAGCCAAAAAAGATTGTAAATGAACATTATCACTGATGTTCCCTCAAAAAATCTTATTTTCGCTGCACCACATCCCATCTAAAAAAAAAGATCAAGAACTGATCAAGGATCCAAAGTGTTTCTTGCATTTTTATACTGTTATTCTACTTGTGCAGTTACTTTTCATTAAACTGTACATATTTTCATTTTGCTCACTATTTAAACAGATGAAGAGATTTTTTTTTTTAAATTTAATGAAGAGCTTTCAAGAGAACGGTGGTTTGAAATTATCTTGCAACAGAATAAGAAATTCTCAAAATAGCAAGCAAGCAAACACACGTTCCAAATTTACCTTTTTAATGTATTGACTGGTATGAATAAATAGGCTACATGACAACATTATATTTTCATACCATCTCCCTTCCTTGTTGAGGCTGTGGTTAATTAAACCCAGGGATCCACTTTGACGAAGATGGATGAAGTTGTTTAAATTATATCGGTTGTGCAAATAGCTACTTATAGTACTTTCCCATGGAGAATTAGCCTAATAAGATGTTCATTTATGGCTTCATTAGTCAATCTTTCAGCTGGAGACAAATGGAAAAAAATGTAGTAGAATTTACTGTACACCTTTCCTGACCTACAGATATTTTATGTGAATTACCATATAATTTGTTGAATCTTAACAAAAGAATTACAACTGTGTGACGGTGTATGGCAGAGAGACATTTGTCATCTTATAGCAGAAACTTCATATCCATATGCAGTATCTGCATCTGGTGAAGATGTTAGGTTACCATAGATCATGAACCGACACTGAGAAAAATAAGCCCACATGTGTATGCCTGCCCCTCAAAAAAGGAAATCTCTTTGTTTGTCATATTTTTTTTTTTTTATAAAATGATTTTTTGGTTGCTTTAGGCCTCATACACACGGACGTTTTTTGACGCCAGCGTTTTCTGGCGTTTTTTGCAGCTCTCCATGTTAGTCAATGGCCCCATAAAAACGTCGGCGTTTTTGAGCTGTAGATGGCGTCGGCGTTAGTGAGCTGAAAGTAGAACCCACAGCCATCGCGTTCTGAGGCTGTAACGTTTTGCCATTTTTTTACGCCGACGCCGCAAAACGCCAACAAACGCCAACTAACGCCAACAAACGCCAACTAATATTGTTCCGGCGTTTTCCGGCGTTTTTTGACGCCGACATTTTTAGGTTGAAAAATAGCAGAGGGATGATTTTTTTTTAAAAACGCCTATTGACGCCGACGCTTACTAACACTCACTGACGCCGATGCATAACGCCGAAAAACGCCAATTTTTTTTCCTTGACGTCGGGCCCGACGTTTTGTTTATTCTTAAAGATACGCCCATGTGTATGAGGCCTAAAGTGGATGTAAACCCTCTCCTATACCCAGTGAAGTGAACAGCCTGATATGATACACAGGGATGAAACAAATCTCCCTACATGCGTTTTACATGTATACCTGCTGTCTTCAGCTTTTTATATTCTTTAGAAAGTGCACAATGTGTTACAGATTTTCTCTTCCTGTTCAGCAGTAGGAGTGGATTCTTGGCATACAACCAAGACAGCTGATTGGAGGAAATGCACACTCCTCATAGGCAGAGACTTGCAGAGCTGTGCTTTGACAAGTCAAGCTCTCTTCTAATCTATCTATAGCAACCTCCCTCTCCACAAATTTCAGGCTGGTTTTATCTTGGTTGATGGAGTGTCAGGGCTGGGATCAGCCCTCACTTCTCAAAGCAAGCTGCTCAGCTGAGGCTTAATTTCCAGTCTCAGCTTCCACTCTGTCTCACCTGATGTCCATATGCTGCTCATTAGCCAGCTCTCCTAGCTACTTAAACTGCCTGGATCAGATCACAGACGCCTTCGCCTGGTCACCATCTCTGGATAATCTTGGCTGTATTTTCCTGTTATAGAATTTTGCCTGTTTGACATTCCTTCGGGTTTCTGGATTAAAGACTCTGCTCGGCTGACTTCCCTTCTGGCTTCTGAACCTGCTTGCTGTTTGTTTGACCTTGCTGATCTCTGGATCCCTGTTTGATGGCTTGCTCCAACATCCACTCTGGTTACCAAACCTTGGCTATGGTTTGACTTTGTTTGCTCTGTTTGTTCTCTTTCACCATTTTTATTAAATAGTGTGATTTTTACTGCACTTCTGTGATTCATGGTTCCTGACACGGACAATTTGTCAGAAGTTATCATGCTGATAACAGAGCAAAGAAGCAGCAGAAACACATAGGACTCAGGGCTTTGGAGAGAGATAAGAAAACACTACAGATATATGTGCTTAGGTCAAATTTCATGAATCAGGTTACATCCACTTGAAATGAAAATCAGCCAGCATTGGATATCTGCAATAATCTGAAGCTACACTCTCCATATGTGCTAGTGTAACCTTACCTTTCAGGGATTATTGCACTTGTATTTATTTACTTTATTCTCTTGCTTTTAGATCAATCCTGCCAGGTTAAATATCTGAGCACAGGTTGGAGACAGGGGAGCTTCCAAGGGCGCTTTCTGTCTTACACTGATTTAACATTTCTGCTTTGACAAGGAGGATTTCTGCCCTATTACAACAATTAAAACCATTCCCAGACTTCATAGCACCATGTTTTTTCATCATTCATACCTTCTGTCATGTTCTTGGACAGTCAATATCTACCCTGGTAGATTTCGTGACACCAGGGTGATTGGATAAAGGTGACTGAGTTGTTCTTGTGGCTGTAAATGCTGGGGTATTTTCCAATACTCATTGGAACTTAATTTTTCTCTCGTAGAGGTATGGAAGAATTGTTTGTCATTATTAAAATTAGTTCATAAAATTAGGAATGTATTTTAGTCAGAAAGTAAAATCATTTGGTGGACTCCTCATACTATCCAGGAAATTATGCAACTGTCTTAAGGTCATAAAGCCCTCTAATTTTTCCCTTAGCTGGGTCTTACTTTAATTGTCCTAATAGTTCTTTTGGTCAGGCACAGTTTTCAGTGTTTCTGGAGGGGCACATAAGGGGGATTTACTAAAACTGGAGAGTGCAAAATCTGGTGCAACTGTGCATAGAAACCAATCAGCTTTCAGGTTTTATTGTCAAAGCTTAATTGGACAAGCTGAAGTTAGAAGCTGATTGACTAACGTGCACAGCTGCACCAAATTCTGAGCACTCCATTTTTACTAAATCTCCCCCATAGATATACCAAGCATTTTATACTGTACAATTTTCCTTTACTGATGGCTGTTATTCTTTGTACACTGCAGTGAACGAGGAGCAACGATGGGTGGTGACTCATTGGTAAGGTTTGCTGAATGCAATAAGGGTACTCAGATCTAAATGGGTGGTGTTGGAATTCTTTGTCCACACTCAGGATAAGGCCACCCTAGATCACCAGGTAACCAGGTAACAATAGATTGTACAATGAACATCAAGGGGGAAGAGAAGCCGTGAGTGTAATAGACTCCAAATGCTGGGTGCACGTCAGGTCCGTGAACCAATCAATCACAAAATTCGAGAAGAAGGTAGACAGCACTCCAGTAGAGTTGGAAGGTCAATCCAATTTATTTTCCATAACACGTGCAAACATCACGAATAAGCATGGCAAGAACATGCCCACTGGCAAGTGGGTAACAGGGCATGTTCTGTGCCCTGTTACCCACTTGCCAGTGGGCATGTTTTTGCCATGATTATTTGTGATGTTTGCACGTGTTATGGAAAATAAATTGGATTGACCTTCCAACTCTACTGGAGTGCTGTCTACCATCTTCTCGAATTTTGTAACAATAGATTGTACATGGCAGAATATTCAGGTGCAGTCATGCCAGGTCAGGATGAATAATAAAGGCCCTGGGTGGATAGATTCTGTTCCCGATATGTCTTGGAAAGTGCCTTTATCTATTAATTTATAATAAGCATCTTTTTCTAAAATACAGTATAACCCATTTAAACAGAAAATTGAAAAACTTAGGTAATTTCCTTAAGCCCTTTTCATCTAAAATCTGTTTACTAATTTTCCCCTGAATGATTCTTCGTGCAGAGGGAATGTTAATGTATGTACAGTAGCTCTTTATAGTTTGGAGCATACAGCTCTGCATACTCCTAGCTGTAAGACCCTGCTGTGACTGACAACTCTGGGTCTCCACTAATAGTCAAGAATATTTCTTGATCATGGTTACCAATCATGTGATCATCATGACATCTGCCACTTGGGGGACAATTAGTAAAACATTTGTATTAAATGCATCACATTTTGTGTATCTGCTGTTGTGAAGTGACAGATTTATCATAATGTCACAGTTCAGTGTAACAAGTGTGACAGAGTTTCTACATGTTTGCATTATAAAAAAGGGTGGCATAATTGCCACAGATTTACCACAGAACCTCTTCAGATTTAACTACTTGTCACAATTTGCAAAAAAAAATAATTTGTGCACCTGTTTAGGTAATGGTCGGTCTGTATCATTTCATAATTTAGCGACAGATCAGCATGTTAATTCTCCTGCAAACGAGGGTACTTACGACAACTGACACTCACAAAATTGTCATGATTATAATTGCAAGTCACTCCAAAAGTTCACCCTTAACAGAGAGTTTATGTACTGAAAATGTTATACATGCATTTGAATTCTGCCAAAATGTGTAAGGCCTCATGTACACTACAGCTGCTAAAATGAAGTTTAGGAGCAATTGAGCGTTTTTTCAGCAGCCCCTGAACTCTCCTCTATGTTATCTTATGTGTACACTCACTCGTTTATAGTAGTTTAGAGGCACTTGGGGTTACAGGCATTTTTTTGAAAGCAGAAAATTTTTGTTCGGGACTGTAGTTTGCCTGCATTTCAAATGCCAAATGCTTGTAACCATGATAAACTGTGTTTATGCACGTTTGCATCTATAAGCGTTTTTAAAGGGGAAAAAATTCCTGATAATTTTTGAACATATAAAAATGTTGGAAAAACGCAAAATTCACTACATGTTGTTGCCTGAATCAATGGATGAGTCATGAGTACAGTAGCAAGGAACGCTGGTCCTCTCACACAATTTTCTATGTCTTTGGAACCTCAGCAACAGCAACATCAGGAGTATTTCCTCACACATGCTCATGATGGGATCCATAGTGACATAGGTGTGCGCAGCCCATTGGATTAGGGTGTGCACCCCAACACTCAAACACACCCCTTTCTCTGCAGCCCAAGCAGCCCAGGACAGCAAATGAATGGGAAGTGCTCTGCGATGAGCGGCTTCCTGTTCATTTACAAACTGAAGCATAGTAAACACAGTTTACTATTTTTCAGTTATGAATGGACACAGTGAGCGAGTGTGTTCACTGTGTTCATTTATAAAAGCAAGGGGTCAGTAAATTGTATATTTACTAGCCCCTTCCCCCGCTGTCCATATTGAAACATCACCCGCAGCAGCTGGAGGGAGAGGAGAGGAGGGAAGCCAGCAGCAAAAGGCCAGGCAATAGGGGAAATTGGCATCGCACTTAGGGTGTGCCCAGGCACACCTGGAATACCCCTTGCGCACGCCTATGCATAGTGAAAACACAAAAAGTAAGACAGCTATCTACAAGCACACTGCTCTCTCTTGTCTCACAGAATGGCTGAAATAGTTAATAATATTTGGCTTTCATGTATTGTGGGCATTTGGGAGGGTCTCCTGAGGTTATCTTTAAAAATGGCTTCTAACCTCAAATGCTCATAACGACTGCTAAACTTGCATAAACATGGTAAGTAAAAGCTGTAAAACTGACCTTTTTCACTGTCGGGTTCCAGCTGTCAAGTTTCCAGCATTCAGAAAAGGTTTTCAACTGCCCTGTGTACATGAGCCCTAAACCTAAAGAAGGGATGGGAGGAGGGGCCACAATAGAGGACTCTCTAATGGTGGACAACAATTGTCTGGTACCTCATCCTATAATAAGATTGCACAAAAACAAACTAGATTGAGGACGGTAGCAATTGGGTAAAATATCAAAAAGATTTTATTGTACAAAGCTTAAAATATATAAACATGACATAAAAGCATATGGTTATACCACAGACATAAACAACAAATTATATTGTGATACTCTCTGTATTTTCCTCATCAACCCCACTGCAGTCAGGGGATGTTTCAACATACCTCAAAATACATGATCAAAGGCAAAATCAAAACCAAACACAATGGTCATCCTACAACCAGCTGTTGCCAACTCTTTTGTTGAGTGGGATAGTTGGCAACAGCTGGTTGGAGGTTGACCATTGTATTTGATTTTGATTTTGCTTTTGATCATGTATTTTGAGGCAGGGGCGTCGTTAGGGTGTGGCTATGGGGGCTACAGCCCCGAATCTAATGTCATTAGCCCCGAGTGTTTGACCGTCGGCCGGCGGGTGCATTTATTTGGTAAAGAAGCCCGCACACAGCAGAGGCAGTAGCCGCACTTAACTTTCTTTGTGCTGCGGCCCACTGCAAATTTGCCTTCAGGCTGAGTGAGCGGAGTGATATGTGAGGCGTTCTCCAGCTCCATGTCCTGCGCCCCCCCATTTCATTCCCCACGGGCACCATGTCCTCCTCCTCCGCCCCCTCTCCTTCCATTCTGCTTGTGCTCCAGCCTCCATGTCCTCCTCCTCCGCCCCCTCTCCCTTCGTTCTCCTCGTCGTGCTCCATGTCCTCCTCCTCCCCCTCCGTTCCCCTCAGTCTCCATGTTCTCCTCCGCCCCCTCTCCCTTCGTTCTCCTCGTGCTCCACGTTCTCCTCCGCCCCCTCTCCCTTTGTTCTCCTCCGCCCCCTCCCTTCATTCTCCTCCGCCCCCTCTCCCTTCGTTCTCCTCGTGCTCCATGTCCTCCTCCGCCCCCTCTCCCTCCATTCCTGTCATGCTCAATGTCCTCCTCTCCCTCCGTTCCTCTCATGCTCTATGTCCTCCACTCCCTCCGTTCCTCTCATGCTCCATGTCCTCCTCTCCCTCCGTTCCTCTCATGCTCCATGTCCTCCTCTCCCTCCATTCCCCTCATGCTCCATGTCCTCCTCTCCCTCTGTTCCTCTAATGCTCCATGTCCTCCTCTCCCTCCATTCCTCTCATGCTCCATGTCCTCCTCTCCCTCCTTTCCTCTCATGCTCCATGTCCTCCTCTCCCTCCGTTCCTCTCATGCTCTATGTCCTCCTTTCCCTCCGTTCCCCTCATGCTCCATGTTCTCCTCTCCCTCTGTTCCCCTCATGCTCCATGTCCTCCTCTCCCTCCTTCCCCTCATGCTCCATGTCCTCCTCTCCCTCCGTTCTCCTCAGGCTACATGTTCTCCTCCTCCTCTGCCCCCCTCCAGGTGAGATTCTGTACACTCTATTCATTTCCCTTCCTGTTGTGTCCTGGTCTCCATGCTCCCTTTCTCCCTGCTGCACTGTGTCTGTACACTTACCCTCTAATTATTTTCCTTCCCACATTTGTCCTATTCTCAGTGCTATCTTTCCCACATGCTCTTTGTCTTTACATTTACAATCTTTATATTTACACTCTTTTTCATGTCCCTTTCCACTGGTCTTCATACTCCCTTTCTCTCTTGCCCTGTGTTGATACAAGTACATTCTATTTCCCTTCCTATAGTCTCCATGCTCTTTCTCATACTTGCCATGTTGCTGTACATGTAAACTCTATTCATCTCTGTTTTAATTGTGTCCTGGTATCTATACTCCTTCTTGCCCTGTGCCTGTATCTGTACATTCTGTGCTCCCCTTCTCCCTCTTGCCCTGGGTCTGTCCTGTGTTGATGCACTCTATTCATGTCTCTACCCATTTTCTACTAATGTCCATGTTTTCCTTCTCCCTCTTGCCCTGTGCCTGTATCTGTACATTTTGTGCTCCCTTTCTCCTCCCTCTTGCCCTGTGCCTGTAAATTCCATTAATCTCCCATCCAACCTTGTCCTATGCTTCCATTCCCTCTCTTGCCCATGGTCTTTATATGTACTCTATTCATATTCCCTTCCATAGTGTCCTAGTCTTCTAAGCCACGTTATTCATCTTGCCCTGTATCTGTATAAGTACACTGTTCATGTCCCTTTTCATTGTGCCCTGGTCTCTGTGTTGCCTTTCCCCCTCTTGCTCTGTGCCCATACATATACCCCCTATTCTTGTCCCTTCTCATTGTGTCGAGGTCTCCATGCTCCCTTCCTCCCTGCTGTGTCTGTATATGTACCCTCTATTTATGTTCTTACCCACTTTGTCTTGGTCTCAGTCAGTGCTATCTTTTCCCACATGCTACACTTGTTTTGTCCCTTGCCACTGTGTCCTACCACTCTTGCCCTGTGATGGTACAAATACACACCATTCCTTTCTCTTCCCAAAGTCTCCTAGTCTCCATGCTCTTTCTCCCTCTTAAATGCACATGTACACTCCATTCATTTTTCCCTTCCAGCTGTGTCATGGTCTCTATGCTCTGCTGGGGGCACCTGTGATGTAAGGAGGAACTCCGCTGGGGGGGGCACCTGTCATGGAAGGAGGGACTCCACTGGGGGCGCCTGATGGACAGAAGGACTCTGTTGGGGGACACCTGTGATGGAAGGAGGGACTCCGCTGGGGACACCTGATGGCATCTGTTAGCAGGCAACATGGCATGTGACACACTCGGGTCTCCCACTAATTCTGCATTATGGTGAGTTGAACTATTTCATTTTATATTACAATGTAATTATAGAAATAATGTGCTTCAATCATCCTGACTAGTGTTGAGCGAACCCGGACTGTAACGTTCGGGTCCGTACCGAACTTTCGGGTGTCCGGGGCACGGACCCGGACATTTCAAAAATCGTTCGGGTTCGGTCCGGGGTTCTGCTATTTTACTCCACGTGTTGAGAAGCTGCAGGGCAGCCAATCAACAAGCGTTTCACTGGTTTGCCCTTAGAAGCCATCACAGCCATGCCTACTAATGGCATGGCTGTGATTGGCCAGTGCATCATGTGACCCAGCCTCTTTATAAGCTGGAGTCACAGTGCTGCAGCCACATGCTCCTTGGGTTAGTGTAGGGAAAGGAAGCTGAAAGCGTGAGGGAGAGATTTGAGACATTTTAAGACCTGATCCTGCATCCTGAGATAGATTACTTTACTACTGCTGTCTGTGATGTTGGTCTGAGGACAGATAGCAGAAATTAGAGATTTTACATACCGCTGCTTTGAGTTGCAGATCAAGCTCTGCATAAAACAA
>BLSH010440459.1:1915173-1953326 GCA_018402905.1 Glandirana rugosa
ATTAGCGGTCATACGTACATTTGACTTTAACGTTACTTGTTTTTGTATTGACGGGAGAGGTAGCTGGAGAGGGTGATATTGGAGTTTGTGTGGAACAACCACATGGTCCTCTGAATGAAGGATACTTGTACTCCATACCTGACTCACCGTCCGTATAGGGTGGGTTGCTATTAAATATGTTCCGTTCCGTAGTTGTCAGTACACTTAGAGAACATCCGTGTGGTACCGCTCAACCATAAAAAACTCCTAACAACAATGGTAATACTCGAAATCCCCTATGGATTCCGGAAACTGTAAGGCGTTATAATAGGCTTGTAGGCGGTATTCCTTTGAGACCTATATATTACTCATCTCAACTCGCTTGTGGACCGTGCGATCGTTCGGGTTCCGTCCGGACCCGGACCCGGACTTTGTCCCGAAGTTCGGACGGACCAGCAGAACCCGAACTTCCAGGTGTTCGCTCAACTCTACTCATTATATATCCAGAGTTTCCTTATGGCGGATGTTCGGATAATATTGCGGAATGTCAAAGGCCTTAGGTATCCCCTAAAGCTCATAATGGTAACAACAATCCTCAAAAAATACCAACTCGCCATGGTGTGCCTACAAGAGATTCACATGACTGTTGATGCCTTGCCTTGTATAAATTATCGTTGGGTGGGATATGCCTGCCACTCAGTCCATACCTCATGTTCATAGGAAGTAAGTCTCCTGGTACACCAACAAGGTGTGTTTGAGGTTATAGTGGGAGAGGTCGATGGAGAGGGCAGTTATGTTTTTGTTCATTGCAATTTCAGTTTACATGCATACTGGCGATTATATATATATACTGGTCCTCCGACAGCTATTTCACTTCCTAACTGACAGGCCTGAGGTTCCACTGTTGTTTGTTGGTGATTGTAATGGGTATATGTGTCCCATACTTGACAAATACCCACAGATTTCAGTTGGACCCCACTTTAAAGGCACTTTGCTTCACAGGTTTGCAAGGAAGGTGGATATTTGGAGATCCAAAAACCCCAAGGAGCCGCAAATTTTCCTGTTTTTCTAAGACCTGTCCCTCTCTAGGAAAGACCTCTGCCTAGTGACCCAAAACTGTGTTCCCTATATCTCCAAGTTGCAGTACGCTAATAGGATGGTGTCAGATCATTCTCCCGTGGTGGTGTGGCTTGCTGCCAGACCAGCTACCAATTTATCTAAGGCCTAGTGGAAACGCAATCCCTTTTGGCTTAATTTAATTTTTGAAAGCTCGCCTATGGCTTCACGCATAATTTAATACTTTCAATTTCAAGCTGATTTTACCGACCCGCTTTTGTGCTGGGATGCCTTCAAATGTTACCTAAGGGGAGTCTTTATAGAAGAAATTAAAGCAGTGCAAAATGCCACTAGGGAGCATGACCGACAACTGTCTATGCGGGCTCGCCAGGCAGAGAGACAGTATGTAACAGACCCTTCCCCTGCTAATCAGGAGACCTGGGTGAAGGCGCAGAGGGTCCTAAGGGAACTACAGGTGGCGGCTGCAGAACAGAAACATTTTTTCAAAAAACAGACCTTCTACAAGGAGGGTGAGCAGACAGGCAGGTTACTAGCCAGGATTGCCAATGCCCAACAAGTAACCCTCCCCCCCCCCCCTTATTTCAGCTATACATTTGGCTATGGGAAGGCTAACCAACTTCCCGGAGCTCATCCTTACTGAAATTGGGTGGTTTTATGAGTCCTACCAGACTAAAACGTAGGTCTCGATGTTGGAGACGGCACAGTATTTTGCACAAATTATTCTTTCTAAGCTGTCAGAAAATAACAGATGAGCACTGGATGCCCCTATTACTGAGGAGGAAATTGCTACGGTTATCGCCTCTTTCCCAAACTATAAAGCCCCAGGGGAAGATGGGATCCCACTAGAGGTATAAGCTTTATTCTGACGTCCGTGCACCCCAGTTACTGAAGGTGTATAGGGATGCACAACAAAATGGGTATTTGCTGGACTCTATGTCCAAAGCTTACATAGTATTAATTATGAAACTGGGTAAGCGGCCTACTGACACAGGCTCTTACAGGCTCATATCCCTGCTCCCGGCGGATGTGAAAATTCTGGCCACACATTTAAATAAATACATCACCACGATTATACACTCCGATCAGTCAAGCTTTATACCTTTGAAATCTACAGCCATTAATATTGGAAGAGTATATCTCAATATGAAGACGCAGGCGGATAATACTGGCCATCGCGCCTTGTTGTCATTAGATGCCAACAAGGCATTAGACAGTGTGGAATGGCCGTATTTGTGGCAGGTATTGCGACAGTTTGGTTTTGGCGAGACTTTCATTTCCTGGGTCCAACTTCTTTACCACACACCATTAGTGGCCATACGGGAGGGGGACAGGGTCTCACCAGCTTTTACATTGTGGAGGGGGACGAGGCAAGGGTGCCCGCTGTCTCCTCTGTTATTTGCTCTTGCCATTGAGCCCTTGATGGTACTTGTAAGGGAGGACAATAGGATTGTGGTTTTTGAGTATAAGGAGCTTAAAGAAAAAGTAACACTTTACGCCGACGATATCTCATTTTTTCTTGGGGACACGGAATCTTCTCTTAGTTGCCTGATGGAGGTCATAACCACCTTTGGGGGCCACTCTGGCTTAACGATAAATTGGGTGAAGTCAGCTCTCTTCCCTCTTGATGATGAGATCTCCCCGTTGCTGTCCACGTTTTGCCCTGTCCCAGTAGTCCAGTCATTCAAATATTTAGGGATCCATATTTCTCCTAATATTACTGAATACTGTAAACTTAATATATTACCACTACTGCACAGATTTAAAGCTAAAATAGCAGTCTGGTGCAAGCTATGGCTATCTCTGATTGGGAGGGTCAACCTTATAAAAATGGTTCTTATTCCACAGCTCTTTTACCTGTTACATAATGCCCCTGTAGTAATACCTTTATACATATTTAGACTAGTTAATATGTTGTTCTGGACCTTGCTTTGGAAAGATAAGCCACCAAGGATCAAACTTGAGCAGCTTCAAAGGCCCAAGGATAGAGGCAGGGTTGCCTTGCCCAACCCATGGCTTTACTATCTGGCTTCCCAGCTACAACACCTTATTGGGGTGTTTGATAGTGATCCACTTACTAGCTCATCCTTGTCTTCTTTATGAGACATCATATGGGTAGGAGAGATATTCAAGGAGCACTAGACTCTGCGAATTTCCACTTATCAAATAGGCTATATCCCACTTACTCTCTGATGGTGAAGGTTTGTTCTAAGGTTTGTATGCTGCAGGATGTCACGGGCTTTACGATCTACAGTCCAATATGGCACAACACTGGGTACAAAGAACTGTCGAGGCTCGCGTATGCGGGATACTGGAAGTGGTGGTGTTTTACCCACCTGAGCCAAATTTTCCGTTACGGAGTACTATGTTCCTATGTATTCTACTTCCATACAAGTGTTCAGATATGTGCAATTGGTGATGGACACCCAGGGCTTCATCTCTACCTGCTATGGTATGCTGCTACCCTCATACCTGGAGAGTTACCCTAGCAAAGCCAAGGAAAAATGGGAGGGAGATGTGGGTCCACTGGAAGAGAAACTTTGGTACAATGCACTTGAGTCTATCCTCCACAGCTCATTAAACACTGCCCAGTGGCTATCACAACTTTTTATCATACTTAAGGTCCACTATACTCCCCTTAGGTTACACCGAATGTGATTACTGCAGTCCCCCATGTGTGCGCAATGCAAAGTGGCAGAGGAAGACCTTGTCCACCTCCTGTGGAGATGCCCTAAGTTGCATCGGTACTGGAATGCAGTGATAGATACCATAAATGTGGTATCTCAGACTACCATTCCCCTTGAACCTGCTAGATGTATATTAGGCTGTGACATCATAACTCCACCCACCAAACTCCAGCAAACACAGACACCCACTGATTTCAGAGTTTTACAGAGCTGCTAGTGCCTACAGAAAGGCCATTTGCAAGGTAGGGATAGATGCAGGAGGCTTGCATGTATATATACATTAATACTGTGTCATTAGTTTATACTGGGTGGGTGGTGGGTTTCATCGACTTTAATTAAAACCACTTCATAAATGACTTCTTTCAGGGACGTGTAGCTACATGCTGATGTCACCAGAAGCGACAGAGCTTTTATCTTTTATACCTTCCGGATTGTATTTTATGTGCAATCACATATGTGTACATGTAAATACAATATTATTTTATTAAAGTGGTTTGTAATTAAGATTTACACTATTTGGAGCACATTTCTTTCCTTTGAGCACTCATGGTAGACCCTCTGTTAAGAGGGTCAAAACCAGCTGGTAAGCGTAAATCAATCCTTGATGGTGGTGACATCACATGGCGACTTTGGAAGTTTTGGTGTTTGACTGTTTGAGCTTTCCTATTCACAGTGGATTTGATTTTTTTATGCGGAACTTATTATACTCACCAGTGGAACATATATTTATTTTGTTCATTTTTATTTTTGCACATATGACTTTGTATATTTCATTAGTGCAACAGATATACTTAATTATTGATTTGACTGTGACGCATATCTCATGGTACTGTTGGCATATACACTAAAGCGTGGTATATAAGTAGTTTTTATGCTTGTTAACACATCACTCTTTAACTACTTACCTCCCAGACTATAGGACACCATACTCTGAAACCCTGGATGATCTGTTGTATAAACAGTGACCATGCTACTTTATTTGAGAGTTCTGCCTGGTGTGTCTTATCCTGATTTCCAGTACCTCGCTATTCGTCCACTACTGGCTTCACTGACCAAAGAAAGAGCAACAGGTGGGAGAGGACAGCTAAGAGGAGGTCCAGGCTCTTTCAGAAAAAGTCAGTAGCTACAAATAGCTGTAGCTGCTGACTTTTAATATTAGGTCACTTACTTGTCCAGGAATCCAGCGATGTTGGCACCCTAGCCAATTTTTCATTCGGCTCTCGGGTGCTGTCACCACCATTGCTTGTAAGGGAAACCGGCAGTGAAGTCTTGTGGCTGCAGTTTGTGAATAGCCCAGCTGCGGGGGAAGTAGGAGGGGCTGAACTTCGGGGTAATCTCGTCGAAGGTGCCAAATGTGGCATTGGAGGGGGGGAGGAGGCAGATAAGCCAAACTTCCCCTTTTGGGTGTAGCTCCACTTTAAAGTGATTGTAAAGGTTCTGTAAAAATAAAATACGGGCTCAATTCTGAACTGTGCTGTGTGTGTCTATTGACACACACGGTGCAGCTCGGCTATGCCCACCCCCCCTCCCACACTCCCTTATCATTGGATTTGGTTGACAGCAGCAGAAGCCAATGGCTCCTACTGCTTTCACTGAGTCCAGGAGGGAGAGGACACTGGATCGAGATTAGGCTGAGGTAAGTATTGGGGGGGGGGGGGCTGGGGGAGAGCTGCACATAAAAAGGTTTTTTACCTTAATGCAGAGAGGTTTTTTTACCTTAATGCAGAGAATGCATTAAGGCAAAAAAATGGAAGCCTTTACAACCACTTTAACTTAGCTTTAGTTAGAAAGCAGAGGCAACATGCAGGTGCCTTTTGCAACTGCCAACATTTACCCTTTACTGGTAGGTTGGCTGTCATTTTGACCCATTTGCTTTAATACTTTGAACCAAATCCTGTAAAAAGTGTGTTGCTAAGGGCTGCTTCTGACTTTCTCAATCTGCCTACTTCTGAGTCATTGAGTCAAAATGTATTGAATTCAGTAGATCAGCCTGGCCAGATTTACGTTTAGTATGCCCACAGTTTGTTTGCTGTGATGGAAAGCCTCAAGGACCATAGAAGTAAGAAACAGAAGGGTCAAGAAGAGTTACAATTTCAGGAAAATCCTGGTTTTAGAACTGATGATCCCCTTTAAAACACATTAAACTCTCTGAAACCAACCCTAGGGGTTTGCTATTCATGAAAGCTACTGTTTTATTATTTCTTAAGTAATAACTGCAATATTTCAACTCTTCAATTCTCTCTCATTGTCAAGTTAATATTTGAGAGAAAAAAAATGTAATTATTTTACATTAATGTTGATAGTCTTAAATGAAAAAAAAAAAATCATGAGGAGTTATGAACCAGAAGTCTGAAAAATATGAAGACTTGGACTGATAGTTATCAGGCAATATGCTCTCCAGTTTAATACAGATGGATAATACAATAGTCATAAATAATTTTAAGTTCAAACATACTGAAAATGCAAGCAGACTGAGCAGAGATTTTTATGAAAATGTTATCTCAGATATAAAGCCAGCATAAGATTTAGTTAGTGCTTCATACATTATATTGTTGAAAATAGTTTTCTCAAGTAACATCTCCAGGGAGTTCTTTTTAACAACACGTTTGAGTGCATAAAATTGTTTAAACTAAAACTTAAGTATAGACTAGTTCAATTTCTCATATAATTTAAAAGTATACTTTAAATTTCACATTCTCAGTTTGGAAAAATGCATAGCTGTTTCCTTTTGTTCATACAGTTTATTTAGACTTATATTTCACATGGGTGAAACTTGACATAAACAACATGTTGAATCTGCATGCACTGCTATTGAAGCCTGCTTTAGCTACACTTACATGATCTGTAGGCTCAAATCAAGTGATCATTGCTACAGATTCTGAGATTAAATAGTTAGCAGCATAGGCATGCACACAGGGTGTTCTAGGTGTGCCTGGGATCACTCTAATCACCCTGTGCAGTGCAGATTCCTCCTGCTTTCTGGTGCCCCCTGTCTCCTCCTTGCAGTGCTGCCAGCTTCCTTCCTCTCTGCCTTCCTCTTCCTTCCTCTTCCTCTCTGAAACATTCCCCGCATTAATGGTTCATGATGAAGAGCAGGGAAAGGGACCAGTAAATATTTCATGTACCCATCCCTTCCTTTTCTGAATGAAGACAGTGATTGATCTGTACTGATTGCTACTACGTAAACTGTATTTACTATGTTTCAGTTTTTGAATGAACAGGAAGCTGCTCAGCACAGAGCACTTCCCATTCATTCACTGCCCAATGCAGCTGAGGCTGCAGAGAAAGGGATGGGGGAATCTCTGTCCTCAGTCCCTTTCTCTGTCTCAAAAGTGGGTCTGTTTAAACCCTTGATAGTTCACCAAAGCCCCCCAACGAGCTTCCTGAAAAAATATTTAAAAAAAAGATGAAGAAAATTATTTAAAACATAAAATTGCAAAAAATAATAATAATAATAATAAAAAAAACGAATGACATCGTCCAGTGTCCTACTGACACCAATCTCTGCTCTAAGGACACTGTCCACTTGTTCTGCTGATATTCACGCATATGTGTTTGTGTTCTGGGGTGCACACCCTAATGCAATAGGCTGCACACACCAATGGTTAGCAGCGCAGTACCAAATTAACAGGAAGGTACAGAAACAGGTCTGTTACTATACCAGATCCAAGGGCAGTAACAAGGTCATTGGTAGGTAAAGGGCAGTAACAAGTAGGCAGTGCAGTTCCAGATAATTAGCCAGTAATAGGGTCAGTGGCAAGTCAGTATCAGCAACAAACAGGCAAGAGGTAATACTTGGGACAGAGAGGAAGATAAAGTAAGTACAGTCAGGCTGGTTTAGCGTCAAAGTGCAGCTCAGATCAGACAAACACAGCTCAGGATTAGGGCTAAGCTGCCGGTCTACTCCAAACCTGGGCCTTGACAGAAATTTGCTTGTTCAGGAGTTTGGCAAACTACCAAACTAAATTGGTGTTTGCCTGAACTGAACTTCCTGGCAGCAAGTGATACATTAAGCAGTGGTATTACCACAGCTACTTAATGTACCAGCTTCCCCTTAGACTGGAAGTTAGGAAGCGGGTGACCACTAGCATCCTAACAATCATGCTTCATCAATGCCATACCCAATTAGCTATCAGCTAGAGATTCCTGGCTGACAGCGGAAACAACACAAAGCAAACAAACAAAACCAAAGGGGCAGGATCGTGTAAAAAAATTGGTGTGGGGTCCCGCCAAATCAGCATACCAGACACTTCAGGTCTGCTATGGATTTTAAGGATGGCCTAATGCAAAAAAAGAGATAAAAAGTGGGGTCTCCTTAAAATCCGCACTAGACTCAGATCTGGGAAAGCAGCCTAGCTTGTCAAGAAAGGAGGGAGACAAAAGTCCAGTTCCTCTCTCCTGAGCCATACCAGCCTGAGTCAGCCTCAACCCATGTCCTTGTGTTGATGAGGACATAGACCTCTTCCCCACAACCCTGGCTTAGTGGTTGTCAGGGCTGTGGGCAGAGGGCTTATCACAAGCCCACTTTAACAACTTCTCAAAGAAATTTTAAGGCAGTGTCCCCTGGTGTTGGCAGGACCTTAGTGGGGGCAATAGAATGTTGTGAGCCCAGGGAGAAAGCTTAAGAGTTCCTGGGACTGCCAAGTGTATTGGAGCTTGTGTACAGAGGCTCAGCGCTGCTGCTGCAGAGGACTGTATATCATGCCACATGCTGCTGGCTGAGAGACTGCTGCAGGGTTAAGCACAGAGACTTTGATATTGACAGCCAAGGCAGTAAGAGATTATCCACTGTGAGTGTAGTCTTAGTGTGCCAGAGACTGATTGCTGCTGAAAAACACTGTGGGCCTGTCTGCTGCTTCTATTGCTGCTGCTGCTGCTAAGACACTGTGCTGAGAAAAGTTGCCTCTGTTTTGATTCTGCTCCTTCAGAGTTATGCAGTTTCCAGCTACCACCACCTGCTACAGCTGCAGAGAGCTAACTTGGGAGGGAGGACCCTTTTGCTTGCCACTGAAGGACTGCTTGGGACAAAAAACAGTTCCATCAGTGGTGAGAAGCCTTTGGCCACCATTTTTTTTATACAATTGCATGTGCATTGTAGTTAGGTTGTTGATATTCTTGTTGCCTCCTCCATTGAATTTCATGTATTAGTACGGTGTTATCATCAATCCTCCATGCCAATTTATTGTGGGGCTGGGCCATTTCACACGCCTGTGGGGAATAAACAGCATTATGTCAAATATCAAACCGCATTAGCTTTACCCAACTGAAATGTTTACAGGTATGTCAGTGTAGTTTTGGATCCAGGTATTAGTGGGTCATCACACATGCAGGGCAGAAGGGATCCGAAACATTCAGGTGGTTCCTTTTGGGGTGAACGTTACATAGTTTGTCTCTGTTTTGTGCTGGACCTCAGATGAACATTTGCTCATTGCTTTTAGTGATGTTACTGCACTGATTAATCCAAGCCAGCATAGTAGCCCTATGCCGTATGTGGCAGCATATTCACCTAATTTTGGGGTAAAGTGATGTTGTCACACACAGCTGACTTTCTATTTGGTTGTTTTATAGTATGACTCTACAGTTAACATGAGCACATTTTGTATAAAATATTTCTATATTCCTTTTGTTGGCAGTATTCAGATTAGCCACTGGAACAGAGTCCTTGAAGTAGCCAAGTCATGCTCTCAGAAATGTAACACCCTTAATATATCAGTTTATAATTTGCGGCTGAAATGAAAAATTAAAAATGTGTTACCCAGTTTAATGATTCTACCGCCAAATTCCAGAATGATATTTTCACACTTTAAATGAAGTAGTTTGGACACTTCTACAGTTGACTGGATTTTTTAATGGTTCTGTAATATCCTATAAAATTGTTTCTTTAATCACTGGTTTTAAATATGAGACATTAATCATGCTAAATACATTGGACACATAGATTTAATATCACTATACTGATATTATTCAGCCTATATTTTATTAATAAATGTCACAAGGTTGATTTACTAAAGGTTTGCCAGGTCAGCAAACTTGTGTTCTCTTCAAGTAGCCAATCAAGTTAAGGGAAACTTATAATGTAATTATCCTTTGTTTTATTGAGTGGTTGAATTAGACAACGTTTTCAACATCTCACAAATCTTGGATTAATGTCACCCATAAAACAATAGTAGGTTATGCAAATGAACAGTCACTACCAAATCTATGGGGGTAATTTGCTGAGCAGGAACCGGCCGAGATTCATACCGTGTATGGGCAGGCTGAATGTACCAAGATAGATCAATTTGGGTACAACCAGCCTGCTGAGTTTTACCTGCAATTATCGCTAGAGGCTGATATAGCCGCTAGCAATAATCACTGCCTTCTCCTGTTGGGGTGGTCTGTGTTGATGGGGTAATTTAATTGGTTGCAGAAAATAAATTTGCTCCGTGTATGGCCTGCCTAAGGAGTACATTTTTCAGTAAAGAAAGGATTTGTAAAGAAAAGCAATTTTCTTTGAACATGGTTGGATAATTAAACTATAGCTTCCTTAGCTAAAATGTATTGCTTTGCTTTATCAAGCCTACTGATGGTGCTGTAGAAGGCTTTTGGTTGTCTTCATAACACAGCAGAAAAAGTGCAGTTTCCTGCACTATACATACACTTTAAAGTGTGTCTAAACACCATAACAAATATAATATGTTGCAGCATACCATCCATAGCTGTAGTGGCTGTAATTGTGTTTTTTTTTCTTTAGGCTTCTGCCTTTTATTTTTACCTGTCCATTTATTGGTAAATCAATTTCTCCGCAAGCTGAAATTCAAACCTGCCTGCCTTTGTTCATCTCTGTTACATGGAAGATTGATGAGACTGGTAATTTGGACATTAAAGTTAAAGATGTTTGTGCTGCCCTTTCAGTTCACAGGAAGTGATAAGGACACATTTTGGCACCATCAACAAGTATTTTCTGTACTTACTGGGAATGTTATTGACCTGAAAAAACGAATGCACCTACCACATTTAGGACTGGTAAGATGCAAAATATTTCTGTAGGGATCCGCTGCCCTCTTCTGTCTGTATTTGTGAAGACTTGTGCTTTTAATATGCACAGATAATTAAATATGCGCTTCCTGTCTTTGGGACACTGGGTTAAAAAAACCCCCAGAGGATGGAAGTAGATAAAGAGGTTTTTGGAGACCACATGCCCACATACAGGAGCTGCTGTTGTATTTTATCCAGGCCAGAAGCAGAGACTATTAGGTAATTGTTCCTGTGTTCTGGCTGTTAACCTGTAGTGGCCCGTAGCTTTTTGGTCGAATATTAGTGACAGATAGCTCTTTATCTTTATGTTATCTTCTCACATGCACAGTGTCAATTAGCTATGTCTGTGCTACTTTATGTAGGTAGTGGTCACATTCAAGTATATTAGTAGAGCCTAACACACACTATTAGTTCTTTTTTGTTCAACCCAGCCAGCTGAATTAAAAAAAAAGGAAGAGCTAGGGAGGAGCCGCTGTACTAACTATGAGATGTTAGTATAGTGATCTCCCCTGCTGAGCTATTGTGTTCTGACAGGGGGAGGGCCCCACCAGAACACACCGGTTAGCGATATCAGTCAATGGCTGCCTCCCAATCGGCAGACCTTTTTCTGTAATGCCCCTCCAACAGAATCTGGCCTTTCAGCCAGCTTCTATCAGACCGGCTGCCGTATAGAGGGGCCGAGTGTCAGCCAGTTTCTATTGAACTGGCCGCTTCCGTCTGATATTCCGCCCATGTGTACGGCCCTTAGGTGAACTTGTCTGTTGCAATAGGGTTTATATGCAGGTTCTGTTATTTTAAGTAACCCTGTTCCTTCTGATCTGGGATTCTTTCACCAGTTTTAGCTCAGGGCTCAAACAACAGAATATCTTAGAGCCAGGTTAGGCATCTGATGGCCACTTCTGGTAGTTAGAGGTTCAGTTTTAAAAAAGATAAGAAACTACTAGGAACTAAGACACAGATTAGATAGTCTGACTCTGAGTTCCAGTGCAACATCAGGGTTTCTGTTGTGAGAATTTGCTTTCCAGTTTGGTCTTCAGGTCTCTGACACAAAGACAGATGCCACATCATGATCATTCTCGGAGGGCCCTGCAAATTAACTTATTAATAAAAATATATAGCTATGCATATGTGTACAATTCCAGCAGGACTCTTGTTGGGCCTTTTGCTGATAATACCTGTTTGTACATTGTATGTGTGCACAATAAATATAAGTTTTTTTTATATAAAACTTGAAATATTTCCATACTGGCGTGCGTCTATATACTTATGTTTAATGTTACATGCTGGTTGCAGGAGTTCCTCTGCTCCCAATTACTTTGATTGGCCTACAGTTAATTTCCCAGGAAGGGAACCCCTCTGTTCACAGGGGCCTGGTCCGGGGTTCAAGCACTGCTGACTTTATTATAAAGCCCACACTTCCACTGAGCAAAGATTCTGATTCTCTTATTTAACTGTAGGTTTAGCACACTATCTTGTTTGGGGGGGGGGGGGAGAGGTCCTTTCTCATAACCCCCAAAAGAAGGCTATATTCCTTTTTCTAATTTTGGGTTCTAGACATGCTTTAACTGTGTGTATAATGAAATAGCACCTGGATACTATTTGCTGAGCATCCATCAGCAAAATTTTTATAAAGAAATTTAATGTCTTTTCTCCCACCCTTTACATAGTGGACTGAGTAATACAGGATCAGCTTTTTGCAGGGATTCAATGATTCCCTAAAAAGGGCTCTTAGAGAATGGGTGAGAGGCGATGCTGCAACAAAGTTTAATTCTATTCTTCAAGAGGCGGTGTAGCTATCTCAATATATATGGCACGGTACAGTTGTGCTCATAAGTTTACATACCCTGGCAGAATTTATGATTTCTTGGCCATTTTTCAGAGAATATGAATGAGAATACAAAAACTTTTCTTTCAGTGTTTGGCTGAAGCCATTTATTATCAATCAACTGTGTTTACTCTTTTAAATCATAATGACAACAGAAACTACCCAAATGTCCCTGATCAAAAGTTGACATACCCCAGTTCTTAATACTGTGTATTGCCCCCTTTAACATCAATGACAGCTTGAAGTCTTTTGGGGTATTTGTGGATGAGGCTCTGTATCTTCTCAGATGGTAAAGCTGCCCATTCCTCTTGGCAAAAAGCCTCCAGTTCCTGAAAATTCTTGGGCTGTCTTGCATGAACTGCACGTTTAAGATCTCCCCAGAGTGGCTCAATGATATTGAGGTCAGGAGACTGAGATGGCCACTCCAGAAACTTCACTTTATTCTGCTGTAGCCAATGACAGGTTGACTTGGCCTTGTGTTTTGGATCATTGTCATGTTGGAATGTCCAAGTATGTACCATGCGCAGCTTCCTCCCTGATGAATGCAAATGTTCCTCCAGTATTTTTTGATAACATACTGCATTCATCTTGCCATCAATTTTGACCAAATTTCCTGTGCCTTTGTAGCTCACACATCCCCAAAACATCAGCGATCCAACCCCGTGTTTCACAGGCCTTGTTGACTCCTCTCCAAATGTAGGGTTTATGGTTGTGGCCAAAAAGCTCAATTTTGGTCTCATCACTGCAAATTACTTTGTGCCAGAAGGTTTGAGGCTTGTCTCTGTGCTGTTTGGCGTATTGTAAGTGGGATACTGTTAGAAGACTGTGCTGAGGGTTAATTACATTTGATTGTTGTTTCCTCTAGTCCATGGAGGAGCAGCTCTATTTGAACTTCCTGCTTCCTGTAGCAAGTGCTGTTCGTTCTACAGCGTGTACCCGCCCTTCCTGAGCAACTTGTGCCTGTTATCTGTTCCTGTCTCCTGTTCCTGTGACCCGGCTTGCCCGACCTTGTCTGAATTCTGCCTGTACCCGACCATCCACCTGCCTGCTCCTTTTGTACTTCCTAGCCTGCCTGTTGCCGACCCGGACTGTACAACCACTCTTCTGTCTTGCACGAGTCCCAGTGGACCTACATGCACCACCAAGTGTTCCTGTCCAACCCTTGTGCCCCTCTGCGCTCCTGAACTCCCTGTTTGCTCTATTAGGGGTTCTTGAACCAGGGCCGCAAGAGAGGTTACCCCTGCAGAACTCAGACTTGTCCTCCAGGTACGTGACAGATACTTTGTGGCATTTGCGTAGTAATGGCTTTCTTCTGGCGACTCAACCATGCAGCCCATCTTTCTTCAAGTGCTTCCTTATTGTGCATCTTGAAACAGACACACCACATGTTTTCAGAGAGTCCTGAAGTTATTTGTGGGTTTTTCTTTGCATCCCGAACAATTTTCCTGACAGTTGTGGCTGAAATTTTAGTTGGTCTACCTGACCGTGGTTTGGTTTCAACAGAACCCCTCATTTTCCACTTCTTGATTAGAGTTTGAACACTGCTGATTGGCATTCTCAATTCTTTGGATATCTTTTTATACCCGTTTCCTGTTTTATACAGTTCAACTACCTTTTCCCGCAGATCCTTTGACAATTATTTTGCTTTCCCCATGACTCAAAATCCAGAAACGTCATTGCAGCACTGAATGAAAGATGCAAGGGTCTGTCAGGAGTCCAGAAGCTCATTGACCTTTTATACATACACACTAATTACAAGCAAACAGATCACAGGTGAGGATAGTTACCTTTAATAAGCATTTAAACCCCTTTGTGTCAACTTGTGTGCATGTTATCAGGCCAAAATCACCAGGGTATGTAAACTTTTGATCAGGGTCATTTGGGTAGTTTCTGTTGTCATTCTGATTTAAAAAGAGTAAACACAGTTGATTGATAAGTTTAGTGAGAGAAATGTTTTCGTGATCTCATTCATATTCTCTGAAAAATGGCCAAGAAATCATAAATTCTGCCAGGGTATGTAAACTTATGAGCACAATTGTATATAATACATATAACAGCTATAGGGATTTGAGCTCAAGTATGTCTTGTGTCTGTTGCAATGCAGGTCAGTGATCAGACCTGAACCTAGTGGCTCTCCTCCACCTTGTGTCTGTTTGCCCCATGTTGGCATTGTTTCCAAATGTAGCATTTGCATTGACAGAGCAGTGTAGGACTGGCCATAAGAGGGATTAGTTTGACGCAGTTGGCCAGCTTAAACGTGTATTACCATATGTGTGAACTAAAAATCCCTGCTTTTCATAGCAAAGCTTGCTAGAAAGGGTATAAGACAGTGTGCAGAGGGTTCATCCAGAATTTGGGTGTGCTATAGCACCCTTAAATATTGTGAATTTAACCCTCCCAGTACCTTCAATGCATTAGCAACAATCCTATTTATTTAGCCTAGCATATTCTAATTTTCACCTTAGCAATGGCAGAGACAGTAAGGACTTCTTCACTCACTCCGTGGAATAATCATTTGGCTCCCTGTGTTCTGTGGCTCCGGACAGGCTACTAGGGCTCTGGGCTCTCACCTGGTAAAATGATATGCCAGCCCAGCTACGGTTGCAACTGCAACCAAGCCTATAACTGAAACAGTATAATACACGACTCCCTCTAGTGGAGAGGCTTATATTTGCAGAGTCCTACCCCGGAAAGCATTGTGCAAGTAAAAGAGGACATTCAGAAGCAGTGCAGCCCTAACAAGCTTACGTGAGTGTTCTAGGAAAAACAGCTTCATTTACTATTCTCTGTTATTATACAACCCATTGTTCTTCTAGTACACTTGACATCTATATCTGTACATTTTTTTTGTAGTATGTAGAGATAAAAGGTTCTCTAAACCTGTCATCTGGCCTTGTCATCAGGCAGCTTCATAAGTGGGTGTCAAAGTTACTGAACACCAACATTGAGGGTTATTATTGTGCAGTGCTGGGGACTATTTCTTGACCTAACTTTTTTAAGTGCTATCAATGCTAGCTATGGCATTTGCTGGGGATTGCCTTTGCTGGCCCTGACACATGCTGGGGGTTATTGTTGGGTAGGAGACAATCATAGGCAGAAGACACGTATACATATTGATTTAGAGATTTTTGGTATTACATTACTTTTTCAAATCAGCGCTTCTACACTTGTGCTCCTACAGCTACCTTAAAATTATTTGTGACACATTTGATATTTCTCTGAGCGAGATCCTTCATAAAATATTAGAAAATTTAAAAAGTAGAGAGAAATGGGAACCACTGATCAAAAAAAAAAAAAAATAGCAAGAAAAAATAAACCAAATCATTTAACTACTAGAGCCCAACCTAAACAACATTTCCCCTGCATTAGCCTGCAATAGCACCTAAGTAAAAGAAACAAAGTTCAATGTTTGCAAGGGCCCTGAGAGCCATCCAATAAGTGCCAGAGGGCTGCATGTGGCCCCTGGACTGCAGATTGGGCACCCGGGCTTAATAGAAAGACAGGCAGACAAATAGAAATAGATAGATAGATCGATAGATATGAAGTGGAAATAAATATACTGTATATATCAGGGCCGCACCTACAGGGGTCGCAAATGCTACGTGGCCCCATTGTGCAGGGGGTCAGTGTGGCGCCTCTGTACACCTGGATAAGAGGAGCAGTGGGGGAGCCTGCATACAGAGGAACCAATCTCCCAATTTTCCTCCTGCAGCCGCTGAATGCCTGTGGGAGGGAGAGGAGAAATGAATATGAGGAGAAGCATTCAGCGGCTGCAGGAGGAAAATGGAAAGATCGGTTCCTCTGTATGCAGCTACTCACACTGCTCCTTCTGTCGAGACTCTTTCTGCTGCCCTCCCGTTTGTGCTCTCCAGTGCCATGTGCTTATCGTCCGGTCCACCTGTGCTCTCCGGGCCCCCCTCATCTATCTGTCAGATCTGTCAAGATGGAAAATGGGGAAGGGGACGGTAAATGTGTAATTTACTGGCCCCTTCCTTTTTTGAATGGAGAGTCAGTGATCTGTACTAATTACTGATTTGTCCATTCATAAGGGAGTCATAGTAAACTGTGTTTACTATGCTTCAAATTGTGAATGAATGGGAAGCTCTGTACAGAGCTATTCCTGTCCATGCATTCAATAAACCTGAGACTGCAGAGATGGAGATTGAGGGTTGTGTCCTTAATCTCCTATCTCTGTCTCATATATCAGAGGTCTGTTTAGACCCCTAATACTTCACCAAAGTCTCCCAACGGGGCTCCTAAAAAAATGGTAAAAATAATTAAAAAAATGAAATAACAAAAATAAAAACTACTGACACCAGTGGCAGAACTACCAGGGTCACAAAAGTTGCACTAGCTACCGGGCCCTGGCATTCCGCCACTGGGCCTAGTGGGGAGGGCCACAGACCGGGGGTCAGGGGGCCCTTCATGGTTTCTTGCTCTGGGGTCCTGAAGGTTCCTGTTATGGTACTGATATATACAGTATATATTTTTTGGTTGAATATTGAAAGAGCTTTAGATGCTAAAGTAATGTGCTTTTCTTTATGAGATCATGCTTGATTTATTTTGTTTATATATGTTATGACTCTGTTCAGATTGAATGAGGATTTATTTGTATAATGACACCACATAACCAATAGCACAATGTAAAATATTACTGAATTGCGTTTACTAATCACTTGCAATGGCATAATGTTGTTTTATTAACATTTTTCAGAGTTATTTTGCATACAAATACAGAAAAATGGTGAACATTTCATTTTCAGAAATATTTTGCAGGTTGACATGAGAGGTAGAGGGAAAAGCACGACATTATTATACTTCATATATCAAAATTATTCCACATTATTGTACAACAGTGACAAAGAGGCAGAAAAAACATTGGATCAGGTTAGAAATATTTGAAATTATAGGATTACATTACCAGTGTCAGGTAAGCTGAAAGGGCAAACTGAATGGCTTTAGTGGGGACAATGACCTATGGGGTTACAAAACAGAATATTCCGCTCCTGACAGGCAATTGACAGGTCCACTGTACAGATCGGGTTGCTTGTGACAGATCGCTGACTATTTGAAGCATGTACAGAGTATGTACCTACTTTAATTAAATATGCATAGATGAGTGGCAAATGGCAGAATCAATTTAAGGCGCAGTTAATTTTGTATTCATTCTGTTAGGACTTTTTTTCTTTTTTATTCCCACTCCCTCTTACTAATTTCTGGATTAGAAAAATCATGAAAGCCCCTATTGTGTGTCTAAATTGATCATCGTGTGACCTGCTGGGTCCAGAGGCTTATATCTATTTGGTTGAAGAGCAGAAGGGTCCTTTTTCAGGTGCCCATGTCACTGGGTGATGCGGACACTTCATTGGCTATTCAGTGGTGGGTCCTCACAGGTTCCACAAGATTGCAACAGTGTGATTACATCAAGGTGATGGGCAACAATAAGACTAGTCAGTTGCACAGACAAAATATAAATATAGGGGGAAAGACCCCTAGAAAAGGAGGTACCAAAGCAATCCAAGTAGTATGACTAAAACAATACTTTATTAAGATCTATTAATAATTCAAATAAGTCAAATTGTGAAAAATACATCACATTTCAAATACCAGTCAGTGGCAGCCTGGACTACGGTGCTGGATCACTGGCCTACACTTCTGCAAGCTGTATTGCAGAGATCGCATAACCCCAGATTCAGGCGAGTAGAAAAGGGTGTTAGAGGGTGCTTTTATTTTTACTTGGGGATGGGTGAGATGGAAAGTCTGTCCAGACTATTGCTTAGAGCATTTAGATAAAACAAGCAATCAACCTTTGGTTTTATTTAGTACAGTATTGCAAAGAATAAGGATAATGTGTAAACTACTGCGACTTATAGTAACTAATCAGATCTGAGTTTACTAAAGCCAGATCAGTGAAAAAGTAATACTGGTTGGTTGTTGCTTGATGATGTTTCTTATTTTATAAACTTGCACCATTGATAATACCAAGAATTGAAAAATGCCAAGTTACTTTTATCAGTTGGGATGCTCTTACATTTTATTTTTCTTCTTTATTCACCTACTGTTCTCTTTAGTCCTTTCCATGATTCTGTGTAGAAGGAGCAACCATTCTGCTGGTGGATGAGCTTATCAAGTGTAGTCCTTTCCACTTTTAGACCTCTTCCTGACGTTTAATGCTTCTGTTCCTTGGCCGTAATGCTATCCTTTCCCTGCAGTCCTCTTCATCTGACGAGCTGCATCATTGTGCATTTTTCTCTCAGAAGCTCTCTAGTGTGGAGCTAATCTATGACATTGGGAACTGGGAACTCTTAGTGGTCAAATGGGCCCTTGAGGAATAGAGGCAATGGCTGGAGGGGGTTCACTATCTGTTTGGAGTCTATACCAACCATAAGAATCTGGAGCACAGTAAGATGGCCAAGCGCCTTAATTCTCATGAGGACCATTGGTCTCCTCTCTTTGTCCGCTTTGATTTCACCTATTGTCCAGGTTCTAAGAATGCCAAGGTGGATGCCTTGTCACACAGCTTTGAGCCTTCTTCAGAAACTTCCTCTAAGGGTCACAATATCTTGCCTCCAGTACAAGTAATAGGGGCCCTTTCCACTGACCTTTTGGACTGTATGTTATAGGCTTGGTCTAGTGCTCCACCCAATTTACCTGTCACCTACCTGATAAGAGACTGAGATAATGAGGTTGGCCTCATTTGTATCTCCTACCCAGGCCCCAATGAACGTGGGAAACGGATGTGTAGAACTTGCATTAGGAAATGCAGGCTGGGATGGTCTGGCAGAACATCAGGTCAGGAGCAGACAAGCAGAGGACAGCTGAGGTTAATGATGCAAAGGAACACACTGAGATGATTGAAGCAGATATGGATGACAGCCAGAGCAGGCAGAGCAAGGTGGAGCCAAATTAGAAACAGAAGCAAAGTCACAGAGGTAGCCAAGGTCAGCAGTGGGCAGGCAACGCAGTACAGAAGCATAGGCACAAGCGTTGTAAAAGGCATAGCCAAGGTCAGGAGCGAGTAGAGAGAAGAGTAATCAGAAGTAAAAGGCAGAGCCAAGGTCACGAGCGAGTAGAGAGAAGAGTAATTATGATCCAAGATCAAGTCAATAGCAAGCTTATTAACGATGACCAAACACAGGATACAAGCAGGATAAAGAAACAGCTGAAGACCAGTCAACAATGAACATAGGCATAAGCATCCTTTAAATAGTCCATCTGGCGGCAACAGTAGTGCATACCTGGTCACCTTTCTATGAGAAATACCATGCGCATGTATGCATGTCAGCAGTCTCACTCAGATTCCCTGACACTACTCCCCGATAAAGCTGTTTGTTCCCCTCAACCCAAGGAGGAATGTCCTTTCTGAAGCACATGATGCTAGGATGGTCGGACACCCAAGGATTACTAAAACATTTTCTTTGTTTTTTTCACAGGCTTTTTCGGCCCTCCCTTCATAAGGACTACTGCTTGTATGTAAAAGCTTGCAAAACCTGTTCTTGCTGTTAGTCCTCAAGAGTAACTTCTAGACTATTCCTACCCAGCCTGTCCCTAAATGCCCTTGGATGCACATAGCCATGGACTTTATTGTAAACCTCCCTCCCTCAAATGGGCACACAGCCATCTTTATTCCTATACTCAGACTCCACAGGCTGCCTCAGAAAGTTGTCTCAGACAGGGGTACACAATTTGTTTCCAGGTTCTGGAGAGCCTTTTGTGACCTCTTGGGAACCAGACTCTCCATTGTGCCTGCCTATCATCCTAAAACAAATGGGCAAACAGAGAGGATGAATCATTCTCTTGAGAACTATCTTCACTTTTTTGTCTCTAATAAGCAAGTGGAATGGTCTTCAGCACTCCCGTGAGCTAAATTTGCCTACAACAACTGGCCTCATTCATCCACCTTGTCATCTGTCATCCACTGTCATCCACATTCATCCACCTTCGCAACAGATGAACACCCTGTTAGCAGTTAAAAAACACCCCTTTACAGATGCTAGATTGTTTAGCCTTCTACTCACCACTCAGGTATGAGGCTGGCTATAGGGTCCCTGGCCTCTACACCTGAAAACTGCAATGCTCAGTTTAAAACCTTTGTTGCTACCAATCAGGTCAGACTGAAGAACTTTCTCACTTAGAGAAACTGGAAAAGCTCATCCTGACATGTAAAACCAACCTATAGACTTCTGGTTCCAGTGCCACATGAGGAGGAGGTAAGAAGAACAAGCTCCCGCTCCACTCCTCTCCTAAAGTCTGCTAGCAAGCCAGCCACTACATTGGGGAGACTCCCACCACCTCCTCCTAACAAGCAGGACTCTGAGGATCGTTTTGTGGAACGATCCCACATTCGCTCGCCCACCTTTATCTCAGCAGTCACCGCAGCCAAAATGGTGCCCACTCCCAGCGACAATGAGACACTGCAGTCTCCCACATGCCTGGAAGCTGCTGACCCTACCACACCTGCGGACATAGCTCAGGTAGGTGTCTCCCTCCTCACTCCCACCCTAACTGCCACAGTAGATGCTGCGTTGCAGAAAGGACTGGAACGGCTGCATATGGAGCTTCAGGCTCAAGCACAGAGGATCACTCATGCAGAGAAGCAGATCAATGCTGCCAGCTCTGCTATGCTAGCACGCCTCTCACAATCAAACAGGGAAATTTTGGACAAACTGGACGATTTAGAAAATCGTTCGAGACTAAATAACTTGCGAATCATAGGCCTGCCAGAATCATTCTCTAACGCACAGCTCACAGAAGTATGTGCTTAACTCATTCCTGAGCAACTAGGCCTCCGTGTCCCATGTGTCATTGAGCAAACACACTGCATAGGCCAGACCTCAGAACACCGTGCCAAACCCAGACCTGTTATTGTTAAGTATCTTAACTATGCTGACAAGAATGCAATTCTATAAAAATTCCGTCACTCATGCACTCTCTTTATTGAAGGCGCAGACCTACTCTTATTTGCTGACTACTCAATAGAGGTGATGAAGCAATGTAACACATTCTCTTTGGTTTTCTCAACCCTATACAGCAACCATATTAAGTTCACCCTGGCCTACCCGGCTGTCTTGCACATCCAATCTCCCACTGCGGAAACATCTCACCTTCTCCTCTCCAGCTGATGCAGAGCACTACATCAACAATGCTTCAGACATGGAAATGGAGATCAACACTCCCAGCACGGACTCTTTCTCCAATGCTCCTAAGGCTTCTCAGACCTCATACAAAAACCAACATAGCCCTGAGAAACATCCATTCAAACGTAGTCACTTCACCAACCAACTCAGAAATTCACTGAATGGCTTTTGATACTAGAAAACTTCTGAACACGTGTTGGGAACTGGTGACTATGGCCTCTTCTCTCCTCTTTTACCACTCAGCCTTGTGTTAAAGACACAGCACTTATCTCACCTATCATTGCTAGCTAGGCATTATGTTATTGTTACTTGGTTTATGTATAGCCTCCTATGCACCTTTACCCCACAGCCAATCATCTATTCTCTCGGTGGGTAGAAACTTTAAATCCTAACCAGATTCTCCAACATTATTTGCTCCAAGTTGCTGTGACTGGGTCCATACCCCCCTTTTTTTTCATCCCCTTTTCCTTCTTATCCCCATCCCCCTTGCTCCCCTACCCTCTTTTCTTCCCCTGCTCCCCCCGAGGTTAGGTTTCTGCCCCCGAGAGAGGACTGAGCATCAGGCGGAAGCCCTGCATGGGAGATAGTCCCCAAGTGGAAAAAAGTCAGAAATGTATCCTAGGTGGTCTCTTCACCTGGCTTTGTTCTGTTTTTTTTTTCTTTATTTGTTTATAGCACTTACCTGTTATGCAAATCTACCTTCAGAATACTTCCTATGTGTTGATTACCCTCACTTTGTTACAAATATGACTGCCAGGAGACCCTATAGTGTTTTAATATCTTTTCTATCCTGTATTCAACAGATATGGCTCTTCAAAGTGACAGAGATAACCTAAAGATCATCTCCTGGAACGTCAAGGGACTCCCCTCCCCCAATAAGTGTATGCGTATTCTCAGACATATAAAACGACTCCGAGCTGATGTGGCGCTCTTCCAAGAGACCCATCTATCCGCAGATGATTTACCTTGCCTATGCAGATTATGGGTCGGTCATGTCTATGGGTCTCCAGAACTTGGTCGCAAAGCTGGGGTAGCTATCCTGCTACACAAAAACCTGAGACACTCTATCCGAGATATCTGAGCTGATTTGACTGGACGTAAGTTAACACTGCCCTTATCGCTATCCTCTAGTGACATCACTATCACTAATATTTATGCCCCCAACTCCCCTGATAATGTCTTTTTTCAGGAAATGGTGTCCTGGATACTGGACGCTCCTGAGACTCCCCACCTGATTGGAGGAGATTTTAACTCTGTCATGTGACCATCGGAGGACCATACAGGTCAATCCCATCCACAACTTGACCATACTTCCTTCACTGCAGATCTCTCCCCACTAGCTCAGACCATCTCATCAATTCATTTTATAGACTTGGTTCTTCCCCTCATACTTGGCAGAAAACGAAGACTTCCGTCATATGCTCTACGAAGCCTGGGCGGAATACGCCTCCACTAACGGGGCACATATTACTGATCCTCATCTCTTTTGGGAAGCAGGCAAGGCATTTCTCAGAGGAAAGTTTATTTCATATACCACCCAATTTAAAAGACACTCCCGACGGCAATACATGCAAGCTAGTGAAGCCCTACCCTCTGCACACGAAACTTTAACACACGCTCGCACCTTGGATGATATAAACGCCTGGAAACTCACTAAACGGAACTTGGATTTGTGGATAGAGCAACAGGGAGTGGCTAAGACATCCTACTCTACCTTACCCTTCTACAGGTTTGGTAACAAGGCGGGTAAGCTGCTGGCCAGACTGTGTGCAGGCCCCAGAAGACCTACCTATATCTCAACTTTAAAAAACACTGCGGGCTCCCTTGTTACCTCCCCTGTTGAAATGGCAGACAATTTATTATCCAATGTACGTTTACCCCAACTCACACACAAACATTTAGAAACCCTTAATGCCCCCATCTCAATAGAAAACATTCAAACCACAATTAAATCCTCCAATGGCCCAGGCCCTGATGGACACACTGCTGAATTTTACAAACTGATTAGAGAATTTATCCCTGACACCTTAAAACATGTGTTTGCAGCCACGTGGGAGGGTGGCCCATACCTCCCCACAGGAACCCAGGCACACATTAAACTCATATCCAAAAAAGGGAAAGATCCACCACACCCAGGCTCATACAGACCAATCTTCTAAATCAATGTAGACTAGTGTTGAGCGAACCCAAACTTTGGGGTGTCCGGCACCCGGACCCAAACCCGGACATTTAAAAGTTTGGGTTTGAGTTCGGGGTTCTGGTATTTGATTCCACGTGTTGAATAGCTGCCAAGGGCAGCCAATCAACAAGTGTTTCACTGGTTTGCCCTTAGAAGCCATCACAGCCATGCCTACTAATGGCATGGCTGTGATTGACCAGTGCATCATGTGACCCAGCCTCTATATGGGTCTGGAGTCACCGTGCTGCATGTCATATGCTCTCAGGCTAGAGGGACAGATTATTGTTCTAAAATCATTTCCAAGTTATATAGGGAAAGGTTCCAACTGTTGCTTTAAGGGACAGAATATTGTTCTAAAATCATCTCCAAGTTCTATAGGGAAAGGTTCCAGCTGTTGCTTTAAAGGACAGAATGTTGTTCTAAAATTATTTCCAAGTTCTATAGGGAAAGGTTCCAGCTGTTGCTTTAAAGGACAGAATATTGTTCTAAAATCATCTCCAAGTTCTATAGGGAAAGGTTCCAGCTGTTGCTTTAAGGAACAGAATATTGTTCTAAAATAATTTCCAAATTCTATAGGGAAAGGTTTCAGCTGTTGCTTTAAGGGACAGAATATTGTTCTAAAATCATCTCCAAGTTCTATAGGGAAAGGTTCCAGCTGTTGCTTTAAGGGACAGAATATTGTTCTAAAATCATTTCCAAGTTCTATAGGGAAAGGTTCCAGCTGTTGCTTTAAGGAACAGAATATTGTTCTAAAATCATCTCCAAGTTCTACAGGGAAAGGTTCCAGCTGTTACTTTAAGGGACAGAATATTGTTCTAAAATCATTTCCAAGTTCTATAGGGAAAGGTTCCAGCTGTTGCTTTAAGGGACAGAATATTGTTCTAAAATCATCTCCAAGTTCTATAGGGAAAGGTTCTTCCTGCTGTTGCTTAGAGGGACAGATTATTGTTCTAAAATCATCTCCTAGTTCTATAGGGAGAGGTTCCTGCTGTTGCTTAAAGGGACAGATTATTGTTTCTTGCACAAAATTAGAAAGTGCATCTACATTGCTGGTTTAAAAAAAAAAATTCTAAAAACTACATTTGCGACCAGCGGTGCATTTCTTGCGCAAAAATAAAAAAAATGTCTACATTGCTGGTTTAAAAATAAATATGTATTCTAAAAACTACATTTGTGGCCAGCGGTGCATTTCTTGCACAAAAAAAAAAAAAAAAAAATGTCTACATTGCTGGTTTAAAAAAAAAAAAATTCTAAAAAACTACATTTGCGGCCAGTGGTGCATTTCTTGCACAAAAATAAAAAAAATGTCTACATTGCTGGTTTAAAAAAAAAAAATATTCCAAAAACTACATTTGCGGCCAGCGGTGCATTTCTTGCACAAAAATAAAAAAAACAGTGTTGGCTACCTCCTCCTCCCCCACCGCCACTTCCACCGCCTCCTCAACCTCCAACTCCACATCCACCTCCATTTTTGATTTTTTTATGTGATTTTAGCTTAAAAATTATTTTAAGTTATTTCCCTATCCCCATTTTTTTGTAGGGCACTTGTTCGACTCTTACCCCCATTTCCTTCCTTCTGCAGACCTCTAGGACTTGCCAGGACTTTGTTACAGCCATTTTTGTGCCTAAAAGTTCGGGTCCCCATTGATTTCAATGGGGTTCGGGGTCCGGGATAAAGTTTGGGTCAAGTTTGGTCCTGAACCCGGACTTTTTCCCGAAGTTCGGCCGAACCTGCCAAAACCCGAACTTCCAGAGGTTCGATCAACTCTAATGTAGACGTTAAGATATTTGTCCAATATAATAGCCACACGCTTGGCTCTTTTACTTCCCTCCCTACTCCACCCAGCTCAATCTGGCTTTGTCACTGGGCGCTCTGCAACTTTATACATCCGTAAAGTCTTACATTAAAATATGTCAAATTACACCCTGATCATGATATTGCTATCATTTCCCTAGACACCGAAAAGGCATTCCATAATATTAATTTTTCGTGGTTATTCAAAGTAATGAATGCCTTTGGTTTTTCAGGTTTGATTCTACGTTTTTTACACCAAATGTACGCATCTCCAATGGCTCGCCTGGTTACGCCTGACTTTACCTCAGACACCATCCCCCTGACCAAGGGAACAAGACAGGGATGTCCCCTCTCCCCTTTGCTATTTAATATAGCGATTGAACCCTTGTCCATACTTCTTAACTCATCCACTGGGGCTAGCGGTGTCACTGTTGGCAATCAGATTTTCAGGTCCGCTTTATTTGCGGATGACATACTACTGTTTTCCTCCATACCTTTTTCAGACTTTGGTAGACTTCATGACCTATTTGTGACCTTTCGTCTCAGCTCTGGCTTCAGGATAATCTTTGACAAGTGTGAGATTTTAGCTTAGCACCCACGGTTATCCACTAAATGGCGATTATCTTCCCCATTTACTATAGTCACTCAGCATATTACATACTTAGGCATTCACATAGGTCAAGAGCCTTCCTCCCTATATTATCCAACCTTAATAACAAAAATTGTGAAGGAGTTGGAAGCTTGGGCAACCCTCCCTCTCTCGCTCTTTGGAAGATGTCACATTTTTAAAATGGTATCTTTTGCGAGTTTACTTTACCCTATGCAGATCATACCTCTCTTACTAAAACATTCAGATGTACTTAAAATATACAAGGCTTTAAGATCCTTCTTATGGTCGTGCAAAAGGCTACGCATAGTTTTCCAATAACTTTGTCTTCCTAAGTCTGAGGGTGGTGCAGGCTTGCCCAATTTACGTTTTTACAATCTTTTATGTTTGCTTAGACAAGGTATAGACTGGCTATCTAGAAAATCTAGAAACAATGTACTCAAGGTTCACCCTTTCAGCTGTCCTACACTCTAATTTAAGGGCCCTGCCGATGCATCTCTGATCCAATGTCCTCATCAGAGACACAGTGGTGGCCTGGAGGGAGATGTGGAAGCTGCTAAGACTACCCTCGAATATATCGGATCATCTTACTATTAGGACTAACCCCATGTTCCTTCCTTCGACCATGCATTCATTCTTCAACTACTGGCATACACATGGTCTCACTACTATTGCCCCCTTATACTGTGGTAAACCAGGTGAATTCAAATCCTATAAGGTTCTCTCACGTGAATTTTCTTTGCCACAATCCCATGCTTTTCACTACCAACAATTGCTCAGCTACCTACGAACTTGTCATAGACCTAAAACAGACCCCCTTCAAAGGTCCATTATTGATGTAATACTCCAGAGAGACGATTACTCTATCTCCAGTCTATACTCTCACATCTTCACACATCAAACAGACAAGTACCACCTTGCCCCATTCCAGAGATGGTCCTCTCTCTTCAACAATGCTGAACTTCTGGAAAAAATCTTAAAAGGCTATCGACATATTTACAAACTCACTCTCTCAGAGACTTGGTGGCAAACTCAATTTAAAATTATCCATAGAGCATACCATCTATTCAATTGGAAGCTTTTTACCATGTGATCAGCCATGACCAATCACGGCTGGTTGCAGTGTAATCAGGAAGAGAAGTTTATTGGCTTTTCTTCTACTCAGGTCTGCAGACCAGAGTAGTGGAAAGCCGATTGTCTGCTCTCCTGACGGGGGGTCTGCACTGAACATTTATCAGTGCAGACCCCCTCAGGATCACCCCACTGGACCACCAGGGAGCTGACTAGGACCACCAAGGAGCCCCCCAGGACCACCATCGGGTGCCACCTAGGGCCACCCAGGGACCACCAGGGAGCCCACACCAGACCACCAGGTAAGAGGAATACAGTGCATTGTAGGGATGGCATTGTGCCCATATGTGATGCCTGTCAGTGCTTTATATTAGTGTCATATAACAGTGCCCTCCAGTGCCCACCAGTACCACCTATCAGTGCCCACCAGTGCCACCCATCAGTGCCACCTATCAGTGCCCATCAGTGCCCAGTGGGTCCAGATGGGGAGGAAGCTATGTACCTGCAGAAGAGCTGGCATTGTTTAGAGTGCTACAAATCTCTGCCCCCCACCGGCAACAGTTCCGGAGGCCCAGGGTGAGAAGATGGTGGTTCTTCTTCCCCAGCGGAAGTCAGAGATGCAGGAAAGGATGGAAGCTGTCCTCACTTTCCAGCGGCAGTCAGATGTGCAGGGATGGGAGGAAGTTGTCCTCCCTCCCAAGCAGCAGATCCACAGTCTGGGAGTGGAAGAAGCCGGCCTCACTCCCCAACAGTTAGCTGGAGCAAATGATGTGGAGTGTCCAGCACAAGTGCTGGCATCTGAGCAGCGTGCTTCCAACCTCTGCCCAGCACTGGCAACAGGGCAGAGCACCGCTGGCCTCTGCCTAGCACCTATAGTGTCTCCACGGCTTCAGGGAACCAAGGCAGTTGGCCCCTCTCCCCAACAATATCCCTCAAGAAATCTATGGAGATAAATAATTTCCACCTTCGCGGACTACTGGAACATTGTATGAGTTTGTCTCATAAACTGTTGTAAACTTTTGCCAGGCAGTCTGAGGTGGGATGGGATCGTTGTTTGTTATGTGTGTCTCTGTCCCATTGTGTGCCTCCTAGGTGTGCATTCCCATTGTTAATTGAGTCACCTATTGTTTCTGTCTGTCTCATCATCTCTTGGAGATGTGATTAATATTGTTACCACTGTACCTTGTTATTGAACAATTGTGGGATGTTATGTGTTTATGCTTATGATAATGTGTAATGTACTTTGTATGTCAGGGTGGTGGGCTGGGTACCGAATGGACTGGGCACCTAGTATTGTTTAACTGGCTAGTAGTTAATTAGTTCATGTTAATTATATCACTGTCAGCTATTAGTTGCTAAAGGTGGATTATCATACTGTGTATTTTGGCTGTTCCTTAGCTATGCTAATTATATTCCTGTTTACAGTTTGTATTGTTAGGGTAACATGATCAAACCCTCACCTGTTTGTGTGGTATATAAATTCTGTGTGAATTTTCAATAAAGAATTCCAGTTAGCATCTAAGCTATTGTCAGCTAGTCTTGGATGCTCAGCTACAATACCTGGTTGCTGGTCCAGACTAGAGGGAGCTATATATTTTGACAGAAGCACCCAAGCTGGGTGCTGGATGGTTCCGTCACAAGGACAAACTCTCACAAGAACAAAGAGAATATGTGTTACTTTTCACCCATAAGCCGTCTAGTTCCAGCAGATACCTAGAAGTTGGGTACAATAATTGACCAGGTGGTACAGAATTCTAGCACTCTTGAGTTAAATGTTTCCCTCATTCAACTCTATGTGTTATACTGTAAGTGTAATCTGGTGAGAGGGGTACACTGATACATATTTTCTGGCAATGTCTCTTGCTACCACCCTACTGGGAGACATAATACAATTGAAGGCAACATCGCAGTCTTTGGGAGACAACCCCATTGCTTTTCTTTCACATCTCAATCCGCTTCACAAAACACAACATAAACATTCCCTTCTAATCCATATGGTGAATGCGGCTAGAGCATGCATACCTTTGAAATGGAAGTGCACAGCACTGCCCGCCATTGGTCAGTGGATATCTGTGGTTAGCGAGATTAAATGCATAGAGGATCTTGCAAAAATTATAAGGAATAATACAACATCAGGTTTTATTGAAATCACTTTCAATTTTCTCAGGAGTATAGTTCTTTCATCTCTCCAAGTAGTTTATATCTATCTGGTCCCTCAGACCATCCCACCTTTCCAATGCCTCTGTGGAAAACAGACTTCCATTGGGGTGGGGGGCAGTTTTTTTTCCTTCCCTTCCACTTCACTCTTTTGTTCCTTTTTTATAGTTCTTAGATTACCCCCTCCCTATTGTTACATTAGTTGTTGATAGAAAGACACACATTTGAATGATTGGTTTATTTACTATCTGCCAACCAAACATTGTACTTCCCCAGTTTTCTGTGTCTGAATATAACCGTACCATATTTTGTGACTTTTGATGTGTTGTGCTCCACAGCAGTGGTATGCATGGTGCTACTTGTGGCGTGACTCGATAAAAAAATAAAAAAATAAAAAAAAAGATGGCACAACATTTTTGGAGCCTCTTCCATTTATGCTTCACATTATACAATTACCAACACAGATCCAGAACAACAAAGGAAGTACACTGATGTGATGCACCAAAGGATTTAATGCAAATTTGAGGTAGATTTTGGATGTGGGCATTCATTCATTTCCAGACTTTGTTATCATTAAAGCCTTCACCTACTGTACCATATAATGGTAGACTTGTGGACTACAATAAATAGGCTTTGACGTTTTAGGTACATGTTCTATAAATGTCCATTGCAGAAAGGACAGAGGAATATTGTGACTCATAAATACAAAGGGGCCAAGGGCAAGCATACTGTACATAGATTGATTTCAGCCTTTATGGATCCAGCTAATAGGAGTGCATGGAGTTTTGAATGATAGTATTCAGAAAACTCTTTTAAAGTTTGTAATAATTTCAAAAATGCTAGTTTAATTTAAACAAGACCAATTGTGTCACTCTACTTGATTCAAAAATGCTTCCAATTTGCATTAAACTCAGCAACATTACATTTGCTTATATACTTAACAATAAGCTCAATTTAGTAAGTTATAATGCATGTGTTATTTGCCATGATACTTGTTATTTTCATTCATGTGACTATGACTACGTGTTATTTTCAGTTTTCATTGGCTTCCATTGCAAAAATAATGGTTGTTATGGCAAACTGTGAGCCTGACACTTTAATTAATTAGACAATAATTTACAACTGTCATGAGAGAAACAAGAAAAAACAGGAGCTGTTAACTATGTTGGAATTTCCTATTTTTTGCAATTTTTTTCTCAAAGAACAACCCATTGGTGTTGATTCTTTCTAATGAATTAAAGTGTAACCTGGGACTGGTTAGACTTTCATAAAATTGGATGAAGTATTTCTGCATAGTGTTACACAGTTCTATCCTAAAGTTTAACCACTTGCGCTCCGGAAGGTTTAACCCTCTTCACGACCGGGTCATTTTTGACTATTTAGCACTAAGCTAATTTAACTGGTAGTTGCACAGTCATGCAATGACATTTAATGTTAATGTGTGTAATGTTAGCTGCTTTTTCAAAAATGAGTTTGTTTCTGCTCCCTGCTTTGCAGCCGATCAGACGGTCATGGCCCTGAATCACTGGAAATGACATGCTGACAAAATCACACTGTGCCCAATTACAGCAGGAGGCGGTGAGGAGTTTATTGCATGTGAGCCCTGAACCCGGAAAAAGGCACCGACTTACAGGTAAACAGTCCATAAGGTCCATAAGCAGTAAAAAGATGTTGCTGCATAGAAGGAAAACGATGGCAATAATAGGCCACTGATAAGTGGTGTACGGTAGAATTTTAACTTGTGGTTTGCCACTTGCTCCCATAATAAAATCTCCTAAAGCAGAATTTTCCAACCTCAGTCATCAAGCGCCCCCCAACAGGACATGTTTTGGAAATTAAACCAAGCCATTGAAATTAATACCAAGCCATTGAAATTAAATTAAAGATATGTGCAAGGTGAAGAAAATCCTGAAAACTCGACCAAGGTTGGCAACCACAGCTCTAAGACATCTAAAGCCTCCTTGATAACCACATGTAACCCGTAACATTTGTTAAAACAGACAAAATCCTGCGCTTATCCCCCAAATAAAAATAAATAATAATAATAACAGAAATATTGAGAACCCCTTTTTTCCATATACTGGGCTGAATACCCGATATTTGTTTGGATGAGCATAAGGCTGAAACCTCCACGGATGATATCCTATGCCTTCTGAGACACAGGGAATGTGCGGAAATAAAAAGCAGGTTTGATCTCTAGAATCTTTGATCTAAAGTTTCTGTTAAAGGGCGAGAGTTGGTGTAAAAAATTAGCAGATTCATTTGTCAGTAAACACAACCAGGAAGGCTGTTCCTAGCTGTGTTTACTGACAAACGAATCTGCTAGTTTTTTGCTGTTTACGGACCGCAATAAAGGAAATAATTTTTAAAACAATATTGCGCAATTGGATCTCTTTTTTTACCTTACACATGAACGGTACAGAGGGGCTGAACCGGACATAGGATATAACATTATCCAGACGGACCCAGAGAGCTACACGGTGGCTCACACTGAGAAGGTGCAACACCCCCTAGTGGGGACTTCGTTCTGGTAAGTTACTTACCATAGGGGTGAACCACAGGCACCAGCACGCCCCTTCCTTTCTTCCCTGCACAGATTTAAAAGCACCAGTCACTTTACCAATGACAAACTGTTGAAACGCCATAAAGGAGTCACCGTTTACAAAGCACGGACTGTTTAATATCATCCAGAAGCACCTTTCACTTTATTTCTTGTCACGCTGACATAAGCAGCAGAGGATATATGGCACAGTTATGAGCACATTGCACAGTATATAATGTATTAGACATTTGTGATCAATTTTTATTGGATGTATTTTTATCAATTCTTTTTTAATAATTTTGTTTATTTATTTAAGTATATTGCACTTATGCCAAAATACTAAGTAACACAATAATCACAGCACTGTATTTTTCACTAGAGTATAATACATCAGGTATATTGTGACTAATAATCTATTGAATTAAATCTTATATCTACATTTATTATCCTACAGCACTTTAAATATACCTTTGTTAATAACCTTCACTCATTTGAGTGAAAGTATTAGTAGGGACAGCAGCTATTGTAGACTAAGTATTGATTTCTAACATCTGCGCGTGGACACCCTGACCCTACTGTTCTGAGTGGAACCTGTCCTGGTAATCGGCTGTATGGTCTTAGCCACTGTGCTGCAACTCAGTTTCAGGGTCTTGGTCATCTTCTTATAGCCTCTTCCATCTTTATGTAGAGCAACAATTTTTTTTCAGTTCCTCAGAGAGTTCTTTGCCATGAGGTGTCATGTTGAACTTCCAGTGACCAGTATGAGAGAGTGAGAGTGATAACGCCAAATTTAACACACCTGCTCCCCAATCACACCTGAGACCTTGTAACACTAATGAGTCACATGACACCTGGGAGGGAAAATGGCTAATTGGGCCCAATTTGGACATTTTAACTTAGGGGTGTACTCACTTTTTTTTGCCAGCGGTTTAGACATTAATGGATGTGTGTTGAGTTATTTTGAGATGACAGCAAATTTACACTGTTATACAAGCTGTACACTCACTACTTTGTGTCATTTCTTCAGTGTTGTAACATGAAAAGATATAAAAAAAATTTACAAAAATGTGAGGGATGTACTCACTTTTGTAAGATACTGTATGATACTTCCCTATCCATTTATTAAGGCTAGTAGCATAAGGATTAAAAATAGTCAATGTTGATTGAGAGAGTGAAGTTCCACTACAAGCATCAATAATAGGATGAAAGGATAGGGTGGATGTTTCGGTTGCTGCTTAAAAACATGTAAAACAGCTATTGCATTATGTAGTATGTTTTGTAAGTTTGAAGGACACTGAGCCCTGATGAAGTTACGTAGTCCCACTACAGAACAGAAAATGTCAAATAACCAAAATAATCTGCACTGATATATGTCAAAAATGGTGGTGCCAAAAATGATTTGCTGCGGATGTATGGATGCTAGCCTGGATGTCACACCAGTTCCTCAAACTCAGTCTATCCAAAACCACATGCCTCTTCCCCTGATGTCCCTGTCAAAATCAACAGCTCACTTATCAACCCATCCCCCCATGCCAAGGTCCTAGGCATTATCCTGGACTCTGAGCTATCCTTTCGGCCCCACATCCAATCACTGTCCAAAGCTTGTCATCTCAACCTCCACAACATCTCCAATATATGCCCTTTCCTAATCAATGACATCACTTACAAAGCCATCCACAGCTCTGCCCCAGCTACATTATTAACCTCGTCTCAAAATACCAACCAAATTGTCCTCTTCGTTACTCCCTAGACCTCCTGCTCTCTAGCTCCCTTGTCCCCTTATCACACACTTGCCTCCATGACCTCTCCAGAGCCTCTCTCATCCTCTGGAACTTTCTACCCCAATCTGTCTGACTATCTCCTACTCTGTCCACTTTCAGTCAATCCCTGAAAACTCATTTCTTTAGAGAAGCCTATCTGCCCTCCATCCCATCTCTAACAAGCAGGAATCTGATTCCTACAGTATTAAATTGTATTGTAATTGTACTGTCTGCCCTTATGTACCCTTAAAGCTCTGTGTAAACTGGCTGCTCTATATAAATCCTGTATAATAATAATAATAATGCTAAAAAACCTGCCCCAAACTGTATATGCCAGAGCAGACTGATTCTCCCTGTGAAATATAAAAGCTGGTGATGAATAATACTCACCTGTGTGTATTCAAAAGAGAAATATCAGTTATTTCACTAGATGAGTTCACAATTTTATTAATTAAATGCAAATACATGTGTTTTAATCTCCAATAATAAAGACACAGCATTTTATAAAAATAGATTTGATATTTACATGTGAATGTGCTAGTTTGCAAGTTAGCCATCATCCCTGGTTACCAAAGTGGACAGATCAATAAAACGAATAAGGATGTTAGCTCTACAATTTACTAATTAAGCAAGAGATAGTCTTCAAAATCCCTGGATACCGATCTTGTAGTAGCTGGTATTGTTGATGAGTATAAAGGGAATCTATCAAGAAAGACTGGGAGTTAAGTTGTCACTTTCAGTATGACCTTATTAAGGAGTTTATGTACTGTATGAGCAATCATGCCTGGAAAAAGTGCTTAGAACACACTAGTTGTTGAATTACTGGTTGTACACAATGGGAATACACACTGTTGTTCAGCACTGTGATTAAGGGAAAGTATGTCTTCTGCTTGAGTACTCTGAGCTTTTACTGCAATGTTTACCTGAACATCATGTTGATGTTTTACATTTTGCATGTTTCATATTGTTACTTGAGCATTTTATGCTCTTATGTGGTAGATTACCATGTCATTTTTATAGCATCTGAACTTATTTTCTGGGATCAGGCAGTTAATGGGGAAAACTGAAAGTTTTTGTTTTAACTTAATGTATTACATTTAATTACAGTTCATTATTCTACTCTTTTTTTTCCTCTCAGTGATAAAATAATGGTCCATCGTGTCAAAAATGGAAATGATTCAGCCCCCTGCATATTCATAGCAACAGATCACATGTAATAATGAAATACGGTTGTCAACAAGCAGCAACAGCAACTGCATGCTGCCAAGGATAGAGATGTATGATCTCTGACCTGCACCAAAATGACCCCCATATTGTCCCAATTTCAAGCCCCCTTGCTATTTGGATACCAGTCCACAAGCCCATTTTAGCATTGGAGAGGTGCTTTGAGGGATTCTTTTCAAAGCACTGGTGTCCAGGAGGGAAGTCCAATGAGCAGGAGGATGGGAGTATGTATCACCAACCTGCTTCCTATGTTGTGACATGTACATCCTCTCTGTGAACTGCTTTTAGGAGCCTCTTAGGCCCCCAACCAGTTTACCATGCATGCAAGTATTAAAAAGTAGTCCAAAAGCACACTGGCACTGTTAAAGAAAAGCTTGTAGTATTCTATTTGATCTAACATTTGCCTTTGCAGGTTCCAGTGAAGTCAAAGGATATCTTACAGCGTCCATATAGCATTGGTAAGTGAGAAGGTGGGTGGTTCTCCTTTCTGTCCATTCAAACTAAAACACAAATTTTTTGCACTTGGCTTGGTTTTATGTGCCGAAAGAACTCTAGGGATGGAATCCCTATGACATCTTTGCCCATATTTGAAAGGGAGAGGGTTAAAATAAACATTTAACCCTCTCATGCTAACACAGTTTCAGCACCATGGTGAGCTCTTGCCAACAGATGAGTGGCTGCTGTCTGTGTCAATGGATGCAGCAGCAGGACTCAGAAGCGTGCCTACATGAGTTCCCCCCAAGGAAAGCATTTTCCTGGGGGGGCACTCGAGAAGAGGAGGGGCCAGGAGCGCCACTGGGGGACCCCAGAAGAAGAGGATCAGGGCCACTCTGTGCAAAGCCCTTGCACAGAGCAGGTAAGTAGAACATATTTGTTATTTAAAACTGCTGGGCATAGCATTGAGCAGGATGGAGAGGGTGTCTTGTACAATATTCCTCATCAGTAGTAATCTTTGCTATTAAAAAGAAAATGTAAAAGTGTGTGTATGTGCTTGTGACTAGTGTTGAGCGAACCCGGACTGTAACGTTCGGGTCCGTACCGAACTTTCGGGTGTCCGTGGCACGGACCCGGACATTTCAAAAATTTCAGCACCATGGTGAGCTCTTGCCAACAGATGAGTTAAAGGACTGATAACATTAAAGGGGTTGTAAAGTTTTTTTTTTTTTTTAAATAACAAATATGTTCTACTTACCTGCTCTGTGCAAGGGCTTTGCACAGAGTGGCCCTGATCCTCTTCTTCTGGGGTCCCCCAGTGGCGCTCCTGGCCCCTCCTCTTCTCGAGTGCCCCCCCAGGAAAATGCTTTCCTTGGGGGGAACTCATGTAGGCACGCTTCTGAGTCCTGCTGCTGCATCCATTGACACAGACAGCAGGACTTGGCCTGGCCCCGAATCCCGCATAACTGGATTTGATTGACAGCAGCAGGAGCCAATGGCCCCTGCTGCTATCAATCAACCCAATGAGGACCCAAGACAGGGGCTGGAGCTGCTGTGCTTGTCCCCAACGCTGGAAAAAGATCGGGTTCAAGTGAGTAAAAGGGGGACTCTGGGAGGCTGCTGCACTACAGAAGGTTTTTCACCAGGTAAAAAACCTTGAGGGTATAACCCCTTTAAAATTTGGCCATAGATTTTTCCAGAAATAGAAAGATAACTCCTACTGTACTTTAAACATTCAAATGGCATTTGACTTGGCAACATGAAATTTTGCAAGATTTACCAATCAATCAAAGTTAAAATGAGACTGAGACAATAGCAAGCTCCCTGTAGTGGTTAATCTACAGATATAATTTATTATTAAGAGCAAGCATTTAAATATCTTAAAATCATATCTATATTCTGTCAAGCAAACACTTCAGTTATAACTCAATGTGTTCCCTAGAAATACTATATTCCTACAATAAAAAATATTATTTAAAAAAAACATAAAAAATCTCAAAGGGATAGAGAAAGAATGGGTCCTTTCATTCCCAATGTTCATGGCGGTTTATAATAAGTGGTGTTTGTTTATTTTTTATAACTCTGCAAAAGACACATTTTCTGTATTTCTATTACATGTTACTTGTCATTATGGGATGAAAGCATAGCCACAGATCAGAGATTTTCCTTTCATGGTCTAAGGTAGGCATGCTAGTGCTTTAACCTTTTCACCCAAGTGGAAAAATGAAATTATGTAAATGAGTCTCAAGAGTAGAAAAGGTAGCTGATGGGAATGTTACATAGATGCAAACATAGTAATAAGAAATTCACATATGCCACATTGATATAAGTCCTGAATAAAGATAGATATTTATGTGTTACTTGCAGTCAGCCCTAGGTTTATGAAATGACCTTTGCCATGTTTCTTCTGCTGCCACTGCTGGGCATAGCATTGAGCAGGATGGAGAGGGTGTCTTGTACAATATTCCTCATCAGTAGTAATCTTTGCTATTAAAAAGAAAATGTAAAAGTGTGTGTATGTGCTTGTGACTAGTGTTGAGCGAACCCGGACTGTAACGTTCGGGTCCGTACCGAACTTTCGGGTGTCCGTGGCACGGACCCGGACATTTCAAAAATTGTTCGGGTTTGGTCCGGGGTTCTGCTATTTTACTCCACGTGTTGAGAAGCTGCAGGGCAGCCAATTAACAAGCGTTTCACTGGTTTGCCCTTAGAAGCCATCACAGCCATGCCTACTAATGGCATGGCTGTGATTGGCCAGTGCATCATGTGACCCAGCCTCTTTATAAGCTGGAGTCACAGTGCTGCAGTCACATGCTCCTTGGGTTAGTGTAGGGAAAGGAAGCTGAAAGCTTGAGGGACAGATTTGAGACATTTTAAGACCTGATCCTGCATCCTGAGATAGATTACTTTACTACTGCTGTCTGTGCTGTTGCTCTGAGGACAGATAGCAGAAATTAGAGATTTCACATACCGCTGCTTTGAGTTGCAGATCAAGCTCTGCATAAAACAACGATCGCTACGATCGTGCTCAACGATCAGATTGTTGGGGGAATTTGAGATTTCAAATACCGCTGCTTAGAGTTGGAGATTGCAGATTAAACTCTGTCTAACGAAACGATTGTACGTTCGTACACAACGATCAGATTGTTGGGGGAATTTGAGATT
>BLSH010440475.1:12555-27494 GCA_018402905.1 Glandirana rugosa
AGGCACTACGACATATGGGGATAGACACTACGACATATATGGGGATAGACACTACGACATATATGAGGATATACTACTTACTACATATATGGGGATAGACCATTACGACATATATGAGGATACACAACTTACGACATATAGGATAGACCACTACGACATATATGAGGATAGACCACTACGACATATATGAGGATAGACCACTACGACATATAGGGGGATAGGCACTACGACATATAGGGGGATAGGCACTACGACATATATGGGGATAGACACTACGACATATATGGGAATAGACACTACGACATATATGGGGATAGACAACTTACGACATATATGAGGATAGACACTACGACATATAGGGGGATAGACACTACGACATATATGGGGATAGACACTACGACATATATGAGGATAGACACTACGACATATATGAAGATAGACTAGGAGTATATACAGCATCACAGATAGGGGTATATACAGCATCACAGATAGGGGTATACAGCATCACGGATAGGGGGATATACAGCATCACCAGATAGGAGTATATACAGCATCACCAGATAGGAGTATATACAGCATCACAGATAGGAGTATATACAGCATTCAACAGATAGGGGTATATACAGCATCACAGATAAGGGTATATACAGCATCACAGATAGGGGTATATACAGCATCACAGATAGGAGTATATACAGCATTCAACAGATAGGGGTATATACAGCATCACAGATAGGAGTATATACAGCATTCAACAGATAGGGGTATATACAGCATCACAGATAAGGGTATATACAGCATCACAGATAGGGGTATATACAGCATCACGGATAGGGGGATATACAGCATCACGGATAGGGGGATATACAGCATCACCAGATATGAGTATATACAGCATCACCAGATAGGAGTATATTCAGCATCACCAGATAGGATATACAGCATTCAACACATAGGAGTATATACAGCATTACCAGATAGGGGTATATACATCATTCATCATATAGGAGTATATACAGCATCACAGATAGGGGTATATACAACATCACAGATAGGGGTATATACAGCATCACAGATAGGGGGATATACAGCATCACAGATAGGGGTATATACAGCATCACAGATAGGGGTATATACAACATCACAGATTGGGGTATATACAGCATCACAGATAGGGGGATATACAGCATCACAGATAGGAGTATATACAGCATCACAGATAGGGGGATATACGGCATCACAGATAGGGGGATATACAGCATCACAGATAGGGGGATATACAGCATCACAGATAGGGGTATATACAGCATCACAGATAGGGGGATATACAGCATCACAGATAAGGGGATATACAGCATCACAGATAGGGGTATATACAGCATCACAGATAATGGTATATACAGCATCACAGATAATGGTATATACAGCATCACAGATAGGGGGATATACAGTATCACAGATAGGGCTATACAAAGCTCCCCATTATTTACAATTGCTGACAGCTGTAAATCATGCATAGATAACTGCAAACAAGTGCAGTTAGAAGATTATCAGGAAATTGATGGACAGAGCTGATTGATAGATCTCACCTATGCACACATTCCCCGTATGATCCACTCTCTCCCGAATGCAATCAGAGAAATTCCCCAAACAATCTCTGCATCCAGAATGAGGAGGAAACAAGGACAAAGACATTGGCTGTACTATAACCAAGACAAGTATATGTAGGACTCATCTGACATCCTCTAGGTTGAGGGTGCAGCCGGGACATCCTTGGGCTATGCTGCATTGGGTAGAGAGGGGTGCAATCACCAATGATCATTGGAGGAGACCCACATTATTGGGGAAATGTCAGCCGAACTTCACCCCAACCTGCATACAAATGACTGCAGGATCGGACCCAAGCAAAGCACATATCTGATCCCTGGGTCACATGAAGAGGTGGCTGGTCAGTGTGGATGCATACCCCCCTGCACCCTGCACCAGGGGTGGCCGGGGGCTCCAGGCACTGACAGCTGCCAACCGTCCCCCCATGCAGGAGGTCCGGCAGACCAGCACCTACTGCTTCAGGTGGGCTACAGTGTGGTGTGCACTGCTCTTCTCCTCCTCCATGGGCATGCAGACAGCGATGGATCTGGCTCCAGCATGCCTCCTCTTCCACAGTGCTAGGCATCCAATAGGATTGCCTAGCGCTTTGGTCAATCAGGAGACAAGTCTCACCAACCTACCTCCTGATTGGTGGGGAGGCACTGTAGTGTGAAAAAAAGGAAAACTCATTCGCTATGGTCACACATCTGGGTGGGATCGGGGCACTCTCTCTGTGCCCTGAGCCCACCCTTTGTTAAAGCCGATTAGCGCCTCGGGCTCTAATCACGTTTCAACAAACACACCCCCTGCCTATCTCCTCCACAGTAATAACGCACCCAGCATCCTGAAAGGGGCCAGGCGCATGGATAGGGGGGCGGTGCCTGTGCACCCACAATGCACGGGCCACCACTGGTAGAAGATCTGGGAGAGACGTATATACAATATCCTCTGCTTACTGCCCCATTCTCACCATTCCCTGTGGATTCAGATCTGCAGTGCTCAGCTCTCCTGAAGTTGCTGTGAGCTGAACTGTGCTGTGCCTTCTGCTAGGGGCCCCCCATGTGTTAGATGTGACCATTGATGGCAGTGTGACAGACCCCCAATATACTGTACATGTAACACTACCCCAGCAGGGGCCGCTGGTAACCGGCTCTGCTACTCCTGCACAGCCAGGCAACACGCATTCTCCACTTGCATCCAAACACAAGAAGTCAGTCCCTTGGCCTTGTTTTTATGTTTTATTAGGAATAACAACTTGGATGGGGTGATGGGATATGTGGGGGGCCCAACCTGAATCAAAGAACAAAAAACCAGGGCCCCACATGTAGAAGATATTGACCTGTCCTCCTCTCCGGATGCTGACTGCCTATTGAATGAAAAATGCAAAAGCCCCTCCAGGACTAAGAAGTCTCAGTCCTTTAGAAAGCAGCACAAAGTGTTGTAGGTTACATAGAGGAGAATCTCCAACTCCACCATAGAGACTGATTTCAGGTCTACTGACTGCAGGAACTACCAGCCCACCTGGCTGCTTCTTCACCAGCCCACCCAGCCGCTACCAAAGATCTCCCAGGGCGAGGGAAAGATTTAAGCACAATTCTGTCTTCCAGAAAGTCTTACTAATGTGACCGTCACTCCCCTTATAAGTCCCTGAACATGCTGATGTCCTCACACTGCCCTACTTGTGCCCTCTGCTTCTTAGGTGAGATTCCTGCTATCAGAATCCTCTCCCACCATCCAGAGGCAGCCCCCCCACTGGCAGGGATTCTCCTCTAGGGCCACCGACAGTCTCCTCAGCACTCCATCTTCCACCCGACTCCCCTACTGCTATGACTCATCCATCACTTTCAGAACCAGCGGGGGGCACCAGAGACCGGACTCTATGACTCATTCATCACTTTCAGAACCAGTGGGGGGGCACCAGAGACCAGACTCTATGACTCATCCATCACTTTCAGAACCAGCGGGGGGCACCAGAGACCGGACTCTAGGAGTCATCCATCACTTTTAGAACCAGCGGGGGGCACCAGAGACCGGAATCTATGACTCATCCATCACATTCAGAACCAGTGGGGGGCACCAGTGACCGGACTCTATGACTCATCTATCACTTTCAGAACCAGTGGGGAGTACCAGAGCCGGACTCTATGACTCATCCATCACTTTCAGAACCAATGGGTGGTACCAGAGACCGGACTCTATGAGTCATCCATCACTTTCAGAACCAGTGGGGGGCACCAGAGACCGGACTCTATGACTCATCCATCACTTTCAGAACCAGTGGGGGACTCCAGAGAACCGACTTTATGAGTCATCCATCACTTTCAGAACCAGCGGGAGTGCACCAGAGACCCGACTCTGAGTCATCCGGCCTATCCTGCAATAAACTTTTCTGCTCAAGAAATGTTAATTTTATACAAGAAGTAAGAAAGGATGCATGAATACAGGGGATACCATTATTATTATTATTATTATTATTATAATACACAATTTATATAGCGCCAACAGTTTACAATGTAGAGGGGGTGCAGAACAATTACAATGGAGATCAATACAGAAGGGACAGGAGGGCCTTGCTCATAGAGCTTACATTCTAAAGGGAGGGGGTTGGTGGTACAAAAGGTAGTAGCTGCGGGGGATGGGTTGATGGGGTGGCTCAGGTACAGTTCTTAGGTGGGTGAGGGAGAGGCTTCCCTGAATAAATTAGTTTTCAGGAATCTCCTAAAGGTGGACAGGGTAGGGGCTGATCAGACATACCGGGACAAGGAGTACCATAAGATGGGAGAGGCTCTGGAGAAGTCCTGGAGGCGAGCATGGGAGGAGGTAATAAGGGAGCTAGAGAGCAGGAGGTCCTGGGAGGAGCGGAGGGGATGATTTGGGTGATATCTGCAGATGAGGTTGGTGATGTAGTTGGGGGTGATGTTGTGGATGGCCTTGTATGTTGGGGTTAGTATTTTGAATTTTATACGGTGGGGTAGGGGAAGCCGGTGAAGGGATTGGCAGAGAGGGGCAGCAGTCACGGATCGGTTAGTGAGGTGGATGAGTCTGGCAGCATTCATGATAGACTGAAGGGGGATAGCCTGTGTAAGGGTCAGCCGGTGAGGAGGGAGTTGCAGTAGTCGAGGTGGGAAATAACCAAGGAGTGAATAAGTTGCTTTGTGGTGTCGTTCGTCAGGAAGGGTCAAAGCAATAAAATGGGAAAGGTATTGGCGCTGACTAGGCTACTAAATAAACAAGTGCTCGTGAAAAGACTGTGCCTGCAAAACATTTCACCCTGCACCATTACCAACAAATAATTGTACATTCACATACAAAACACATTGGTCAACAAAACTAGAGATAGCATGAATATAATAGCACACATTATGATTAATAACATATGTATCGTAAATAAATGTCCATAAAGGTATCTCAACACCACGTGAATCCTTTTATTTTTTTTCAATGCAAGTGAATACTCCACTGGTGCTCATCCAAATAGTGAAGGTGGCAACTCACCAAAAAGTTTTGACCCCTTTTTACAGGAAGGTCAAAACCGGCATATTGCCAAAAGCCTGGGGTGTTCTGAGACTCCACTCCTCTCATATGGGGATATGGCCAGGTTCTACAATGTGAGAATGACTCCACAGGAGACCATAAAGGAAGTCTTATAGTGTAGTAAATTTATTTAAAATCAGAACTTACATTTGTTTGTGCCAGAAACTCAGCACTGAGGCGTGTCCAGCAAGACATAAACGAGCCAGTGAATGCTTGGGCCGATCGCTTTGAGATATGGTGATCTCTTTGCAGTAGCGTGCTCTCCAAGCCTCGATTTCGTCCCGTGTAGTGATATTGGATACTGGGACCCGGAAGTGCTGCTGTAACAGACGTCTCTGACGTATGTTTCGCCATAAGGGGCATCTTCAGGAAGTAGAAGCGGTCACTTCCTGAAGACCTGCATGCTTTGGCCAATCAGCGGCCTGCTGTGAGAGCTTTGATTGGCTAAAGGCAGGGTGCCTTTAGCCAATCACTGCACAGTAGCCTCAATCCATGCCCCACACTAAAGCCGTTTGTACAGCGGCTCTATGTAGTGTGTTGGCGGCGGTCGGCTGAATAGAGAGATAGCTTAGGTTCCTGAAAACAGGCAGTTTAGCTAGCTAGCTTTCATATATATATTTATATATATACGCACAGTGTACTATATATCAGTGTACACTGTACATAAGGTATACAGTACAATTGACGTGATGTATTACAGTATATACAGCCTGGTATATATATATATATATATATATATACACACACACAGCGTATTGAGTGTGCACTATATATCTGTACATATGGTATATAGTACACTTGACGTGGTGTATTAAAATATATACCGTTTTTAACCCCTTAACAACCAGAGCCCTTTTTTACATTTGTTGTTTACAAGTTAAAATTATTTTTTTTTGCTAGAAAATTACTTAGAACCCCCAAACATTATACATATTTTTTTCAAACATCATAGAGAATAAAATGGCAATATTACAATACTTTTTGACACACCGCATTTGCGCAGCGGTCTTTCAAGCGCTTTTTTTGGGGGAAAAAATCACTTTTTTAAGTTAAAAAATAAGACAACAGGTGCGCATGTGCGGGAGCTCAAGGATGGACGCCTAAGCCAGGAGCTCCGCACCTACGCCCACCATCGGCGCCCCAGGCTCCTACAGCGCCCGTCCAGGAGAGCCAGAACAGGGGGCTCCAATCCCCCAAGTCCCCCACAAGCTGCGGACATTGGGGGTCAGTGCGGCAGCAGCCCCCCAAGCCCATCCACCGCCTTGAGGTTACTGCCGGGTGTACCAAGATGGCCAGCATAACAACGGTGTTCGAGCGGGACCAGCCAAACAATCCCAGACCAGCCAGTCAACCTAACCAGTGAAAGGGCCAGCATAGCCCTCTGAGTTCCAAGCCTCCTCTCACTCCCATCAGCCGTGGTAGTGATAGCTGGGTGGACCAAGATGGCCACCATAAAGGCCTAAAGGACATTCTCTGCCCTAAGAATCATGGTGGACCACTCAATTCACCCTGCAGAGGGGTAAGTCAGCTACCCAAGTCCCCTGGGACGGCTCTCGGGCCGAAGCAACCTGTTTCAGAGGCATCCACAAGTGCCTCCAGCCACTAGCCCCACAAATTGGAGTCGCACACCGTTGGATTGAGATACCCCCCGCCGAAAGGGCACAAAGAAGTGTGTGTGAGGGAGGGAAACAATAAGGCATTCCACTTTACACCTGCTTGTGGGCCACTGATGTCAGGGCGGAAAATTTCTGGAGGAACCTAACACCACCCTGAATGCAGGGGCCACAGGTCAGAAGGTCACTTTTACAACTGTTTACAGATTCTGACCGGGCCCACTCTTTTGACATGGCCACTGCCAGAGCTCATTCACTATCGAAAGCCCAGGAGGTAGCACCAGAACACAGACCAGTTCTAACCCCTGCTACCCTCACCCTGACACCGGGCTCAATCTGCCCACACACCAACTTCTGTCCATATCTTCAGCCTCCACAGAGTCGCTATTACGCACACAATGGAGGACTTTCCAGTCACCCCGGTGGGGCATCTCCCAGCCAGTCAGCCAGAGGCCCTTAACCACAGCCTTCCAACCCAGGATCCTCCCCTCAATACTGCAGACTTGTTCCTCATATTTTCTACTCTCTTGGAAAGAGGTTTGGCGAACACGGCCGCAAAAATTACAGGAGACATAAAAAGCAGATTTTCACAGTCTAGGTTCCCGAATGGAAGCTATTGAACAAAAATTGGACATTACTGTGGCCAGAACTAACCAAAACTCTGCTCATATTCAAGTTCTGCAGGACCAACTGGACACCGCTCTTGCAAGAATAGATGATCTCGAAAACAGATCGAGAAGATACAACTTCAGGGTGAGGGGTCTACCTGAATCTATCACAGAACTCATTCCTGCTGTTCAGGACTTGATTCAAACAGCAATCCCCAATGTGCCTTAACTAGGCTAGAACTGGATAGGGCCCACAGAGCCTTAGGTTCTCCAAGGAAAGATGGCTCTCCAAGGGACATAATAGTCAAACCGCATTTTTATGCCATCAAAGAAGAAATACAGAGAGCGTCCTGAACCAACCCTGCTATCTCTTGCATGGGCCACCAACTCCAGATTTTTGCAGATTTGTCTCCAACCACCATCCAAAAAGGAGAGCCCTCAAACCCCTACTCCAAGTTCTCCAACAAAAGGAACTTAAGTATTGGTGGGCGTTTCTGTTTGCCGTCAAATTCATCCATAAAGGCAAAATGTTCTCTTTTTCTACAATAATGGAGGACGAGAAACCACTTCTGCATCTCAAGCTAATCTCCCAAGAAGCCCCAATGGATCTTACTGACCCGGCTGGCTCTCACGCGAAAAGACCACTTCCTTCAAGCCCTGTCTCTCCACTCTGGACCAAGTCCAAGAGCAAGAAATCTAAAGACAACAGACCACCGTAACCCACTCGCCAGACCACTTGGAACTGTTCATTTCTCTGCTTGGTCTACTTTGCCCCTTCCCTTGACCCGCAATAACTCTGTTGCCCCCTTTTTTAATTAGGTTGTTTTGGAATATCAGTTCGTTTGAGCCTTTAAGAGTTCATTAAAACTCAGCGTTTTGTCCAGAATAAGGCTTCGGCCTCCCATTCTGCACGCAAGACTAGAATATAAGCCTCACTCTCCAGGAAGGGAGCACTGGGAAGCCTCTTTTCTACCTAGCTGTTGGGATCATTGGTAGTGTATAATACATTCTGGTTCTACTCTAAGATAAAGTTGAGCCTAGGGGCACCTCGGCTGGGGTAGGTCCCCATGCGCCTCCACTTACCCCCGGGACTTCCTCGGAGCTCCTTGGGATAAGTTGTCTGCCCTTGATGGGTAAGATAAATACCTTTTTTCTTGTTACCTGCTTTTGTTATGCTCCCTCGTAAGAGGACAGGGACCGTGGGTCGGAGAGGGTCCTTAACCCCTCGGGCACCACCCCCACAAGCTAACCATAGGAGTAAATTTTTCTGTCATGTTTTGTTTCTCTGTCTTTTCTATCTCTGTCTCTCCTTTTCTCTGATAAGGCACCTAACATTTTTTTCTGTCACTGATGTTCCCAAGTCTGCCATTTGCAAGTCGGGGTTCCTGGTTGTCCTTGAACTCGTCGCCCTCCAGTCAGGGACCGCAGGGTCAGAGGTGAATGCTGATGTGAACACTAGCTTTTTCCTCCACAGGCTCCATGGCTAATGCCTACCATAGACAACTCAGAATAGCTACTCACAATGCACAGGGTCTCAACTCCCCTATAAAAAGGAGGAAAGTACTTTATTATTATTATTATACAGGATTTATATAGTGCCAGTAGTTTGCGCAGCGCTTTACAAAAATGAAGGCAGACAGTACAGTTACATCAGAATTTGGTACAAAAGGAATCAGAGGGCCCTGTTCGTTATAGCTTACAATCTAAGAATTACAAATCTCTTAAACTAGATGTAGTATTGATTCAGGAAACCCATTTCCCGTCACGGTACAGACCCAAATTCCTCCACTCACACTTCCCCACCTTCTTCTTGGCTAATGCGGAGTCCAAAACCAAAGGGGTAGCAATCCTGATTTCCAAAGCCTGCGATTTTTCCTCCCACTTGGAAATCAAAGACCCAGAAGGGAGATATATCCTAATCAAAGGATCCATAGACGGGAACTTATACACACTTGTCTCTTACTACGCCCCAAATAAAGGTCAACCAAACTTTTTTAAATCAATGTTTGACATCGTTCAGCCGCATTTAGAAGGTAGAGTCATAGTGGGAGGAGATTCTAACATAGCCTTTGATCAAGGACTTGACAAATCCAGACCCCCACGGGGATCAATTGACACACCCGTCCAGAGCGAGTCTGAAACTAGCCAAGTTTCTGCATACATTTAATATGTCGGATATCTGGAGGGAATTCAACCCAACCAAGAGAGACATCACACACTACTCTTCCCCCCATAACTCCTACGCACAAATTGACCACCTGCTAGTACAGTCAAACACAATTCCCCTAGTCCTGAACTCACGAATAGTTGACACAGCCCTCTCAGACCACTCCATAGTTCTCCTGCAAATCCGATCCGACCCGCACTACGCGAGACAGGCTCAGTGGAGACTGAATGAATTGTTGCTTTCCGACCCCAGTAGAATCATGGAGATCGATAGTGCTCTTAAGGAATATTTCCTTCTTAACAACACAGAAGAGGCCACTGCAGAAACCCTCTGGGCAGCCCACAAAGCCTACATTAGAGGCAAACTCATACAAATGCCTTTTCAAATTAAGAAAGAGAGATCGGTAGACCTAGTCAAACTGGAAAAATCTTACACATCGCTCCAGGCACTGCATAAGACCCACCCCTTCAAAACTCTTGCTGCCCAACTGGATAAAGCTAGATTAGAAGTAAATTTGGCCTTGACGGCCAGAGCAGAAAAATCTATCCATTGGAGCAGACAAAAATTCTACACGTATAATGATAAATTAGGCACAATGCTAGTGCAAGACTGACTCCCCGACATCACCACAACGCCCTACCCAAAATTAGAATTTCAGGTCAAGGCCTCACCACCAACCCAACGAAAATCCTAGATACCTTCCATAGGTTCTACACGGACCTGTGCAGTTCCCCCAAACAGAGCCACAAAGATTCCTTCCCAAAATTTCTTGATGACATCCCCCTCCCCTCCCTGACAGCAGAGCATAAAGAAATTTTAGAGGCAAATATCATGGAGGAAGAGGTTTTGGGGGTCATCAAGGACTTAAAAAAGGGGTCTGCCCCAGGTCCAAACGGTCTGACCATCCCTTACTATAAGGCATTTGCTGAGACACTCTCCCCCCACCTCACAAAATTCTTTAATTCCAAAACACAGGGCACTCCTCTGGACCCACAGCTTAACTCTGCTTTTATCACTGTGATACTGAAACCAGATAAAAATCCTGAAGAGGTGGGGAACTACAGACCTATATCACTGATCAACAACGACACCAAAATTCTAATGAAAATTCTGGCCAATAGGTTAGCCACTTTCATCAATTCCTACATACACAAAGATCAGGTGGGTTTCATCCCGGGGAGGCAGTGACCCGACCAGATTCTCAGAGCTGTTGATCTGATCTCCATCTTACAATCTAACTGGGAGGGAAGCCCTAAACAATGAGGCATGGTCCTAAAGCTAGATTTGCAGAAGGCCTTTGATTCAGTATCTTGGCCCTACATCTTCTCGATTCTAGAGAAATGGGGATTTGGTCAGAGATTCATGGGAATCATTAGGGCCCTTTATTCTTCCCCTAAGGCCCGAATAAGGCTTCAGGGGTACTTTTCAAAACCGATAGATATAGCCAAGGGAACAAGACAGGGTTGCCCCCTTTCGCCGCTCATTTTGGCCATAGATATTGAAACCTTAGCGATAGCTATCCATTGAGGATGACATTATCTTGTTCATTACATCTCCCCACACCTCACTTCCCAATTTAAATCACACTTTAAACCTCTTCCCAGAAGCATCAGGGCTAAAAGTAAACTACTCCAAATCTCACGCAATTAACATTTCCTTATTGCCTGAAACAGTTTCCTCCCTGCAACACTCTTTCCCCTTCAAATGGAGCTCGCCATCAATTAAATATTTAGGCATTAACCTGACAGCCAAAATAGAGGATTTATACTCTAATAATCCCCCCCCCATATATCGAAAACTTGAGGGCGAGCTAAAATCCTGGTCGAATAGCAATCTCTCTTGGTTGGGTAGAATCAATGCTATTAAAATGACCCTCCTGCCATGTATACTCTACCTATTCCGGGCCCTACCGGTAGCTATCAGGAAAGACCACCTGAAGTCTTTCCAGAGCAAGATCCTCCTCAGATTCGTCTGGGGAAACTCAGGTTACAGGTTTCCTCAAAATATTTTATACCACCATAGGAAAAGGGGGGGTTGGGGCTTCCCTCTCTCCTTAAATACTATCAAGCAGCCAGACTAGCGCAACTCTCCCTGGTTTACACGAGGTTTGAGAAACTGGACTGGATCCAGATCGAGAGGCAGTCCCTCTGGACAGCTCCGAAAAAAAGACCTCCTATTTTATCTCCAACTTTATCCCACTCCTTTGCCCTCTGGGATACTCTGCGGAACTGCCCCAAACTAATCTCGTCCCTGTATCCCCTAGCACATATCTTTCACAACCCAGATTTCCCTCCAGGGCTGGACATAAAAGCATTCAGGTGGTGGATTGATAAGGGGCATTTCTTCACTCCTTTAGGTCCCATGACTCTGGGCCATTGTATAAGCAAACTGGACCTTCCAGATTCGGAGAAGTTCAGATTTCAACAAATCTCACATTTTCTTTTCCACATCTGGAAAGATAAATCTCTTCCGCCCAAATTCACAGCTTATGAGACTTGGTGTGGTCAAGCCATGAAGCAAAGGGGAGGCATCTCGGTAGTTTACACAGCACTCTCCTTGCCTACGACGAAAGCCACATATATGAATCACTGGGAGGAGGATTTTCAGTTCTCATAGGACTTGGAGACCACCTGGCACAGAGATCTATCTAATTATTTTCAGGGCATCTTAAACACTGTCCTCATGGAGGCGAGTGTTAAGGTCATCACCAGATGGTATCTCACCCTGACCAAGCTGGCCCGCATTTATCCCTCAGCAAACCCACAGTGCTTCAGAGGATGCTACCTCTTGGGTTCAATGCCACACATCTGGTGGGAATGCCCTAGGATAAGACCATTTTGGAGAAAATTATTCAACCTTATTGAGAGGTTGACTCAAACCCGGGTCCCCAGGTCCCCTGAGATCATACTGCTCAATGCACATATCCCGAACCTGTCTAAACACAACAGGAAACCAGTGCAGTTCATCTTGCTCGGAGCCAAGCTCACGATAGCCAACGCATGGAAAAAAACAAAGGTCTCTTTCGCAGCTACCATTCAAAAAGTCTCCTGGATCATGTCCCAGGAGAAGCTCTCCAGCATCCTTTCAGATACAACTAAGAGGTTTGAGGATACCTGGGAACTGTGGGCTAACTACATAAGTGTCTCTTTCATACCGGGACAGATCCTATCCTTAAATACGGCAGACTTGAACCAAATATAGGTGCTTCTATACTTTATATCTCTCTTTTTCTTCTTCCTCTCTCTCTTCTTCTGGTACCTCAATTATGCATTTCCTAAATTCTAGTTGGGATTTTATGCCTCCTTTCTTAGTTGACATGTTATTAGTAGGACTGTGACAGATCTGGCCCAGGACCCCAACTTCTTGTACCCACCTCTGAGTATTTGATGAGAAGGGCGGCGAGTCTCCGACCTTTTACCACATGGTGGAGCGAAACCTCCTTCTCAGCAAAGCTTGCTCCCTTTAAGGGGTGCTTGGAGACTGGGAGTGTGAGCCTACCACCCTTCCCTTTTTGGATTGATGGTCATATGCCCCACCTTCCTCAGTTCAACTATAAGCAGTAGGGAAGGGAGTCCGCGAGTTTAGTAACGTTTACGGTATCCTTGCCTATTCAATGTTTCTCTCTCAGTTTTCATATGCAATGATGTACTGTGTCTTTTAATGTTATGCCTATAATGGAAATAAAAATTTCTGAAAGAAAAAAATAACACAACAGTAAAGTTGGCCCAATTTTTTGTATATTGCTGCATGAGCTCGCGGGGACAGTGGCGCTTTAAATTTTTTTTTATTATTTTTTTTTTCTTTTAACACTGTTCCTTTAAAAAAAAAAAAAAAAATCTGATCACTTTTATTGCTATCACAAGGAATGTAAACTTCCCTTGTGATAGTAATACATGGCGACAGGTACTCTTCTCCTTTATACTTCACAGTATTCAGATCACCAAAAATGGCGATTCTGAATACTGTCATTTTTTTAAAACCGGCGCCGCTAGCCACCAAGTAAACCGGAAGTGACGTTGCTTCCGGAAATGTACGAAGGAGTCCGATTGAAGCCGATTCCGGCTTCCACAGGGACACCACACAGTGGCCAGAAGCGTCAGATCAGAGCTCCGGTCTCCTGGTGGGACGGGAGGCCGGAGAAGTGCGGCGGACGGTGGCGGGAAGAGGGATGTCCCCTCCCGCTGCCTGGAAAAATGACCGAGCGGCTTCCGAGCTGGAGCCGTTGTTATCAATGGATAGCCGGCTGCCTGCTCTAAAAAACGGTACCAGGGCATAGCCTGTAGCTGCAGACTGTACCCCGATACTTCCACTTAAAGCTGCCACCGTTTATAACCAGCGATTCACGTTAAGTGGTTACACTAATTTACAACAGCAGGGCCCGTTCCTGCGCCCAACAAGAGTAACTGCAAGGGGTTACAGTGTTCTGGCAGTGACAACACCCAAGGCCCAAGTTTTCTCCATTCGTTTGACTGGGGAATGTCATCACAATTTTTAACCACTTAACGCGAATCGCCATTTATAAATGGTGGCAGCTTTAAGTGGAAGTATCGGGGTATAGTCTGCAGCTACAGGCTATACCCCGGTATCATTTTTTAGATCCGGTGATAACAGCCGATCCAGCTCGGAAGCCGCTCACTCTTTATCCCGGGGAGTGGGAGGGGCCACCCCCCGCCACCGTCCACCGCTCTTCTCCGGTCTCCCGTCCCACCAGGAGACCGGAGCTCCGATCCAAAACTTCTGGCCACTGTGTGGAGTCCCCGTGGAAGCCGGAATCGGCTTCAATTGGGACTCCTTCGTACATTGCCGGAAGCAATATCAGAATGCCACTTCCAGTTTACTCAGCAGCAAACGGCTCCGGTGTTAAAAAAATGACAGCATTCAGAATTGCCTTTTTTGGCCATCTGAATACTGTGAAGTGTAAAGGAGCGATGGGGGGTCTTTTGGACCCCCCATCCCTCTATAAAGAATACCTCACACCATATATTACTATCACAAGGGATAGGTGGAGAGAGAGAGGTGTTCCCAGTGGGATTATACGGTGCGAAAAAAGACAATTTGATCTTACAGACAACTTGTTTAGAGATAAAATCAAGTTTTATTTGTTACCAATTAAAAAAATATATACCAGCCACAACAATGGCTTATAATGCCCAACAAAAGGGCTGAACATACAGTCCAACACTGACAAAAGGGTTGGAGTAGTAATGGTTACAATTACATTTGGTAAGGAAACATAGTTCTTATACATGCACTTTATGTCAATATCCCGACATGTTTCGCCCAACATGGGCTTCCTCAGGGGACTGATAATGACCAAGGCACTTTATTGTTCCAGTAACTGCAAAAATACAATAAATTAGTACAAACATACTTCCAAAATAATTATTATACATTCCCTATATATCACTACCCCGTCATGTGATGTGGACC
>BLSH010440475.1:86726-101445 GCA_018402905.1 Glandirana rugosa
TCGAAGATATTGTATATGTTGTACATAACCGGTGGGTACATATTGGACGTCCAACTATCACACCATACCTTAGTTGCGCGCGTGGTCTGTATCTCTCCCCCGCCGTCTGCAGCTCTTCTGGCTGCCTCCGTGCTTTTTATACATCCTCCAGCTGGGGGACGTTCCTCTCCCCCGTCACACCTTATCTGTCCGTCCGTCCATGGGGACGACAACCTATGATACTCACGCAAAAAGTAAGTGCAATAAATAACAAAAGAGAATAAATATGGGAAGTAATTTGTAATAACAGAAATATTTATGATAGGAACTATAAGATTCCTGTTACCAGAGGATGAATAGCATTCGTTTGATATTAGACTAGTATCCTCTTTACAAATACAATTATATACATATCATGAATTACAAATAGCGATTATAGTGAGAATAAATATGACAACAAAATATAAACACATTATTGTTATTTCATTAGTACATCCTCCCATGCTCGCCCGGGGGAACATCAGACTGTAGGCGGCGGTGAACCAGGTTGGATTTACAGGTAGGCGTTCAGGAATGGTGCAGGTTATACATGGGTGGCCAATACATGTTGTATATGTTATAGAAGCTAATATGTGATGATTATGGTAAATATTAAATTAATACTTTATTGTTTATTGTAATACACAGTTAATATCGTGCATTCTCCTGAAGAAGCGGGTTAACCGCGAAACTTGTTGGGAAGCACTGGTGCAATGACTGTGAGGAAATAAATTCAACTGTTGTCCATCAATTGGGATGGTGATGTAATTGATGTGATTTTTAAAAAAACACTGTATGTTTGTACTCAATAAATATAATTGTTTTTTTATATAATGAAATAGTCTGTGAGTCCATTATGGTACCATGAAAAATCCCATAGCCCCTCCCCTCCTCCGGTCTGGTCGAGTTGTCCCACCCTCATTTATGGGACATAAATTTTTCTAATATTAATTGGGATGTAGGTACATTATTATTTATTTATTTATTTTTAAATACTACACTGAGCTTCATACATATGTGAATGAGTAAGGGGTACATATTAAAGTGTAAGACAGACACAGTGTTTGACCTTTAATCAAAAATAAAGTCCCACAATGTCCATCCACTGTCAATCACATTGTCCAATGATGTAGATCCATGTCAATAGTGATGCCCAATTCCTGCCACTCACTGAAAGAAAAAACCCCTCACCATCGACACGCATCTGTTCCCCTTGCTTCACTCCCTCTGAATGACAGGGTCAGAGGATGACAGCTTTAATAAACAAAGGAGCGGGTCTTCTGGATGACGTTATTGACCATATATGGTCGGTCATAACCATATTAAGTCAATAATGTCATGGGATCCCAGTGTGTTGGGAAAGAATCCCTATAGAGGATGGATGATGGAGATTTTACTGCATAAAGAGCTACTGATCCTCTAATGATTTTGGGGGACAATTCAGTCTGGTGAGTTGCTCTGATCACATGGTTGGGGTTTTGGTTTGAAGAACATCGTTATATGGTGTTGTTAAGTGAGACTACAAATCCTTGGTGGATAACAAGTGACTATTTATGGAATATTTGGATGAAAATCCTTGAATCAACATCTTAAGGATTATCAGATCATTGCTACACAAAACAAACCAGACTACCAATCACACCAAATTTCAAAAGCAAGACCTGCTAAACTCTTCTCCACTGGGAAAATTGGGGAAGCCAGGAAGCCTGGATCCGAGTCTGAACCTCTCTCAGGCAAGATACCAGGAGTTTGTTCATTACTTTGCCATCAAAGTCTCCACAATTAGAGAGATGGGCTTAAGTCTGAAATATCAGCAGCCCTCCCAAGGGCCAGTAGTACAGACCCCCCATCAACAAGCCTATGGAGAACATTTGATGGCATTGATGATGGAGAAACTGTGCCAATCATTAAACAGCTCCAACCAACCGCATGTGACCTTGGCTCAGATCCAACAGGCCGGCTACTGGTTATCACATAGTGAGCACCGGGCAGCGGCTGATGGACATATATTGTGATTTTAGGATGCAACTTTTGTAAATGTGTTGAATGTCTCCTCAGGTCTCCTCTCTGCACCCCGCGTGGATCTATTTTGCAACAATAATGGAAGTGCCAATGTCTCCTGTGTGTTAGAGGAGAACGAGGATGTGTCTTATAACTGGACAGTGAATGGGAAATTTCTTCATGGAAATCACTCCCCTAATATCACCATTAATAATTAAGAATTCATCGCTGGCCCTCTGAATGTCAGCTGTTCTGTAAATAACTCAGTGAGCATGAAAGAGAGTAACACAACCAAAATTTTCTGCCCAGGTGAGTAGAAAGTGACCTCTGCTCCCTGTCCTTCCCCACACTCACACTCTGCTCCCTGTCCTTCCCCACACTCACACTCTGCTCCCTGTCTTTCCCCACACTCACACTCTGCTCCCTGTCCTTCCTCACACTCACGCTCTGCTCTCTGTCCTTCCCCATGCTCTATCTCAGATCTCTGTCCTTCCCCACACTCTTCCTCAGTTCCCTGCCCTTTCCCATGCTCTCCCTCAATTCCCTGTCCTACCCCACACTCACACTGTGCTCCCTGTCCTTCCCCACACTCTCCCTCAATTCCCTGTCCTTTCCCACACTCTCCCTCAGTTCCCTGTCCTTCCCCACACTCTCCCTCGGTTCCCTGTCCTTCCCCACACTCTCCCTCGGTTCCCTGTCCTTCCCCATGCTCTCCCTTAGTTCCCTGTCCTTCCCCACATTCTCCCTCAGTTCCCTGTCCTTCCCCATGCTCTCCCTCAGTTCCTTGTCCTTTCCCACACTCTTCCTCAGTTCCCTGTCCTTCCCCACACTCTTCCCTCAGTTCCCTGTCCTTCCCCACACTCGCCTCAGTACCCTGTGCTTCCCCACACCCTTCTCAGTTCCCTGTCCTTCCTCACACTCTCCCTCAGTTCCCTGTCCTTCCCCACACTCTCCCTCAGTTCCCTGTCTTTCCCCACACTCTCCTCAGTTCCCTGTCCTTCCCCATGCTCTCCCTCAATTCCCTGTCCTTTCTTACAGTCAATTTTTTCCTCTTACTCTGCTCTGTCCTTCCCCATGCTCATAGTATGATAACTGTCCTTTTCCATACTCAGTCTGTACCCTATCTCTACTAGTAATGGGTGTATCTGTGTCAGGGTCCGGATCTGAACCTGCAACCTCTGTGGTGTCTGACCATAGCGCTTCTCGCTAAACACCTCCCTGTCTGATCTTTTTGGACAATCTTCCCATGTCTCTTGTTTTTGGTGAACTGTGAACTCTTTGCTCCATCCATGAACTTCTTCACTTAAGCTATATCTCTGCACTTCCTATTGGCCAGATGATTGTGCTCTCTCCAGCTGATCTCATGCTACTTTGTGTACATGTAGCTGTCCTTATCTCCACTACCATTTGTTACTGACCTTTGGCTTGTTCTTCAAATACACTTCTGCTTGATCCCAACCTGCAACTAATTGTTACTGACCCTTGGCTTGCTTACTGACTACGCTTCTGCTTGACCCTACCTGCTATATCTGCTACTGGACCCCAGGTTCCTCACCTCCTGGTGCAATGATCTTGAGGATCATGACCTGGTACTAACACGCAGCTAAACCCATCTCCACCATCAGGAGGTCTGGTGAACACTGGTTAGTGCTCAGGCCCCATGCCTTGGGGGAGCCTGCATCATCTGCCAGGATGACCTGCTTGTATACCTATCCTGCTGCCTGGTGGGAGCCTCTCTATTGGCACAGCTACTTGTCTCTGAGCCTGACCCTGTACCATGGCAATCTGCTGGAAATTGATTCAGGGGCAGGTCCAGCCAACATGTCCAAAAAAAAATTGATATGAACCTCATTAAGCTTAAGGTGAGTCTTGAAAATTAACATTTACAAGGTTAATAGGCAAGGGGTTGTCAAACAAAGGGCACTTGCAGGAGGCCGTGTGTCAATGCATAAAAAATAATACTGTTCAAAAGTTCCTATTAATTAGACATGTGCGGTTAGTTTCGTTCCGAATTAAAATTCAGATGAATTTTTGTTTTTTGGAAATTTAGATGTATCCGAATTTCCAAATTACAATAGTACCAAATTTAAATGAGTCCAAATAGTGTAAAAGAAAATTCAGACGAAATTCGAATTAGAATAATTTTCAAATTGTTTTTGAATACTTTTTGAATTTGAATAGTTTTCAAATTTGAATTGGAAAAGTTTTCAAACTCCAATAGTTTTCAAATTCGAAAAGTCCTTGAATTTGAGAAGTTTTCCAATTTCCAAAGAGAACAAAATAGAATAGAAAACAAAGGAATAAAACAGAAAAAAAAAAACAATAGACTAGAAAAGAATATAAGGGAAAACAAAAGAATAGAATACAACAGCTCTGTTCCACTTTCATTTGCTGTTGTATTACCCCCTCCCCTGTATTCTATCTTTTTCCATTCAATTCCTCCACTTTCCACTCCACCCCATTCTACTTGAAAATTGGAAAACAATTTGAAAATTATTCAAATTCAAAAATGATTTGAATTTGAAAACGTTTTGAATTTGAAAACTTTTCTAATCGATTGGAAAACGAATAAACAAAACAAATTCTGAAAACAAATTAAACGAATGAAACAAATCTCTTATGTAAATAACGAATCGAAACGAAACAATTTTTTTTCGCTCTGCGCATCTCTATTTAGGATTAAGCTGCAACATTTCAAAAATACACAATTCCTTTGAGTAACATGCTTGGGAGATACCTTAAACATGTCTGGGAAGTGGCTCATCTGATGTTCTACAGAAAAGGTGACATTTAAAAATAAAATAAAATGGAAAATTCCCTTTCACATACTTTCTGTAATGTTTGTTTTCTGATTAACTCCATTGGCAGCGTATGAATGGGTAGTCTCCACCCTCACCCCTTCTCCATAGGACCCCACTCTCATACATTTGAGGCTTGCACAAGCCATGTGTTCCATTACTAGCCTACTCCTCACACTGGGAGTAATCCTATACAGCCATGCAGTTAATAAGGACAGGAAAATTAGGGGAAGTATTTGGCAAGGAATTTCCATTTTCCTAACTAATTCCATGGGGGCTCCTGAATAGGAAATAACTCAACACAAACAAGAGTGGGATGCAGAAAAGAGAAAGTTATAATCAAAGTTCTTGGCTAACAGAAACAATAAGGCCAAGATTATGAAGATAAAGATTCTCGCTCCATGCCTAGTGAGCCATAAAGGTACTACTGGAGCACCATGCCATCACCCTCCAATTACTTCTGGTGCCCCGTGACAGGGAGTCCACAAAGTCCACACACTAGTTGTTATGTTTGTTGTCTTCGCTTCTGGAGGAGCCAAGCCTTTAGCCCCATAAGCCCATTAGCTATCCAGCATGATCCTTCCAAAGATGGTTCTAGATGATGTTTGCTTCTCTCTGATTCTGCCAGGGAAGGTGAAAGAGATGGTCTAAGTTCCTAAAAGAAGCTGAAGCTTGTGAGTAAGTTAGAAGCAAGGATATAAGGTGTGTGAGCCCTCGCGCTACTATGTGTGGTAATCAGAGTAAAATATCTATAGGTTGCTGCTGTACCTATATATATGACAAGTATATACAGTGATGGTTTTTCGGAGATGGTACTGCGCAGCCTATTATCCAAGCATAAACAGACAAAAACGGGTATAATCAATGTGATGGCTCAATAGACAGTTCTCATGTGTCACAGTGTACCTGATGACCTGTGAGATGTGCTGCAAACTTCCTACACTTGCACATATGAATATTAAAAAGAGGTTATAAAATACATGTAGCAAACATCATGTGCTGTTTAAAACAAATTAAAATAAGTGGATACAGTGATAGAGTGGCAAGTGAAAACAGTGGATAATGTTGCACAGCTTGTGTGTTAATTATATGATTCAGACTCCCTCTGCTGGTGGAAGACTGTAATGTGTCTGATGTGCGAATCCCAAAGCAAGCTATATGTATACAGCAATAAAAATCATATAAATCAAACGAGTATAAAATGGATATAAAATGGATGATACAACATATAACGTGATAGTAGAATACAGAAAATCGAATAAAAAGTCCTTTTTCAAATATGATGATAATAAAATAGTGACAAAAAGTGACTTGTGCTCCAAGTGTCCATTAAAACATATCGTGGTACGCTTGTGTAAGGAAAGCCTCTTTTGCAGGGGGATTAATGTGTCATCAACCCCAAGAAGGATTCCTCTAGACCGGTGCTCCAATCCCCCTAAGTGCTCTCAGAACTCTCACCTCTGAAATGCAGGAAATGTGCACGTAAAGGTTTCTTTTGGACCTCACTCTCCAATCCCACACCGCTTTCGCGTCACTCTTTGGGTGGTTAAACGATCGTTGCGACCGACCGGTCGTGAGTCACCTCTTACGCTCTAAACCTCCATATAGCTCAGGTATGAAAGAAGAGACAAGAAGCTTCCATGGTGTAGTAGGTTAAAAAACTCCAAGGCGTTTATTAAATCCAATAAAAGATGTTCACATAAAAATGTGGTAAAATCACTTTAAAACAAACAGCAAGGGCCAAACTGCCTCTCACTGTGTATCCAGCAACGTGTGTGCAGCTCTTTCATACCTGAGCTATATGGAGGTTTAGAGCGTAAGAGGTGACTCACGACCGGTCGGTCGCAACGATCGTTTAACCACCCAAAGAGTGACGCGAAAGCGGTGTGGGATTGGAGAGTGAGGTCCAAAAGAAACTTTTACGTGCACATTTCCTGCATTTCAGAGGTGAGAGTTCTGAGAGCATTTAGGGGGATTGGAGCACCGGTCTAGAGGAATCCTTCTTGGGGATGATGACACATTAACCCCCCTGCAAAAGAGGCTTTCCTTACACAAGCGTACCACGATATGTTTTAATGGACACTTGGAGCACAAGTCACTTTTTGTCACTATTTTATTATTATCATATTTGAAAAAGGACTTTTTATTCGATTTTCTGTATTTTATTATCACGTTATATGTTGTATCATCCATTTTATATCCATTTTATACTCGTTTGATTTATATGATTTTTATTGCTGTATACATATAGCTTGCTTTGGGATTCGCACATCAGACACATTACAGTCTTCCACCAGCAGAGGGAGTCTGAATCATATAATTAACACACAAGTTGTGCAACATTATCCACTGTTTTCACTTACCACTATAGCACTGTATCCACTTATTTTGATTTGTTTTAAACAGCACATGATGTTTGCTACATGTATTTTATAACCTCTTTTTAATATTCATATGTGCGAGTGTAGGAAGTTTGCAGCACATCTCACAGGTCATCAGGTACACTGTGACACATGAGAACTGTCTATTGAGCCATCACATTGATTAAGTTAGAAGCAACCTGCGGACATCCAGCAGATGGAACAAGTCATCCTTAGTCTTTCCACAAGTGGGGAGAGATTTTTTTTCTTAGGGGATGCTTAAATCACTGAAGGTGGGGTGGACAAGGGGGCAGTATTGTACCCTGTGGCCAAATATCTTATATGAGAGATGTTGTGTAATATTTCATATACATATACACAGTTTTTATAACATGTACATTGGTTTACATATAGTAGGCCATAATGTATAGCCTAATACAGCTGGCAGGCAAGCTGCATTACATATCAAAGGGCCACACTTACTTAAGGGGGTTGTGGAATGTAGATTGGGTGTTCAGACTTCAAAGGTATAGTAAAAAAATATTCATTGGAGGGTGTGGCCTGGCGCATGGAGGAGAAGACGCATCCGAGGAGAGCTCCAGTCTCAATCCGCAGCCATCCTGCCAGCAGAGACCCCCAACACATCATACCATCCCCCGGGCCAAAAAGTGGGAGCCCCGACTCCCGGAGGGAGAATGATCATGGCCGCAGCTTCATCTGCCTCATACAAAGCGGGCCGTTACCCAGCCACAGACCCATCCACACCGGGGAGACCTCCGGGGGCCACACTAAGGACTTAGAGAGCCACCACAAGCCCAGCGATGGTGAACAGTGTCACTCGTTTGGGCGCCGGTGTTAAATTTAGGCCACGGCTTCATATGAGGCCTAGGCCGTCGCCATCTTGCTACACCCAGCAATTACACCCAGCCCTTGGAATACACAACAGAGGCCCCAAATCACAGATTGAGTGGCCCCGTCTGCCTATACACCCCCCGGCAATCGCACAGGGGATATCGGAAATCCCACTCAGAAACAATCCCGGCCAGAATTCATTGCGACCTAGTAACGGCGGCCATCTTAATACACCCTACACCTTTCTGAATGCTGTTACAGTCCCAGTCTGCCTCCCTGAATAAGAAACGCCTTCAGGAAAGTGCTCAAAAAGGATAAATCAGTCCCACCACCTATCCGGGGCTCCCCAGTGCAAAATCGGGCTCCGAAACCACATGAGCCCGAGGTCCCAGTGCAGCCTATGGAGGGCTGAAATGGCTGCCATATTAGAACTCCCAAGACCTGCTACTTCCTCTCAGAAAGACACCCTGAGCTCCCAATCCACACACCATCAGGACTGCTGTCCTAGTAACAATTCCTCAAGACACCCCATGCCAAGCTCATACCCATAACCTCCCGGAAAACTGCACCCAAGGCCTATCAACGACGGCCATGTTGGTACATCCTCACTTATTCTGACTACAATTTCCTACAAAAATTGACTATTTCATCAGCCAAAAGAACAATACTCTGACTATATGGCTGCTATGTAAACGTCCTTTTATCGGGGGGGGGTACACACACGGCATATAAGATGACAGACACATAAGACTCCAGCTCCAGGACCCGTCTCTCTATCTTTGGCTTTCACTCCGCAACAATAGTATACTAAGGGGGCCATGTCATTTCCATCCCTAAGAACCCGAAAGTTACATGGGCAAGATTGGCTTCCAAAAACACACGTACAGAGGATACAATCCGCCGCCGCAACTTCAGCCTACTCAGCTCATGGAGCGGTACCTACTAAGGCCACAATCCCCGGCCTCAAGTAATGCAGCTGACCCACCAGACCCCGCTGACCTCCTTGCTACGACCGAAGGTATGTCGCGATCAGACACCACACTAGAATCCTCAGAATCCTCCCCTACAGTCACAGTAGCAGTTGTAGACATGAAACTGCAGGCTCTATTACAAGAACTGACTCATACCATCACTAGAGAAATGGAAAAAATAGCTCAAGAACTCAGGGGAGAGATAGACAAACTTAGAGAACGAACTGACACCTTAGAAAATTAATTTGATGATCTCGTACAATACGTTCATGTCCTAGAAGAAGATAATGCCTCCCTGAAACATACAGTCTACCCAGCTTCAACTCCAACAAGAGGACCTGGAGAACAGGGAACGCAGGCAGAACCTGAGAATCCGTGGGGTCCCTGAAACTGTCAGCGACAAGGAAATACGGCCTTACCTCTTGGGGCTTTTTGTGACTCCAGACATAGACTGGTGACTAGACAGAGCCCATGTGTCCTTAGCACCAAAGCCGCTCCAGGGCTCTAATCCCCGGGATATAATAGTCCACTTCCATTTTTATGAAAGTAAAGAGGCCTTGACTGTGGCGACACACAACAAATCTCGCATTGACTTTAAAGGCAATAAGATCCAGATCTTTGGTGACCTCTCGCCCATAACCCTGGCTAAGAGACGCAACCTCCGTCCTATCACCATGCATTTACAAATCCACCAGGTGGCATACCGCTGGGGATTTCCCTTCCACCTCTCAGCCTCCAAAGATGGAGTTTAGTACTCCATAATAGATCTGCATGAATGTAAAAATTTCCTGTGCAACCTGGGTCTATCACCTATTCCTGAAGAAGAGCTTCAACCACCCCCTTTGAATGTAAGACCTCTTCAGACACCAGCCAAGATATGGACACCAGTGCGCCAGAAATCTCAACGATCCTCATCTACTCCTCAACTGTCAAGTTCTTGTAGATTTCCTACCTGATGTTTGAATTCCCCTGAAAGATTTTCTACATTCTCACAGATGAACAAGATTCAGTTTATCTGTGCTTTGACCTGGAGATCTAGGAGGCCAAATCTTTCTACTATTTTATTCTTCTCAGGAAACATCTTATGAAGATTATGTTTATATGTTATCTTTTTTTCTTGTTTTTGCTCGATAAGTCGGGTCCCCTAACCCCCCTCCTCTACCTCCTTGTAACGGATTCGGGTATGATTGTGCGACCGGGTTACACCCCTTGAAATCCTCGGGCGGCTGCCCTGGATTCCTGAGGATTTTTTTGCCCTCAGGCCTCTCACAAATGTTTTCATGTTCTATGTTCTTTTATTTTTTTCTCATCAACCTTCAGTTTTACTTCAAATCACTTTGTTGAAATCACTTTGTTTATATGGTACAGAGACAATATACAGAAAATCATTCAACGATTACTTACAAGATCCTTTTACACTTTCTCCAGACTATATGCACCATGGTCGTACTCATGTATTCCTTGTACCCAGGTCATGTCAGCAGTATATAATTGTATAAGTTATGGCTCTTAAAATTTATTCTTGCAATGTTAAGGGTCTGAATTCCATTCAAAAGCGCTGGCTAGCCTTGAAAGAATTCAAATCCTCAGGTGCAGACGTGATTATGGTTCAGGAGACCCATTTTAAAACCTATAACCCTTTTAAATTTGCTGCCAAACAATTTTCTACAACTTTTGTGGCTTCTGATCCTTCAGGGAAGGCCGGAGTCACGATCCTGATTAAGCAATCCAGTATCATCCATATTACATCATCATTTCTAGACCCACAGGGCAGATTTATCCTCCTGAGTTGTACTCACTTACGCACACACTTCACCCTGGCAAATATTTACGCCCCTAGTTCAGGACAAATAGGTTTCCTCACAAAAGTTTTTGATAAACTGCAATCCTATTCACAAAACTTTATGATTATAGGTGGGGATTTTAATTTGTGCATGTCACCAACTAGAGACAGATTTGCACTTTTTCAGTCTTTTCCACCAGCACAAGCCCAGAAACTGTCAACTTCATTCTGTAAACTGATTAGATCCCACAATCTCTATGACACATGGAGAGTGCAGCACCCCACCAGCAAACAATACACTTTTTATTCTCCCCCACATAAACTCTACACTAGGCTAGACCACTTCTTTATCACTGCTCCATTACTTCCAAACGTAGTCTCCTTGGAGATAAACCCCATAACATGGTCTGATCATGCGCCTATTAATCTTGACCTTGGCCTCTCGGCTCCAACCCCTAGAACATGCCACTGGCGCCTCAATGAAACATTGCTATGGGTACCCAACACTAAGGGCGAATTGCAACAGAAATTATCAGAATTTTTACAACTTAATGAAGGTTCAGTCACAAAGGTCTCCAATCTGTAGGAAGCTCACAAAGCTTTCTTTAGGGGTGAATGTATCTCAACAAGTTCACGTTTAAAGCGAGACTCAAACAGGTTGAAATCAGAACTCTTGGCACAGTTGCGCACAGCTGAACAAAAATTACTACAAGCACCTACCATTGAACACCTGAGAAAGGTTGTTGTGGTGCGCAACTGCATCACATCATTAGACATGAGCAAAATTTCCAAATCAATAGTCTGGTCTAAACAAAGGTTCTACGAGTTCGCTATTAAACCTCATAGGATGCTTGTTCAGAGACTCAAACCCCGTCCACATATGTCAAGCCCAGAACATATATTGCAGTCAGGTGGTACACCAACTTATTGTCCTCAAAAAATCTCTCAGGTTTTTGGTACCTTTTACACAGACTTCTATAACTGTCTGGGTAACAATCCTGCTTTTACATTTATGCAAGGAAAATTTGACTCTTTTATGTCCACCTTGCAACTCCCTAAAATCTCCTTAGAACAACGAACCCAATTAAATGCACCTATCACTTCTGAGGAACTAGCAGAGGTAATAAAACATCTACCCGCACATAAAACCCCTGGCCCTGACCGGCTCCCATACTCATACTACAAAACCTTCCTACCAATCTTAGCACCACACCTATTGAAGTTATATTCCTCCTTACAAGCAGGTACCATCCCCCATAACCAATTTCTTAACGCATCCATAACGGTGATACCTAAACCAGGCAAGGACCCTTCATCCCCTGACAATTATCGCCCAATTGTCCTCCTAAACTCAGACTACAAAATATTCATGAAAATACTCGCCAATAGATTGTCTTCTATACTACCATATGTGATACACAAAGACCAAGTGGGATTCATCCCGACAAGACACACAGGTGACAATACAAGAAGGACAATTGACCTTATTGATCTCCTGTCCAAGACCAAAAATCCAGCCATTGTCCTGAGTTTAGATGCCCAAAAGGCTTTTGACCACCTAAGTTGGCCATTCATGTTTGCAGTTTTACACCAGTATGGTTTTTCAGGTTTCTTTATTAGGGCATTACAAGCATTATACTCAACACCCACCTCCCAGGTACAATTGTCTTCCCACCTGTCGCAGTCATTCCCTCTAAGAAATGGTACCAGACAGGGTTGTCCCCTGTCACCCATGCTCTTCATTCTTAGTCTGGAACCTTTGGCTGTAGCTATAAGGTCCCAACCAGACATTCGGGGGGTGCGACTGCAACAGCGAGAATATAAGCTATCCCTTTTTGCTGACGACATTTTGTTGACTTTAACACATCCCCCATACTTCCCTCCACTCTCCCGCATAAACTTTCAACATCCTTTAGCTCTATCTCTGGATTTAAGATCAACCTTTCCAAGACAGAAGCCCTACCCATTAATATACCACAGGCCCAATTAGACCCCCTACAGACAAAATTCAAATACCACTGGTGCACTCATTCACTCAAATACTTAGGTATATATCTCACCCCCTCCTACTCTACACTATATCTAGCAAACTTGCCATCCCTATTTGCTGAAATCAACTGCCTATTAACTCAATGGTCTGCTCTCCCACTTTCTCCCCTTGGGAGAGTTAACCTTCTTAAAATGTCAATTCTCCCCAAATTACTCTATCTGTATGAAACACTTCCTATATCCGTCCCATTGACTCAACTTAAAACACTTCAAAGGAAATGTATGCGCTTCATATGGAATAACACCTCCCATCATATCGCAGCTTCAGTAGTTATGGCCCTTAAACATAGAGGAGGATTAGGAGCCCCAGATTTAATTAAATATTATTATGTATCACATTTAAGGGCACATCGTGGACTTCCAGAAAAGCCCCAAGCAGATGGGCTGAAATGGAAATGAGTATTACCACCCCTGTGCACCCATGTTATATGCTCTGCCCTTCATCAGATAAACACTTACCTCAATTAAAAACATTATGCCTGGGGCCCATGCTCTTTACCCTAATTGGAAACAATGCTCAAAACTATTGTTCCTCTCTTCCCCCTGCCCACCCCTCATAAATGTCCTCTTCAACCCAGACATCCCAGCCTATCTTACGACCGAATGTTACCATGGACTAAAGCAGGGATTTTTCAATTACGTCATCCATTCAACCCAATATCGTTTGAGCTGCTGTCTTTTTCGGAACTACAATCTAAATATAAAATCCCTAATACACATATTATTATTTATTATTATACAGGATTTATATAGCGCCGACAGTTTGCGCAGCGCTTTACAATATTAGGGCAGACAGTACAATTACAATACAATTCAATACAGGAGGAATCAGAGGGCCCTGCTCGTTAGAGCTTACAATCTAGGAGGGAGGGTTGAATGATACGAAAGGGCAGTAAACTGCAGGGGATGAGCTGATTGAGAAAATAAGGAGTGTAGTTAGGTGGTGGCAGGATAGGCTTCCCTGAAGAGAAAAGTTTTCAGGGATCATGAAGGTGGATAGATTTGGGGACAATCTGACCGATTGGGTCAGAATGGATATTTATTCTTATTTACAAATCAAGCACTTTTTCTCCTACAAATCCTCATCTTTAACCCTAGATAAACCCACTGACTTCGAACTTTGTGTCAAGGGCCCCTATGACCCCCAACAGATTTCATCCATTTATAAAATACTTCATGAAACCATCCCAAAAACGAATACAACTCATAAATATATGAGGAAATGGGAATTTTTTTTGGGAAGGCCCATCTCTCTGGTAGACTGGGGTAAAATCTGGGATTCGACTTCCAAAGTTTCTAGATGTGTGGTTCAGAAGGAAACAGCAGTCAAGATACTTTACTTCTTGTATAGAACCCCGGATATACAGTCAGGTCCATAAATATTGGGACACCAACACAATTATAATCTTTTTGGCTTTATACACCACCACAATGGATTTTAAATGAAAGGAACATGATGTGCTTTAACTGCAGACTCTCAGCTTTAGTTTGAGGGGATTTACATCCAAATCAGGTGAACGGTGTAGGAATTACAACAGTTTGTATATGTGCCTCCCACTTTTTAAGGGACCAAAAGTAATGGGACAGATTAACAATCATAAATCAAACTTTCACTTTTTAATACTTGGTTACAATTCCTTTGCAGTCAATTACAACCTGAAGTCTGGAACACATAGACATCACCAGACGCTGGGTTTCATCCCTGGTGATGCTCTGCCAGGCCTCTACTGCAACTGTCTTCAGTTCCTGCTTGTTCTTGGGGCATTTTCCCTTCAGTTTTGTCTTCAGCAAGTGAAATGCATGCTCAATCGGATTCAGGTCAGGTGATTGACTTGGCAATTGCATAACATTCCACTTCTTTCCCTTAAAAAACTCTTTGGTTGCTTT
>BLSH010440475.1:220951-232333 GCA_018402905.1 Glandirana rugosa
TCTTATCTAGAGGGTAGCGACAGACACTTTCTCAGCCAGTCGACGGTAACCTATACAAATGTCTATCCCTAACAATGGGGGAATTAAAAACGAACCGACAACCTCCGTACCTTACGGTAACCCTTTTTACATAATCACTAAAATCCCTACACAAGAGTAGAACGATGCAAAAAGCCCTTACAAATCCGGAAAACGTAATTTTCTATAATGAAACTCACATTCCGATCTATTTTCGTCTCTTTGCTTTGCTCCGTGGGTCCCCACCGTCCCTAAGGTTGAAGACTCCAATCTACTGGACCCATAACCTTTTGCAAAGTACAATAACAACCCCCAATTTCGCTACAAGACAAGCTAAATACAAAAACCTTCTGATCCTAGCTACACCCGTCTACCCCAGACATAATGGCTACACCCAATCCCCTAGTTGACCTTTCTACACTCAAAGTAATATCTTTTAATGCAAAAGGCCTAAACATTCCCGAAAAACGTAGCAAGATGAGAACACATCCCTAAAATCACTAATACATTTTTCCCAATGGCATTCCATGCCTCCAACAGCCAAGCAAAAATTAAGGGGGTAACAATCCCTATCTGTAAACATATCCAATGGCAGCTGACCGACTCTTTCACAGACAGCGATGGGAGATCTATTCTTTTCAAGGGTCACATTGGACACATCCCTGTCATGCTTGCCAATGTTTACAGTCCCAATTCATCACAAGTCACCTTTTTCAGATCCATCACAGAGACACTAATGGCTTTTCAACATGTTCTCACAATTCTCAGAGGAGATTTTAACATAGCCCTTTACCCCCTGCTTGATACCTCTTCCAAAACCTTCTCCATTCCATTTAAAGGCCTTCACCAAATCAAGTCCCAGTTACAAGAGCTATCCCTCCACGATTCCTGGTGCACCCTAAACCCCAATATGAAGGACTACACATTATTTTCGCCCCCGCACAACAGGTACTCCAGGATAGATTACCTATTCCTGTCCCAGAAAGACCTGCACCTCCTCTCCCATGCGACAATTGAACCAATGATAATGTCAGACCATCACCCAATCTCACTCACCCTGACTTTACCCGAGGAGCTCTCCTTTACCAAAATATGGAGATTAGATTCCTCATTATTAACAAATGAGCAAGACAGAACTCACATACGAAACAGTCTTGCACTGTTTTTCTCAGAAAGCGATACGCCTGACGTCAACCCTCTCACAATATGGGAAGCACACAAGAGTGTAATCAGAGGACGCTTTCTTGCTTTAAAAGCCACTCGCAGAAGAGACAAACAAAAATAAATAGATGACTTGATTGCTAAAATAAAGCACTTAGAAAGTGCACACAAGAGATCACAATCAGACCAGAATTACGCAGAACTGACACACGCGAGATAATTTCTGAGAGATGAGTTTGACCGCAAAACTAGACGCAAATTTACCCTCAGCCACAACTCTTTTACGAATTTGGCAACAAATGTGGTAAATACCTAGCCAGTGCTATCCAGAAAAAAAAAAGGCGTCTGTAACGGTCGATACCATTACAGATGCCCAGGGAAAGTCTTTTACCAAAAACATCGATATGGATATTTAGATATCTCTGGCAAAACATACAGTCGCAGCTTTTGTGGATGTCATGCTTCTGTTCTTAAGAGACCCCCATATCTCTCTCCCCAATCTCATAAAAGACTTCTCGCTTTTTCGACAAATTTCCAACCTAAAAATCAATACTGCTAAATCATTCAAACTCAATATCAACCTGCCCAAAGAAACGGTTAAGCAATGTCAGGAGAACTTTCCAGTTCATTGGAAACTAGATGCTATCAAATACTTAGGGGTACACCTAACAAGAGACCCAACAAACCTTTATACAAAAAACTACCCACCCATACTTAAAACTATCACAGAAGACCTACGCAACTGGGACAAACCCTTTTTCTCTTGGTTCGGTAGAGCGGCGATCTTGAAAATGAACGTCCTCTCATGCTTTCTTTTCCTGCTCCAATCTCTCCCGATCCTAAAACCACAGGCCTTTTTCACAGCCTTCAGAAGATGCTGTTCCGCCTTCCTGTAGGGACGGAAAACCCCAAGAATTAGTTACATCCACCTGACTAGACCCAAAACGAAAGTAGGAATAGGATTACCCGACATTAAAAACTACTACTGGGCTGCCCATCTGACCAGAATTGTCAATTGGTCAGAACATGTCAACCCGAGAAACTGGGTTCATATTGAAATCGCCTTTACAGACATTCCACTCAAATCAATACCATGGATCAGCGCGCAACACACTCCCCAATCGCTTAAAGAACACCCATTTATCTGCGCCTCCTTATCCTGTTTCAAAGAAGCATGTAAGAAAATGAGTATATCTACCAATCCTGGCCCCTCACTCCGATAAAAATAAACCCGGCTTTCCCCCCCGGCATGTCACACCATTTCCTAGGGAGGACATGGCCAAGCCCAGAAATTAACACACACCATTTCTTCAGCAATGGTGCCCTATTAGATAGGGAAAACATCAGGACAGCTGACCCAAACACCCCAATAGCCCCTTGGGTCTATTTCCAAATTCGCCATTTCATAAAACAAATTAACAAGCACTCGGAGGTATCCCGGACACTTTCTCCCTACGAGAAGTTATGCTCACAATCTGGCGAACAAAGACACCTTATATCCATTATACATAACATGCTCTTCTCGGGTGTCTCCCCCAGCTCGGGAGCAGCCTGCTCCCGATGGGAGAGAGATCTACAGGAATAAATTTCAGATGCTCAATGCTCAATGGGATACACTGACACATAAAGGTTCGTTAAACGTCGCTATACAGGAAAACAACTACAAACTGACACTACGATGGTATAGAACTCCACACTTACTACACAAATACAATCACACAATATCTGAAGTCTGCTGGAGATGCTCCGAATCCCCTGGCACTTTGCTACATATCTGGTGGAGTTGTCCGCGCCTGCAGCAATTCTGGACACAAGTCGGAGACCTGACCAATAGAATATCCACATACACTCTAAATTTCTCCCCAGCCCAACTCCTCCTTCATCACACAACTTTGCCAGAATACACCTACCACAAGTCACTTGCAATCCACCTAATCAATGCAGCCAAGCTCTGCATCCCAGCCCATTGGAATTCACCGTCCCCCCCAACAATTGCAGAATGGTGCAGGAAGGTAAACAGGATTGCAGAAATGGAGGAACTAATTCACATTGCCATGGAAACTCCCTCTAAATTCTCCCACACCTGGACATGTTACAAGAATACACCAACCTGTCAAGCCACAGCTAGACATAGGCTAACGCAAGATAGTATGAATCTCAGGATTCTACACACGACTTTCCCACCCAAAGTGACCATTGCAACCTTTCGACAACCCCGAACACAGCCATTCCAACTGTGTCGCGGTGGGGAACACGAAAAAATCGAGGATTTATTTGATGAACCTTATCCCCAACTACCACATAATCAATCCGTTCAATCCAGAATGCCACACTTAGACCCGTTTGTCGGGTCCATGGTGGAGACCTACGGAGCTTCTTCTTCTTCTTCTTCTTCTTCCTCTTCTTCCTTTTCTTCTTCTCCTTCTTCTTCTCCTCTTCTTCCTCTTTCCTCTTTCTCTTCCCTTTCTTTTCCTATGTTTCCTTCTCCTCCTTCTTCATCCTCATCTTCTACTTCTCCCCCCATAACTGTTTCTCTCATGAATGCACACAGATACAACCGTCGGGAGAATACAGTGCCTGATGGAATGGCCCTTCATGGCCACCAAGCTACAACCTATCCCTATTCAGATATAACAAGATACCCCCCCCTTTTTTTTGGCCCACACACAATCTACAATTCTATTGTAAAATCTCTTAGCCCACTTGACATTCCTCCGACCCTCAGTCTCCTGATCCAGGTGAACTACTTATTCTTTAGGACTCTTTAGCCTAGTGCCGAGGGCCTTTTACATGGCTACTGACCACCAAAAGAAAATGTCACAAACTTGGTTGCGCACTGAAGACTTCTGTTAATGGTATCACATACAGAGTCATCGACCTTGTAGTCAGAGATAATATGTCATTTCAAAAAGGGATGTCATTTTTTTACCGGTTGTACCTAGCCAATAGTGTACATATCGTATTTACCTTGCATTACCCGAATACTCATGTTATGTACCTATGTTATCTTGTCATAAATAAAAATCTTTTAAAAGGAAAAAAAAAAAAAAGACCGACAATTTTGAAAAAAAAATTATATTTTTTACTTTTTGCTATAATACATATCCAAAAAAAATATAAAAAAAAATGTATTCATCAGTCTAGGCCAATATGTATTCTTCTACATATTTTTGGTAAAAAACATCTCAATAAGTGTATATTGATTGGTTTACACAATAGTTATAGCGTCTACAAAATAGGGAATATATTTAGGGACTTTTAATTTTTTTATTGTTTTTATTGGTAATGTCGGTGATCTGCGATTTTTACCGGGACTATAACATTGCGGCAGACAAATATGACCCTAAGTGAAACTTTTTAGGGACCAGTGACACCAATACAGTGATCAGTGCTACAAAAATGATCTCTCTCTACTCCCCTGTCAGAACGTGAATCCGCCTGGTTTACATTGGCAGATCCCCACTGTGCTTCTCTGTGTAGCGATCACGGGTGGCCAGCGTACATCGCTGCCATCGGCCATGCTAACCAGCTACAGGGCTGCGTGCGGCACTGTATCTATTACACAAAGCACTGTATCATTATGGCGATTTGCGCAATAGAGCTGTCTTGCCACAGTATATCTGCAGCGGGCAGTCGGGAAGTGGTTAATGGTATTAAACCCAAGAGAGTAAGGAACAGGATAGAGTATTGTAGACATAAAACAATTTAAAAAAACAAAGTTGTGAGACCTCCGATAAGGGAGGGCGAGTTTTTCTCCTGAAAAAAGAGGATTATGAGGCAGAAATTGAGAAAATTGTTAGTGCAACTACCACATATCAAAAATTAAGGGACAACCCCAATAAAGAACTTAGGAAAAAGCTAAAAGAGTTCTCAAACAATGGGATAAGGAGTAAAAGTTTAAACAGAAAAAAGGGCAATACCTATTGCCCGAAGCTCCGAAAGTCATAGTCATTTATTAAGTACCAAAGGTACACAAAAATAAGACTAAACCATCTGGGAGGCCAATAATCAGTGGAATAGATTCCATTTGTACCGGGGGAGGGCTTTGCTGCCTGCTATTTCTGAGACTTTGCCAAGGGGCCACGGAAGTATGCAGACTCTTTTAGCAGGGAACACTCTGAGCTAGTGCATGAGTCACCATGCACACTCTGGTTTTTGTCTCACTTTACCTTACCTTTCACTCATTTTCCGTTCTATACTTTCATGCCCTTTTCCCCATGGCACCATGGGACAACAATACTACTCCTACCAACATCACCCTTCCTATACACCCCTCCCTATCTTTCTTCACAGATACCGACTTCAAGACTATGGGGCAGCCCTTCATCACTATATTCACTAGTTCACCTACCAAAGGGGGTGTTTGACGTATCTGGCCGCCTGCCGCGGATTCCCCACCTCAGCTCCCAGGACGGGCCTCCCTTATGGCCTTAGGGACCCACTACACCGCATGGTTCCACGTTTTTGTTCCACGTAGGTGAGTCGGATGGTATATTCCTTTTTGTTTTATGACAATATACTTATACTTCACAAATTCAGATTCAGTACTCATGTTTTTTTTGTTTTAGACATTGTCGACGCATTCGCCCCTGATGAGTGGTGTTTACCACGAAACGCATCGGACTTACCTTGAATGCAGTCATGATTACATACACTTTTTTATACATGGACAATTTCATCCAATTTTACATCTTGATTGGCACCTTGCACTTTACTTGGAACCTATGCTGGCAGCTGGCACTAGTGGCCTACCTATGTTTACATCTGTACATATATGAAATGTTCTTCAATGTACATATGCCAATTTTTATACGTTGATTATCCTGTACCATGATTATCACTATGACATTAAATACGCTTTTACGTTCATTCCATGGTCCGTCGTGTGCCTCATTGAAAGTCCCAAACTGTTTTATTTTTACCAATTACCCGGGATGGAGGGGCATCCTATATGCACCTCATTTAAAGTCCCACCCTTCTATCGACGGAACCCAGGGCTGGAGACTCATTTTATATGTGTCCACACCCAGTCCCATTTATATATACCAATACCAGGGATGGAGGCACATGATAGGCAGTTCTCTTTTTCCATGCATCTGGCACCCATGGAGTTATGTATGTTTTTGGGGCTTCATCTTGCCCTGAGATGCAATCATGTGTATCTTACTATGTTTTTCTGCTTTTGATTTGGTCACTTTTCTAGCTTGCCCGCATTGGCGGCACCATGCGGTTTGTCCCGCGGACCATTCTGGGTGTCTGTAACCCGGAAGCTGCGATGCACACTGGGCGTCCTCTCCCTCCCTCCCTCCAGGGGGGGATGGGGCGGACTGCCCACTGTGCATCGGCGCCACGCTCGACGCTCACGTGTGCCGTCACCATGGTGTCAACGCTAGTGCGCCGAGTCCATCTTTGGCTGTTCGATAGGGGGAGGACCTAGGCACCACATGGTGGCAGCCATGCCGTCCGTCAGTGTGACGCCCCTTCCTTACCGGGACGCCCGCGTGACGCTGGATGGGTCCCGCCTGCAGTTGCCTGGCGTGCATACAAATACCTCCTATGGGCGCTTGTCTTTCACCTGCGCATCTGAGGCTGGTACACTCCATATGTGAACTCCACTATTGACTCTACATTAGGTAACATTATCAGGGACCCCTAGTTTGCTCACCACAGCTTCTTATTTCGCCTTATGGCACTTAATCACTCTGAGCTAGTGCATGGGTGACCATGCACACTCTGGTTTTTGTCTCACTTTACTTTACCTTTCACTCATTTTCCATTCTATATTTTCATGCCCTTTTCCCCATGGCACCATGGGTCTACAATACTACTCCTACCAACATCACCCTTCCTATACATCCCTCCCTATCTTTTTTCACAGATACGGACTTCGAGACTATGGGGCAGCCCTTCATCACTATATTCACTAGTTCACCTACCAAAGGGGTTGTTTGACGTATGCGGGCACCTGCCATGGATTCCCCACCTCAGCTCCCGGGACGGGCCTCCCTTATGGCCTTAGGGACCCACTACACCTCATGGTTCCACGTTTTTGTTCCACGTAGGTGAGTCGGAGGGTATATTCCTTCTTGCTTTATGACAATATAGTTATACTTCACAAATTCAGATTCAGTACTCCTGTTTTTTTTTGTTTTAGACATTGTTGACGCATTCGCCTCTGATGAGTGGTGTTTACCACAAGACGCGTTGGGCTTACCTTGGATGCAGTCATGATTACATACAATTTTTTAGACATGGACAATTTCATCCAATTTTACATCTTGATTGGCACCTTGCACTTTACTTGGAACCTATGCTGGCAGCTGGCACTAGTGGCCTACCTATGTTTACATCTGTACATATATGAAATGTTCTTCAATGTATATATGCCAATTTTTATACGTTGATTATCCTGTACCATGATTACCACTATGATAGTAAATACGCTTTTACTTTCATCCCATGGTCCATTGTGTGCCTCATTGAAATTCCCAAACTTTTTGTTTTTACCAATTACCCGGGATGGAGGGGCATCCTATATGCACCTCATTTAAAGTCCCACCCATCTATCGATGGAACCCAGGAATGGAGACTCATTTTATATGTGTCCACACCCAGTCCCATTTATATTTAGCAGGGAACATATGTATATATATGCCTGCATTTCAGAGACAGAGTGCAGTGTTGTGGTGTGGAGCAGACTCCCTCTAGTGGCCAAAGATGATATTATCACGTTTTACAATCACAGTCTTTATTCCAGCAGAAGCAGTGCATCTTGGGCTTCGTAGTTGACTTCCAGGAAGTTTCCCTTGGACTACCTTCAGGAGGAACTGCATTCCCTACAAGACTGCGCGGTGGAAAGGAACTTCTGGGGAAAAGCGGTGCATCTTGGGGGACTATTTAAGCAGAGGCTGTGGCCTGCTTCAGTCTCTTGGAACAGCATGGTCGACCAGCAAGGATCCTGTGTGTCCCTCCCAGGTGGGCTGCAGCCTGAGGCCTACCAACAGTGATCCAGCCAGCTAAAATTCTGCAGTGCCCAAGCCAGCTGCAGTGATACAGTATTCTAAAGGACCAGCAAACCAGAGTTCAAGTCTGTTGCAGAGCCAGCGACATCCATAGAGTGAGAATCGGTTGTTCTGGAGAAGACTGCAGCAGAACAGTGGAAGCTGTCTTCCCTCAGAGCAAAAAGGGCAAGAGGATATCATAATTTTCAGCACCTTCAGCACACCCTCAACAGCCAGACTGACCTCTGTATTGATTGATTGGTGTGGTGAGCAAACAATACACCTGTGTCTGAGTATATTCGGTTGTTTTTCATACATTTTCCATAGAGACAGACTCAGCTCAATCAAAAGATTATATTAATCTGTACACAGGTCCCTCAATAACAGATAATATATTGATTTCAAGTGTATCTGTGCCCATTTGCAGGAGACAGGGACACTGCACAGACTGAGTGATATTAAATCCTGTGTACAGGTGTCATTGCTCTTTTGCTCTGCTGTTCAGCCACTACAGTTCTCTTTGCTACCAGGACACCAAGTGCACCAACGCCAGGCTAGCCAGAGATCTTGGACATCTCAATTGGTATTAGTAGTTTAGTGAACTCAGTGACTACCTTTTAAGGGGAACTCTCATTACAACTGTTACAGTGATAATTTGTATTGGTGGCCTATAGCTTCACATTTTCATGACTTGGGTCTGTGATCTCAGGATTCGAGGGAAGCAGACTGACGGTTATTATGCCAGATTAGTTCCCCTTTATGCCTGAGTGCATAGGTCACTTTAAAAGACACCCAGGCTGACTGCCTGTATTAATTTGAAGTGCATATTTGAGTCCTTGTTTATACCATTGTATGTCACAGTTTACTATTTTTCTGTCATTTGAATCTCAGTGTGTGGTTTGAATGTGGAAAGTCTCCCAGTAAACAAACCTTCTGTTTACTCCAATTGTGTCTGCCTTACTGTGCATTGCAAGTACACTATTGCTATGTGTGCCAGAGTGGTTGGGACAGTTATTTGGGGTTGAGAGGCAGAGGCCCGAGACAAATATAAATCAAATTAGCAGCTCCTTCGGGGGTACCGCTACACATTCATTCCAGATTAGGAGACTACCTAGATATATTTTTACAACCTGTAGCCACTAAAGGGAAAGCATTTATAAGGAATAGTAAAGATATTATTAATCAATTAAAAGAGGTAAGTGCCCATGACTCCAGTCTGTTGGTGACAATAGACGTGGGGTCATTGTACACTAATATCAAGCAAGCTGATGCACTGGCAGCAGTAGCATGGGCACTTAAGAAATTAAAACAGAGAAAGTTAATTTTAGAAGGTTTTAAAACAGCTATGGGAAACAATTTCTTTTGGCATAGAAACCAGTACTATAAGCAAATAAAGATGGGGAATAAATATGCCCTAGTGTGGGCAACATATTTCTCAACAAGTGGGAAGAGTAGGAGATATTTGGAAAATACTGGCCCCAAAGATTACTATACAAGAGATTTATGGATGATATTATATTGATATGAGGTGATAAACAGGAGGAATGAATTAGAGGTATTTGTGAAATGTATAAATGCAAACAAATATGGAATATAATTCACTGTTAATGTACATACGGACAGCATTATTTATTTAGATTTAATGATATTTAAGAATGGCGGCAAACTTAACACCCACGCATACTTTAAGGAATCAGCTAGAAACAAGTACAGTCTCTAAATCTCTTACAGTAGCTGTCACCATCCACAATGGAAAAGGCCCATACCAAAAGGACAGTTTATTAGGATACGGCACAATTGTGACTCAATGGATGATTATTGGACTGATATTTTAATAGATTTGTCAACAAAGGTTAACAAAGAAATATGTTGGAACATTGAAGAAAAATTGTAAGCTATAGGGAATCCATGTTAATGGACAAACCTAAAAACCTAACGAGAACATAACGAAGTTCCTTTCATTAAAGTGTTTAATACAGAATATAAAGAATTGGAAAAAAATATATAAAAAAATATAAAAAAGTACTGGCCGATTATATGTAGGGATCCTCATTTGAGTAAAATACAACCTAATAATCCTAAATTTGTTTACGGTGAACACAAAGGATTAGAGACATGTGGTAATGTGGTAAGTGTAAGCCATGTAGGACCACCATGAAAGGAAATAGAAGAGCAGTGGAATTCCAATTAAACCAAACAAAGCAGGAATATTCTATTAAAAATTTGATGACGTGTAATAGTACTCAGACAACATACGTGCTGGAGTGCATGTGTGGACTCCAGTATGTAGGGAGAACAACTAGAAGATTATCTATTAGAATAGGGGAACATATTAATAATATAATTAAAGGGTTTAAACATCATAGTGTAGCCAACCATTTCAGGCTGAAGCCCAACAGAGATCCCCTTTTTTAAAATTTTATGAGATAGATAAAATAGATAAGCATTGGAGAAATTCAATCTTAACCACCTCCCACCCGGCCACTGTATATATACGGCCGGGTGGGAGCTTCCCCGTTCTGACAGGACGTGTATACACGTCCTGCAAAATGGGAGCTCGCAGCGCGGCCACACGGTGCGCTGCTGCTGGATCCTGTGATCATTATGATCACAGGATCCAGCTGAGCAGAGATCAGGATACGGGCTCAGTGACTGGCCCACCCGATCATGTGACGGCTGTGTCCAATCACAGCTGTCTCATTGTAAACAGAGACGAACATCTCTGTGACAGTTCTCCCCCCGCCAAGCTCAGTGAGAGCTTAGTGCAGGGGTGAGGAAGGGGGGAATCTGCAGCAATATGACAGCTCTCTGCATGATGAGGATTTCATGCAGAAAGCTGTCACAGATCACCCCCCACACAGTGCACCAAGCACACTGATACCCCTGTCCCCATACACATAAGTGTCCCCATAAAACAGTCCCCAAAACATCTGTATGTCCCCCATCACATCTGTCACCATACACAAAACATCTGTCACAGTCCCCAAAACATCTGTATGTCCCCAAAACATCTGTCACAGTCCCCAAACATCTGTCTGTCCCCGTCACATCTGTCACCATACACAAAACATCTGTCTGTCCCTGTCACATCTGTCACAGTCCCCAAAACATCTGTCTGTCCGCCAACACCAAATAAACTCTGATTTGGGTTATTTTTACCAAAGAAATGTAGCAGTATCATTTTTGGTCAAAATTTATGAAG
>BLSH010440475.1:233311-243768 GCA_018402905.1 Glandirana rugosa
TAAGCTGGAGTCACTTGATGCTGCAGTCACATGCTCTTGGGTTAGCTGTAGGGAGAGGGAGCTGACGGCGTCAGGGAGAGATTAGAGAAATTTAACAACATCTGATCCTGCATCCTGAGATAGATTACTACTGCTGTGCTGTTGCTCTGAGGATAGATAGCAGAAATTTGAGATTTCACATACCGCTGCTTTGAGTTGCAGATCAAACTCTGCATAAAACAACGATCGCTACGATCGTGCTCAATGATCAGATTGTTGGAGGAATTTGAGATTTCAAATATTGCTGTTTTGAGTTGCAGATTGCAGATCAATCTCTGCCTAACACAACGATCTCTATGATCGTACACAACGATCAGATTGTGGGATCATACACAACAATCAGATTGTGGGATCGTACACAACGCTCAGATTGTGGGAGTAATTTGAGATTTCACATACTGCTGCTTTGAGCGATCTGACTGCACTAGGTAGAGGGACAGATTATTGTTCAAAAATCATCTCCTAGTTCTAAAGGGAGAGGTTTTAGCTGCAGCTCTAAGTGACACATTATTGTTCAAAAATCATCTACTAGTTTATTTGATTTTAATTTATTTTCCCTATCCCCATTTTTTAGTAGGGCACTTGCCCCACTCTTACCCCCATTTTACTTCCTTTTGCAGCCCTCTAGCACTTGCCAGGACTTTGTTACAGCCATTTTTGTGCCTAAAAGTTCGGGTCCCCATTGAAATCAATGGGGTTCTGGGTCCGGGATAACGTTCGGGCAACGTTCGGAAGCCGAAACCCGGACTTTTTCCCAAAGTTCGGACGGACCCGCAGAACCCGAACGTCCAGGTGTTCGCTCAACTCTACTCATAATTCCACAGTGAATCACCTGGTGATCATTTCTTGCTCATCAGCCAGCCCTGCTGGCTATTTAAACTGCTTGGATCATATCTCCTTTGCCTTTGCCTTGGTCAACATATCTGGATACAAACGCAAGTTCTTCAGACCTATCACTCCCTTTGAATCTATCTGCCTATCGGGAACCCCAATAACCAAATCTACTTCACTTATGTATTCCTGGCTTCAGGGGGCAAGAGGTGAAGAACCCCACCGGGCCCGAGCACAGTGGGAAAGAACACTCCAAACAAGTTTTACTGATGAACAATGGAAACAAGCTTCAGTCTTTGCTCATAAATGTTCAAGTAGTGCAAGAGTACAGGAAATGTCCTGCAAACATCTAACCCACATGTACACCACACCAGGCAAAATGAATAAGTGGTACCCACTGTCCTTGGATTTGTGTTGGAGATGCGACCAAGCACGGGGTACCTTAATGCACATCTGGTGGGATTGCCCTCAACTGGTGCCTTTCTGGAGCAAAGTGCACAAGCTAATTACACATATCACAGAATCAAAATGTATTTTACTCCTGCTTGCTACATCCTGTACATTGCAGATTGCTCCATGAAGTGCTACAAGAGGTCCCTAACCAGATATTTGCTAATGCAGCAAAAATGTTGATCCCCAGACATTGGAAATCGAAACATGCCCCTACGATTCCAGAATGGTTATGCACGATAGAGGAAATCTACAACCTAACAAATCGTAGCCATTGTTAGGGAATCCTAGGAAAAACTGTGGTTGGTGTTCCAGTACTCTGACTATTATCTACAACTAGACACGCGGTGAAACTCCAATGTTTTACTGGTTACCATTTCTTCCCATTTACAGATGGCTAAATCATTAACTGACTACTCCCCCTTTCAATTGTTCTATGTCCCACCTAACCGTGTTGAGTCCTGCAGTAGTACTGCCGGATCATTCTGACCTTAGACACCCTCAGCAAGAATCTTCATTGATTTTTCTCTATTTTTGTTTTGTTTTAATTTATTCTATACTGTTCTGTTTCCTATATTATATGCAATCGTTTCTGCTAAAGGATTACCAATTTAAATATTCCTCATTGTCCAGTATTCTTTCAATATAAGGTTAAGATCTTGGTCCGCTGTGGACCTATTTGCATATGTTGTTTATAATTTTGTATAACATTGTACCTGCAATTTCTCTATTATGTAATTTTCCTTCTTTTTATTAAAAAAAAATTATTGCAAAAAAAAACAAAAACATATCCGGCTACTCTCTGCTGTGTTTTCCTGTTAAAGGCTTTGCCTGGCTGACTTCTCTTATGGTTCCTAATCCTGTTTGCTGTCTCTGACTATGCTGATCTCTGGATTCCTGTTTTACTGGCTTGGTCCAACTACCTGCTCTGGTTATCGAACCTTGGCTATGTTTTGATTATGTTTGCACTGTTTGTACTATTTTACTATTTTATTAAAAAGTGTGACTTTTACTGCACTTCTATCTCGGTCTGATTCATGCTTCCTGACAGTAGGCGAAGGCCATGAATTCAGAAGATTCAGGCAATCCACTTGCTGGTAATATTTTTTCCAGTTTGGATGAGCAGGATCACTGCTTGGATCAGTTTGCCATAGCATTACAGATGCTCCTCGTTCGCACTGCTCACCTGGATCCTCCCACTGTGGCTGTTCCAGTACAACTTGTGTTGCAGGCCATCCCTGCTGCTGCTCCAGTCTCTGTGCAGGCACCCACCTTGAATATTACTTCTATAAGACGTATGTCTGGTTCCGCTCCGCTTCCCCAGCAATTTGGGGGCGATCCGGTTCAATGTAGATGGTTTCTCAACAAGGTTGGGATATACTTTTAGATGCTGGCCCAGCCATTTCCCATGGACAGAAGCAAAGTAGGCTTTGTGATTTCTTTGCTTTCTGAAAGAGTCTTGGCCAACCCTTTATGGGAGATGCAAAAACCTGTCGTCCTGAGTTACCCAGAGTTTGTGGCTTCATTTAAAAGGGTATTTGACATTCCGTCATGCTTCACATCTGCTGCCAAGAGCCTTATGTCCATCAAACAGAGTATGAAAACTATTGCTGATTATGTCATTGAATTCCATACTCTTTGACTCCATACTCTTTGACTCCATACTCTTTGACACGTTTGTAATTCTCATTGACTCCAGACTCCAAGATAGACCTTCCATTAAGGAGCGCTTGCAGAAGCCTCCTGTACATTTGGCTCCGAGATTTACAGTCCCATCCTTGCCTGCCTCACCTCCCATACCTCCTGGAACCGATTCTGCCAGTGAAGTAGAACCCATGCAGTTGGGCTTCACACGTCTCTCTGCAGATGAGAGGGCCTTTAGGAGGAGGAAGAGATTGTGCCTTTATTGTGGTCAGGCAGGTCACTTTTTGAAGTCTTGTCCTACCCGTCCGGGAAACTCTTGCACCTGAGGTCCTGTAGGGGACAGACCTTAGGTGGCATTGTTACATCCCCAGTTATCCTGAAGGATAAGCCCCTGGTTCTGGTTACCCTTTCTTGGTCTGAGTCATCCATCAAGATACAGGCTCTAATCAACTCTGGAGCTGCAGGCCTGTTCATAGATGGGGCCTTTGTGTCTAAGTGCTTAATTCTGCTGCAGCTTCATGCCACTCCACTTGCCATTGAGGCTATTGATAGGAGACCTTTACAGCCTGCCCATGTGACTCATGAGACTGCTCCATTGACCATGGCCATAGGGGCTCTCCACCATGAGATAATCCTCTTCACTCTCCTTGTTGCCAGAGGAGTACCGCAAATTTAGCGATGTCTTTGACAAAGGTCAAGCTGGTAGTTTGCCTCCACACCGGTCGTATGATTGCGCAATTGACCTTCAACCTGGTGCCATACCCCCTTGTGGCCGGGTTTACCCTTTGTCTGTCTCAGAGGATAAAGCCATGGAGGAGTATGCTGCCGATGCACTGTCTTGAGAATTAATCCGCAAATAATCGTCTCCTACTGTTGCTGGTTTCTTCTTTGTGAAAAAGAAGAGTGCTGAACTGAGACCTTGTACTGATTATAGAGGTCTCAATCACTTCACGATTAAGAATGTATATCTGATGCCGTTGATTATGGAGTTATTTGACTGCCTCAAGGGAGCAACAGTTTTCACAAAGCTTGATCTGAGGGGGGCATACAATCTTGTGGGGATCAAGGAGGGCAATGAATGGAAACTGTGTTTAATACCAGGACAGGCCATTATGAATACCTCATAATGCCTTTTGGACTTTGCAACGCTCCGGCAGTTTTTCAGCAATTTATCAACAATGTCCTCTGAGATTTGCTGCAGCAATATGTGGTGGTTTATCTCGACAATATCCTCATATATTTCAATTCCCTAGAGAGCCACCACACAGATGTCTGCCGTGTGCTTCAGAGGTTGAGAGATAACAACCTGTACTGTAAATTGTAGAAGTGCGAGTTTCATCGTGAAGAGGTTAAATTCCTGGGTTATGTAAGTGCCAGTGCTGGTTTTTCGATGGAACTAGAGAAACTTTCGGGCTTTGCCAATTATCATCGGAAGTTTATTCTTAACTTTTCGTCTCTGGTCAAACCCCTGACTGATATGACCAGAAAGGACGGTAACCCACAGAATTGGTCTCCGGATTCCATTAATGCTTTTCAGAGTCTGAAGGCTGTCTTCGTTTCTGCTCCTGTGTTGGCACATCATGATCCTACGTTACCCTTCATCCTTGAGGTTGATGCATCTGAGGCTGGAGTTGGTGCCCTTCTGTCTCAACGTCCTACCTCTGAGAGTGCTATTCATCCTTGTGGCTCCTCAAGGGTACCACTGTACCGGTTCTCATTTTGATTGACCACAAGAATCTGACTTTGTTGTCTGAGGCTAAATGTCTCTCTCACAGAAGGGCATGATTGACTCTTTTTGTTAAGCTTCAATTACATAGTCTCATTCTTACCCAGTACTAAGAATGTAAGGACTAATGCATTGTCGCAACAGTTTTCCTCTGCTTCCAAGATGGAGTCGGTTCCTGTTCCTGTGATATCTACTGATCGTATTCTGGCTACGGTTTGTACCAGTCTCACTTCAACTTTGGGTGACATAATTCTTGCCGCTCAGATCCCTTCTCCTCCTGAGAAACCTTGTGACCGCTGCTTTGTCCCGCTGTGCTCCAGACTTACCATTCTCCCAAGGCTGCTGGCCACCCAGGGAAGAATCAACTCATTTGGGTTATTTCCCAACAATTCTCGTGGCCTATTCTCCGTGCTGATGTAGCCGCCTTCGTAGCTGCTTGTCCAGTGGGCCTCCTACAACCCATACCCAATGGAGAGAGGCCTTGCACCCAGCTGTGGTTTTTTTTAGGGAGTTACCCAACTCCCAGGGCAACACAGTTATCCTTATGGTGGTTGACCAGTTCTCGAAAATGTCACATTGTATTCCACTTAAGAAGTTGCCCACATCCAAAAAACTGGCATCCATTTTTGCTCGGGAGATCTTTCTCTTACATGGGCTACCCAAGGTTATCATCTCAGATGGGGTAGCCAGTTTGTGTCCAGGTTTTAGCAAGCCTTTTGTGCACAGTTGGGAATTCAGCTTTCCTTCTCTTCTGCATATCCCCCGCAGTCCAATGGGGCCACAGAACGAGCCAACCACCTTGGAGCAGTTTCTACATTGCTATATTTCTGACCACCATAACAACTGGTCAGACCTCTTACCTTGGGCGGAGTTTGCACACAATAGTGACCCTTAATACCACTTCCCGATTGTCTCAATTTATGGCGAATTATTTTTTCCAACCATCCATGTTGTCTGACTCATTCCTCTGAGCATTCCTGCATTAGAGGAGCATCTCCGTGATCTTTGTTCCACCTGGGTACAGGTCCAAGAGTCCATGCAATGTGCCAATGATAGGTACAGACTCCATGTTGACTGCAGACACCTACCTGCGCCTTTCTACCAAGTTGGGGAGATGATCCGACTGTCATCTCGCAACCTCCAACTCAATGTCCCCTCACTGAAACTGGAACCATGGTTTATTGGACCTTTCCGTATTTTCCATAAGATCAACCCAGTGGCATACGCTTTAGACCTTACTTCTAATATGCATGTTTCAAATGTATTCCATGTCTCCTTATTACAACCTTTGGTATGCAACCGCTTCACCACCTCGATACCACGTCCTCACCCAGTTCAAGTTGGGAACCATAAAGAGTATTGTCACATTCCACGTACCTGGTAGATGAGCCTGATTATGCAGAGGAAGGCCTCTCTTATGTATCTGACTTGCAGCCCCTGATAGAGCAGACAGGAAGCTTGGGAGTGCAGAGTGGTATGAGTGTCTGGCAGGATCGCTATGAGGAGGACCACTCCAGAATTCCTGACCACTCAGTGAGGTGCGCCAGCAGGATAGTAATACAAATAGCAAGCAAACAGGAGCTGGATCAGCTGATATCTGGATGTCCCGAACAGAAATGTAGAGATTAGCAGACAGGCTTTGCAGGATATGGAGCACAGAGAGGTGCAGGCAAGCCAGGATACACACAGGCAGGGTATACTGGAACATATGCAGAAGCCAAGGCAGCGCCAAGGTGGAGGCCGGATCGGTAACAGACAGACAGCGTAGTAATGCAGGATCAAGGTCAAGACAGGTCGAGTTCGGATGCAGGTGGAAGGCAGGAAGAGTCAGAGGCAAGCTAGGTCATACACAGGAACAGATCACAGATTCAAGGCACAGATAGCAGGGGTCACGGGGAAGCTGCAGAACAGACAGCACTGGTCTTGTTTACAAGCTGGGTTTAAATAGTCTGTTTGGCACCGGGAATTGCATACGCGCGTGCTGTGGATGTGCACCAGTTTGAATGGGAGCTCTCCAGAAGTGTACTTCCCGGCATTGCCCCCTGCCAATGGGCAGCCTCCGGATGCACAAATGGGCCAATTTCTCCGCATGGGATTTCTTGAAAGATTGCATTAATCTTTTATCATGAATATTGCTTTCAGGCTCTGTTAGAAGAAGACTGTGCTGAGGACTTGTTTGCACTTTGTTGTGCTTTCCTCGCCCTGAGGACTTGTTTGCACTTTGTTGTGCTTTCCTCGCGCTCCCAGAGGAGGCGGCGCCGGGCAGCTCTATTTAAACAGTGTGCACCCTGTAGCAAGTGCTGTCTGTTCTACAGCGTTACTGTGTTCCTGAGCTACCCATTTTGAGCTTCCTGTTGACCCAGCCTAAACCCACGTCTGCTTGAACTCTGCCAGCACCGACCCTGCCTGCACTCGACCATCCGATTGCCTGCTCCTTCTGTACATCACCTGCCTGCCTGTTAACGACCCTGCCTGCACCCGACCATCCGATTGCCTGCTCCTTCTGTACCTCACCTGCCTGCCTGTCAACGACCCTGCCTGCACCCCACCATCCAATTGACTGTTCCTTCTGTACTGCTCTGACCGCAAGTTAACGACCCGGCTTGCACCACTACTCTTCAGCCTAGCACGGACTATGGGACAACTTCATACCACCACCTGTGCCCCATCCAGCCCTCGTGCTCCCCTGTGCTCTAGCGCTCCCTGTCTACTCTACCAGGGGTTCTGGAACCAGGGCCGTAAGAGAGGTTGCCTACTGCATATGTCAGACTCTACCACCAGGTATGGGACAGCAACGGACAGCCAGTCCGAGTCTGCGCAGTGGCCCTCTCGGATGGATGATCTAAGCCTGCATCTCACAGGGCTCACCCAAGAGGTGAAGGACTTGCAAAGTGAGTACACCCAGCTGGAAAACAGGGTCCTGTAGCTTTCCCTGCCAGCTGCCAGCACCATAGTAACCCTGCCCACTGAGCCCGAGGTGCCTCTGCCTGAACGGTTTACAGGAGACCATAGGAAGTTTCGGGCGTTCCCTAGCGCCTGTGAGATCTATTTTGCCCTGCAACTGTGCACCTTTTCCCTGGATTCCACCAAGGTAGGGATGGTCATCTACTTGCTACGCGATGACCCCCAGGTCTGGGCCCACCGGCTATTGGAGCAACGGGCGCCAGAAACCACCAACCTCACCCTCTTCTTCCAGGCTATGGCCTGGCTCTATGAGGACCCCCACCAGATTGCTACTGCGGAGGCCGCCCTCCACACACTCCAGCAGGGCCACCATATGGCGGAGGACTATGTGGCAGAGTTCCGGCGCTGGAGTGCCGATACGGCCTGGGATGAAGCGGCACTCTGCCATCAATTCAGGTGTGGTCTTTCAGAGCCACTGAAGGATGAGTTGGTCTGCGTGGGTGCCCCCGATCCCTGAACGCCTTGACTAACTTGTCTATACAGATTGACCGCCGTCTGCGGGAACGCAGGGCGGAAAGGTCCGTGGGATTTGCCGGGATGGCACACAGAGGGTCCAGTCCCCCAGGACCTACCTTCAAAGACCCATCAGGGCCTGGACTTTCATAACCCACACTCTCCCTAGAGGAGAGACGGAGGCGTCTGACCTTTGACCTCTGTCTCTACTGCGGAGGTCCGGAACACCTTGTCCAGTCCTGCGCAGCCAAACAGGACCAGGGGCACCACACCATCCAGGGAGAAGTCCTGTCTGTGCCCAATATGACAACTCACCTGGTTCTGCCTGTCTCTCTATGGCTCCCAAGTGGGAGAGTGCAGGTCCCTGCCATCATTGATTCGGGAGCAAGCAGCTGCTTTCTGGACTCTACATTTGCAGCCCAACACCACATCCAGCTTTGACCCAAGAACCACCGGATGGAACCGCCATTAAATCGGGTGCTGTCACCCATGAGACTGCCCCTCTGTTTGCCCAGACAACCAATGGCCACAGGGAATATCTCCGGTTGGATAATATTGCGTCTCCACTGTTCCCCATCATCTTGGGACTGCCATGGCTCCGGGTGCATTGCCCCACTATCAACTGGTCTACTGCAGAAGTCTTGTTTCTGTCTGTCTACTGTCAGCACCATTGTCAGCAGTTAGGGTCGGGAGACTCTCCTACTATGTTGTGTCTAAACGTTGACCCGGATCCAGAAACACATATCGCAGTTCCCTCTGTCTATCATGAATTTCTTGACATGTTCAGTAAGAAAGGAGCAGATGAACTTCCACCCCACAGGCCATATGACTGCCTGATAGAGTTGTTACCTGGTGCTGAGATACCATTTGGCAGGATCTAACCGCTCTCAGAAGTAGAGCTGAAAGCTTTAAAGGACTATCTGGATGAGAATCTTGCAAAGGGATTCATCCGGCCTTCTACTTCTCCGGCAGGTGCAGGGATTTTCTTTATGGAAAAAAGGACCACTCCTTACGCCCCTGCATTGATTACAGAGACCTCAACAAGGTCACAGTCAAAAATCGCTACCCCCTACCTCTGGTCCCAGAACTGTTCCAAAGGCTCGGGTCAGCTACAGTATTCACCAAGTTGGATCCTCGCGGGGCGTGCAATCTCCTTCGCATCCGGGAGGGTGACGAGTGGAAAACGGCCTTCCGAACACAGTTCGGCCACTTTGAATACCTTGTAATGCCCTTTGGGCTCTGTAACACCCCGGTCACCTTTCAACACCTGGTGAACGATATTTTCCGGGATTACTTGGATCAATTTGTCTTCGTCTACCTGGATGACATCCTCATTTTTTCAGCTACATTGGAGGAACACCGCAGGCATGTCAAATATGTGTTGCAGCGCCTCCGACAACACAGACTTTACGCTAAAGCAGAAAAATGTGCATTCGAGTGCGCCAGCATTCCGTTCCTGGGTCTGATCATCTCAGTTACGGGAATCACGATGGACCCACAAAAAGTGTCTGCCATCTTGGACTGGCCAGCTCCCGTAGACAGAAAAGGGGTCCAACGATTTATAGGCTTCGCCAACTTCTACAGGAAGTTCATTAAGGGGTTCTCTGTAGAGTTGAGCGAACTTCTAGAAGTCCGGGTTCTGCTGGTTCGGCCGAACTTCGGGACAAAGTCCGGGTTCGGGTCCAGACAGAACCCGAACTTTGTCCCGGACCCCGATCCCCATTGAAATCAATGGGGACACTGACTTTTAGGCACAAAAATGGCTGTAAAATAGTCCTGGAAAGTCCTAGAGGTCTGCAAAAGGAAGGAAATGGGGGGTAAGGGTGGGACAAGTGACCTACAAAGAAATGGGGACAGGGAAATAACTTTAAATATTTAAAAAAATAAAAACATAAAAAAAGCAAAAATGAAAGTGAATGTGGATCATCTTCAAACTGGGTCTGAAAAGTATTAATTAACGGTAGAAGCCATATAACTGTTCTAAAATCATCTTCAAACTGTGTCAAAAAAGTATAAATTAGTAAAATCTTGTCAATATACCGAAGATGGCAATTAATTATGAAAAGTCTGGGTCAAACTTCTACTAGGTGTAAGTGAAAGTAAAAACGAAAAAAATACAAAAATAAAAAAATTTATAAATTTCAATAAAGGGACAGGGGTAAAGAAACATCCAGTGAACAGGGTGGGAATGGGGGGTAAAGGAAGGAAAACGTCTGGAGATCCTGAAAGGTCCTGATAAAATGTCGGTAAAAACACGGATTTTCAGTCACAGGGGTAACTAAAGTTACCCCTAGCCCCAGGCCCTGTTTCAAGCCCAAGACAGACCTGGGCTTGGGCCTGAAACAGGGCT
>BLSH010440475.1:244506-261881 GCA_018402905.1 Glandirana rugosa
ACCCAGTTTGCAGATGTTTGCAGAACAGTGATATCATATCACTGTTCTGCAAACATCTGCAAACTGGGTTTAAAACTCTAGCAGAGCGAAACCATATACCTGTTCTTCTCTATGCTGTAGTTTCACACACACTTTGCAGATGTGTGAAGAACAGATGTTCAGTTATTAGCGGCTATTTTTAAAGTGACACACAGACTTTGCAGATGTGTACAGAGCAGATGTTCAGTTATTAGCGGCTATTTTTAAAGTGACACACAGACTTTGCAGATGTGTACAGAACAGATATTCAGTTATTAGCGGCTATTTTTAAAGTGACACACAGGCTTTGCAGATGTGTGAAGAACAGATGTTCAGTTATTAGCGGCTATTTTTAAAGTGACACACAGACTTTGCAGATGTGTGAAGAACAGATGTTCAGTTATTAGCGGCTATTTTGAAAGTGACACACAGACTTTAAAGATGTTTGCAGAACAGATGTTCAGTTATTCCCGGTTTCATTTAAAGTGACACACAGACTTTAAAGATGTTTGCAGAACAGATGTTCAGTTATTGCCGGTTTCATTTAAAGTGACACACACAGTTTCCAGATGTGTGCAGAACAGTGATATGGGTTCTCCCGGCTTATTTATACTTTTTTGACACAGTAGTTTGAAGAGGATTTTAGAACAGTTATATGGCTTCTACCGTTAATTAATACTTTTCAGACCCAGTTTAAGATGATCCACATTCACCTCCATTTTTGCTTTTTTATGTTTTTTTTTTTTTTTTAATATTTAAAGTTATTTCCCTGTCCCCATTTCTTTGTAGGGCACTTGTCCCACCCTTACCCCCATTTTCCTTCCTTTTGCAGACTTCTAGGACCTTCCTGGACTTTTTTACAGCAATTTTCAGAACTTTCATTAAAATTACCGGAACCCCGGACCCGAACCCGGACTTTTTTTGAAAAGTCAGTTTTCGGGTCCGGGTCCCGGACACCCCAAAGTTCGGTACGGACCCAAACTTTACAGTCCGGGTTCGCTTAACTCTAGTTCTCTGCAGTGATTGCACCAATCACCCAGCTCACCAAGCAAAACACCCACTTCCACTGGACCTCCGAAGACCAAGAAGCCTTCCTAAAACTTAAGTGGCTGTTTACCTCTGCACCTATTTTAATGCATCCAGATTCTGCTTTACCCTACACCCTGGAGGTGGACATCTCTGAGACCGCAGTAGGAGCAGTCCTCTCCCAGAGATAAGGCCCAAAGGCTTCCCTCCACCCTATTGCCTTCTTTTCTCGTAAGCTCCCCCCCCGGAGAGGAATTATGATGTTGGTGACCGGGAACTCCTAGCTATCAAGTCTGCCTTGGAAGAGTGGCGATATCTATTGGAGGGAGCTACACACCCTGTTTTGGTATTCATGGATCACAAAAATCTCGAATATCTGCGCACGGCCAAAAGGCTTAGACCCCGTCAGGCCCGTTGGACTTTGTTCTTCTCCCACTTCTTCACATCACCTACAGGCCTGGGTCGAAGAACACAAAGTCTGACGCCTTATCCAGGATGTTCAGCGGATCAGGGGAATCCATAACACCAGACACTATCCTCTCTCCACAGCATTTCCTGTTGACTCAAGAGGACTTACTGACCCAGATCAGACGGTCCTTGGACAAAGCCACTACACCTCCAGACTCTAGGCTGATAATAAAGGACAGACTGTGGTGGTACCGTGACAAGGTATTTTTCCCACAGGAGCTACGCCTCTCGGTACAGGAGCTTAACCATGAGCACAAGCTGGCAGGACATTTTGGGGGTCACAAGAATGCGGAGCTGCTATCACACTCCTTTTGGTGGCCCTCTGCTGACAAGGACTGCAGGGAATATGTCAGCGCCTGTCCCATCTGCGCCCGAAATAAGACCAGCCGGGCTAAAGCTTGGGGTCTGTTGAAACCACTGCCCATCCCAGAGCGCCCTTGATCCCACATTTCGATGGACTTCATCGTAGGGTTACCTCCATCCAAAGGGTACACGTCCATCTTTGTAGTGGTTGACCGCCTCACTAAAATGCTGCACTTTTTTCCCATGAAGGGGACCCCTACCACAGCGGAAACTTCAGAAACCTTTATCAGGGAAATTGTTCATCTGCACGGAATCCCTGTCAATATAGTCTCAGACCGCGGGGTGCAGTTCACGTCCCGGGTCTGGAAAGCCTTATGTACCACCTTGGGAATCGAATTAGCATTTTCATCGGCATACCACCCCAAACCAATGGTTAGACAGAAAGGACTAACCAGACCTTAGAGCAATATCTTTGTTGCTATTCTTCTTTTGCCCAAGATTACTGGATCTCACTGCTACCAATAGCTGAGTTTGCCTACAATAATACTGTACACTCGGCGACCAAGCAATCTCCATTTTGGGGCGAACCTTGGCTATCACCCCACATTTATACCCAACTTAATTGCAGAAAGTGCGGTGCAGAAGACAACAGAATTCCTTGAAAGGAACAATAAATTGCAACAGGAAACACTGTCCCCGACACTGGAACACTATAAGAGGGCCTTTGACAAGAGGAACTGTGGGGTACTGGTCTTACAACCTGGTGACCAAGTCTGGTTAGCCACGAAGAACCTGAGTCTGTCTTGCCCGTAGAAGAAACTGGGTCCCAGATTCATCGGTCCATTCCCCATGAAGAGGAAGATTAACATGGTGGCATATGAGTTGGATCTGCAACCATCCCTTCGGGTCCACCCGTGTTCCATGTTACTCTGCTGAAGCCCGTGACACAGGATCCTTTTCCAGGCCGGAGGGCGACCCCACCTGAGCCGATCCTTGTGGACGGTGAAGATGAATTTGAGGTGGAAGCCATCCTCGATTGTAGGAAAAAGCAAGGAATTACTCAGTTCCTGATCAAGTGGAAGGGGTACGGACCAGAAGAGATTTCATGGGAGCCCGAAGACCATATCCATGCTAAAGAGCTTGTCAAACGATTCTGGAGAAGACACCCAGACTTAAGGGCCCGGCTGGGCATCAGGAGGAGCCCCTTGGGGGGGCAATGTTAGAAGAAGAATGTGCTAAGGACTTGTTTGCACTTTGTTGTGCTTTCCTCGCGTTACCGCAGGAGGCGGCGCCGGGCAGCTCTATTTAAACAGTGTGCACCCTGTAGCAAGTGCTGTCCGTTACTGTGTTCCTGAGCTACCCGTTCTGAGCTTCCTGTTACCTGTGACCCAGCCTGGACCCACGTCTGCTTGAACTCTGCCCACACCGACCCTGCCTGCACCCGACCATCCAGCCCTCATGCTCCCCTGTCAATCCCACAAATTCTACTCTGGCCCATAGCTCTTCCATTTGATTAAATATTGAATTTGATTGTACCTCCTCCTGCAGTCCAGAATTGTTTCAACTTCAAACTCCTCCTCTCCGTCAATTATTACAGGTTCCGGTGGACCAGTACTTCGTTCAGTAAAGGAATCAGGGATAACAGGTTTTAACAGAGACACATGAAAAACAGGGTGAATCCTGAATGAATATGGTAACTCCAGCTCATAAGCTACATCATTGATTTTCCTTCTTACAGGAAAAGGTCCCACAAATTTAGGACCCAATTTCCTTGAAGGGCATGCCAACTTTAGGTTTGTAATAGATAGCCATACCTTGTTGCAGTTCCAGTAACAATTCTCCTTGTTTCTTTTTATCGAAGACCTTCTTGTTGTATTCCTGTGTCTTAGCCATGGTTTCCTGCAACAGTTTATTATTTGTACTGAAGAAGTTTATTGTTTCAGATATAGCTGGGACTGAACATTCCAGAATAGGTAGGAAGGATGGGTGGAAGCCATAATGGGCAGAGAATGGAGTTTGTTTTGTAGAAGATTGAGAGGATTTGTTATAGGCAAATTCAGTTAAGAGCAAGAGGGGGACCCAATCATCCTGGGATGAGGATGAGAAGCAGCACAGATATTTTTCAGGGGTCTGATTGGTCATTTCTGTTTGCCCATTTGTCTGTGGGTGGTGTACAGAAGAAAAAAACAGTTCCATTTCCAGGGACCCACATAGTGCTTTCCAGAACCTGTAGGTAAACTGTATCCCCCCGATCAGAAACTATGTTGGCTGGAACTCCATGGAGTCTTACGATATCCCTGATGAAGACTTGTGCTGTTTTGGGAGGTAAAAGTGTCCTCTTCATTGGTATAAAATGAGCCATTTTTTGGCAGTCTGCCTATTACCACAAATATAGCAATAAAGCCCTCTGCTGGGGGAAGTTCCACAAAAAAGGCTATTGAGATGATCTTCCAAGGTCTCTCTGGGACCGACAATGGTTTCAGTAGACCCCAAGCCTTGACTCTACTACTTTTACTTTAAGTGCAGATGGTACAGGATTCCACATAACTCGTGCAATCATTTGATACCTGGGGCCACCAAAACATGCGTTGCACAAGTTCAAAAGTCTTAAAGGCACCAAAGTGTCTGGCTAACTTGTGATCATGGCATAGTCCTAATACTGCAGCCTTTAAATGAACTGAAGCATGGACTATTTCAACACTCAAGGATGTACACAGAGGTTTGTATAAAAATGTACAATTTATTTAAGGTAACATAGTGTGACATAGTTTTTGACTGAGACATATCATTAAAAACAAACACAGTTTTAGCCCCTCTATATGGCTGAGGCTTAGCTTATGATGCTCTGAAGGAGTCAGAGGCCAATAGGGGATCCCTGCAGATTCCAACAAAACTCTACCGGTTTCATGGGTGTCCACTTCTTTAGGAGAGTAGGAAGGGATCTGGAAAGATTAAGTGCAATAACAGTAACATAGGTCATGCAATGCATGGTAACAAACACAAATATAGAGTAATGTCTACTATAATACAACACTGGGATTGAATATGAGTTGGCATAGGCATCTGCTTACCTAGGTGCAGGCTCAAACAGGTCCAGGGACTATGAAGCCAGCCCAAAGGGCTATCTCCCCACAGCGGACATGGGGGGTCACAGAGAGCACAAAAGCTATTTTCTATAACAGAGATATAATTGCCATATATAATCAGTGACAAACTCAATCCAAGTTAAGTAAAGGCTCCCAGTGGTAGTAAAGGAGGGTGCTTCGTACTTGGAAAATAAGGTTTCAGTGAGGAGGTCCACTTCCCATGGAAGGGGGAAAGAAAAAGGGGCGGTAGAAGAGGGGAGGGGGGAGATTGGAAAGGGAGAACAGAGAAGGAGAAAGGAGAGGGGAAGGTAGAAAAAGGCAAAATGGGGGTATGGGAAAGAACGGGGGCAAAGGGGGGAAAACAGGAGGGTTGAGTTTGGGAGAACCAAAGGGGGAAGGGGAAAAGTGGGGTCAGAAAGTAGGGAAGGAGAAAAGTGGAGGGAAAGAGGAGAGAAAGACAATAGGGGAAAACAGATGTAAGGAACATGCCAGGAACAGATCCGCGTGCTGTGCACGCGCCTGTGCGTGCGCCCATGCGCACCGGAAACGGCGCCAGACGGCTCTATTTGAACTTCCTGCACCCAGCAGCTTGTGCTGTCCATTCTACAGCGTTCCAGTTCCTGTGATCCCCCAGTGTTTGTTCTAGTGAGACTTCCTGCACCTGTGACCCCGGCTACCTATCTGGACTTTGTTGTTATCTGCCTGCCCTGACCTCTGCTTGTTCACGACCACTCTTCTGCCTGATCCTTGTACCTCATCTGCCCGCACGTTGCCGACCCTGCCTGTACCCGACTACCCATCTGCCTGCCTCATCTGTACCACATTGCCAGCTTGTTGTTGACCAACCACCTGTGACCAAGTCCAGCCCTCGTGCCCCCCTGCGCTCCTGAGCTCCCTGTCTCCACTAACAGGGACTCATGAACCAGGGCCGAAAGAGAGGTTGCCCCCGCATAAGTCAGACTCAACCACCAGGTACGTGACAATAGAGAAAAGGGGAGGGGGGATAAGGCCAGCTGGAATGGGGAAAGGAAAGGGGAGAGTGGGGGGGGACAGGGAAGGAGAGGGAAAAGGGAAAGAAGGAAAGGAGATGAAAAATAGTAAATGGCGGGTAGGTAATTGTACCCAAAATAGAGAAAAAGAAAGGAGAGGGGACAGCCAGTGGGGGGTGAGTGGGAAAGGAGGAGAGGCATGAAGGGAGGGAAAAGGGGGAAGGAAAAGGGGGGGAAGAAAGAGGGGGAGAGGAAAGAAGGGGGAAAGAAACAAGGGTGTAGAACTGGGGGGATGAGGAGGGTGGAAAGAAGGGGACCAGAGGAAGGAGGGGACCAGGGAAGACTAAGTCAAACATCAGAGAGGCTGTCACCATTAGGAATAAAATATAGAGAACCCAGAATACCATACAGCAGAATGGGAGGTGAGTACCACACTCTAAGATAAAAGCAACCCACCTGGACAATGATAACGGCAAGTATAGCCGCACTGGAGACCATGTGTTCCGCCCCCAAGGCAAGGAGGGTATATAACAGGGAGATATTTGTAGCCCAGGTTTTACATGTTACTTGGGTAAGGGGGTTAAAGGGTACTTCAAACTCCCAAACAAGGCATAGTAACATATAGAGATACAGTATAATGAATATGTAGGTAAGTCGGTTCCAGTGCACGATAGCACATGTTACTGGGCCGGTTCTCCCCAGCTCACGGCATGTTTGTGAGTCTGTGCGTTCGATTACCAGCTCGCTCGCTGTTGCAGACACCGGGTTTTTCAAGTGATTCCTATTGCCAAGCCATCTAAGGGGATTTCCTGCCTGGTTATTGGGATACAAGGAGAGGAAGCGCATGACCCTATTACATTTAACGTTGACACTTAGAGGGGCTGGTAAGCCTTGAGTCCTGACGGTGGTGGATTACACTGATTGCACTTTTGCACACATTGGTGGTGGTATATGGTGTACTTGGTAACCCACTAAAGTCTAGCATGTACTTCACTATATGATCCTCTTTTGTTCATGCTCAACATCCCGTGACGTTAACCGGGGAGGCCTTGGAGGACAGAGTTTTTTCCTAGGAGATCTGACTCTACTTGACCCAGTTACAGAGAAGTTCAAGCACACAAAGGGCGCGCAATTTGCTGTTAGCTGGTAAGCCTTGATTTCAGATGATGGTGGTTTGTCCTCCACTTTTGGGACTATATTACAACAATTGAGGCTTTTTTACGAGTTTGGGCTGACCCTTCATTGGAAGCTGTTTTTTACAATTATCATCTTGAATGTTCATATGGACCAATATGGATACCATGATTTATTAGCGCAGCTCCTATGTTATTTATATGCCTATACTGAACTTGAGTATCTGAGCTGCAGCTTCTGAGTACTTTTTATGGTTAGCGCGGTGTTTGTATATTTTTAATTTTCAGGTAAGTAAACTACCAAGTGCGTACAGAGGAGAGAGGAGTCTCCACATAGGAAAGATAGTCTGCTCACCTGTGCGGTAACAAGGGTATGCAGGGTCTCCAGTGGGGCAGCCGTATGTCCAGCCTGGTCGCCAGCTCCCTTATAAGCCAGACAGGACCAACACTGGGACAAGCCGCAGCTGTGCCCGGCGTGGCTGTGCCTGACCCCTCACATGGCGCACGCGCACACGTCGCGTGCGTGCGGTTTGTGAAACCATGCGGTCCAGGAGACCTACACGCAAGCGAGAGAGGAGGGGCGCTGCTAAGCAATGCTTCCTCAAACAAAGAGGCTACATGCCCGCCGTACGGGGAAAATTACTCCACAGCCCGAGGACCCGCAGAGAGCCATAAGAGCGCCATCTAGCGGACAGAAGCCAAACCATTGCTGAGTATATCAGGAAAGTAAAGTGTGCTCAAAGAGGTGCATCGGGCAGTGGCCATTCTGCTCGTCTGCACCAAAGAGTATGGTAGACTAAATAAGGCCCAATTGTAGGCCATAAAGGGTGAAATATACAATTTTAAAAGCGAACTGCAGTTCAAAGGGATACATCATTGGCAATAAGAATCGGGTGGGCAATTGCATAGGGTTGAACAAGCCCTCTATCTTAAGGGGCTTTCCCATATATCCACCCACCTGGGACATTCAAGGGGGTCAGTCTGAATAAGGAGGAAAAGCATATCCTCCTGCATAGTGTTCTATATCAAGTGAAGAAGGAAAAGTGGGAACCAGGGAAAAGGGGAGAAGGCAAATAAATAAGTCAAAGGCATATTGACATATTGAATATCAAGGCTATACCCTAGGCATTTATAGCGTGGAAGAGGCCAAAAGGTACAGGTCCTTAAAGAAAAGGCCTGTAAGTATGGACCTCATTGATCCCAGGGGGGATATTGGCCTGGAGGTGCTCGATCCACAGCGTTTCACGCTGTAGGATCTGACGATCCCAGTCCCCCCCCCCGGGGTCTTCTGGGACCACCCCTAGAATCATGAATTTTACGACATTTAGTTTGAACCTATGTGACGGCCCACTGTAGTAAGTGTGCCTCCAAACGAGCAGTAGAGGTGGTCACTAGAGTTGAGCGAACCCGGACTGTAAAATTCGGGATCGTACCGGACTTTGGGGTGTCTGTGAACCGAACCCGATCCTGGACATTAAAAAAAAAGTCTGAGATCGGGTTCGGTACTCGGGTATTTTTGCCGCCTTTTCTATAGCTGCTGGGCAGCCAATCAACAAGCTTTTCACTAGTTTGCCCTTAGAAGCCATCACAGACATGCCTACTAATGGCATGGCTGTGATTGGCCAGTGCATCATGTGACCCAGCCTCTCTTTGGGGCTGGAGTCACGTAGCGCCGCGTGTCAGATCGTCTCAGACTAGAGTAGGGAGAGCTTCATGCCGCTGCTGTGAGGGAAAGATTAGCGTTCACAACCATCTCAGACTGAATTAGGGAGACCTTCATTGCAGTCCTGTGAGGGACACATTAGCGTTCAGAACCATCTTATAGTGCAGTAGGGAGACGTTCCTGTTGTTGCTCTGAGGGAGACATTAGCATTCAGAACCATCTTATAGTGCATTAGGGAAACGTTCCTGTGGGTGCGCTGAGGGACAGTTTATCGTTCTAAAAAAAACTACAACTGCATTAGGGCCAGGTTCCGGTTGGTGCTCTGAGGGACAGTTTATCGTTCTAAAAACAACTACAACTGCATTAGTGCCAGGTTCCTGTTGGTGCTCTGAGGGAAAGTTTATCGTTCTAAAAACAACTACTACTGCAATAGGGCCATGTTCCTGTTCGTGCTTTGAGGGAGAGTTTATCGTTGTAAAAACAACTACAACTGCATTAGGGCCAGGTTCCTGTTGGTGCTCTGAGGGAGAGTTTATCGTTCTGAAAACAACTACTACTGCAATAGGTCCTTGTTCCTGTTGGTGCTTTGAGGGAGAGTTTGTCGTTCTAAAAACAACTACAACTGCATTAGGGCCATGTTCCTGTTCATGCTTTGAGGGAGAGTTTATCGTTGTAAAAACAACTACAACTCTATTAGGGCCAGGTTCCTGTTGGTGCTCTGAGGGAGAGATTATCTTTCTAAAAACAGCTACTACTGCAATAGATCCTTGTTCCTGTTGGTGCTTTGAGGGAGAGTTTGTCATTCTAAAAACAACTACAACTGCATTAGGGCCAGGTTCCTGTTGTGCTCTGAGGGACAGTTTATCGTTTTAAAAACAACTACAACTGCATTAGGGCCAGGTTCCTGTTTGTGCTCTGAGGGAGAGATTATGTTTCTAAAAAAAACTACTACTGCATTAGTGCCAGGTTCCTGTTGGTGCTCTGAGGTACAGTTTATCATTCTAAAAACAACTACTACTGCAATAGGGCCAAGTTCCGGTTGGTGCTCTGAGGGAGAGTTTATCATTCTAAAAACAACTACAACTGCATTAGGGCCAGGTTCCTGTTTGTGCTCTGAGGGACAGTTTATTGTTATAAAAACAACTACAACTGAATTAGGGCCAGGTTCCTGTTGGTGCTTTGAGGGAGAGTTTATCGTTCTAAAAACAACTACAACTGCATTAGGGCCAGGTTCCTGTTTGTGCTCTAAGGGAGAGATTATCTTTCTAAAACCAACTACTACTGCATTAGTGCCAGGTTCCTGTTGGTGCTCTGAGGGACAGTTTATCGTTCTAAAAACAACTACTACTGTAATAGGGCCAGGTTCCGGTTGGTACTCTGAGGTAGAGTTTATCATTCTAAAAACAACTACTACTGCATTAGGGCCAGGTTCCTGTTGGTGCCCTGAGGGACAGTTTATCGTTCTAAAAACAACTACTACTGCAATCGGCCCAGGTCCGGTAGGTGCTCTGAGGGAGAGTTTATCATTCTAAAAACAACTACTACTGCATTAGGGCCTTGTTCCTGTTGGTGCTTTGAGGGGGAGTTTATCGTTCTAAAACCAACTACTACTGCAATAGGCCCAGGTTCCAGTTGCTGCTCTGAGGGACAGTTTATCGTTCTAAAAACAACTACTATTGCATTAGGGCCTTGTTCCTGTTGGTGCTTTGAGGTAGAGTTTATCGTTCTAAAAACAACTACTATTGCATTAGGGCCTTGTTCCTGTTGATGCTTTGAGGGACAGTTTATCGTTCTAAAAACAACTACTACTGCAATAGAGCCAGATTCTGGTTGGTGCTCTGAGGGAGAGTTTATCGTTCTAAAAACAACTACAACTGCATTAGGGCCAGGTTCCTGTTTGTGCTCTGAGGGAGAGAATATCTTTCTAAAAACAACTACTACTGCATTAGTGTCAGGTTCCTGTTGGTGCTCTGAGGGACAGTTTACTGTTCTAAAAACAACTACTACTACAATAGGGAAGGGTTCCTGTTTGTGCTCTGAGGGACAGTTTATCGTTCTAAAAACAACTACTACTGCAATAGGCCCAGGTTCCGGTTGGTGCTCTGAGGGACAGTTTATCGTTATAAAAACAACTACTACTGCAATAGGCCCAGGTTCCGGTTGGTGCTCTGAGGGAGAGTTTATCATTCTAAAAACAATTACTACTGCATTAGGGCCTTGTTCCTGTCGGTGCTTTGAGGGAGAGTTTATCGTTCTAAAAACAACTACTACTGCATTAGGGCCTTGTTCCTGTTGGTGCTTTGAGGGACAGTTTATCCTTCTAAAAACAACTACTACTACAATAGGGCCAGGTTCCGGTTGGTGCTCTGAGGGAGAGATTATCTTTCTAAAAACAACTACTACTGCAATAGGGCCAGGTTCCTGTTGGTGCTCTGAGGGACAGTTTATCCTTCTAAAAACAACTACTAATGCAATAGGGCCAGGTTCCTTTTGGTGCTTTGAGGGAGAGTTTATCGTTCTAAAAACAACTACAACTGCATTAGGGCCAGGTTCCTGTTTGTGCTCTGAGGGACAGTTTATCCTTCTAAAAACAACTACTACTACAATAGGGCCAGGGTCCGGTTGGTGCTCTGAGGGAGAGTTTATTGTTCTAAAAACAACTACTACTGCATTAGGGCCTTGTTCCTGTTTGTGCTTTGAGGGAGAGTTTATCGTTCTAAAAACAACTACTACTGCATTAGGGCCTTGTTCCTGTTGGTGCTTTGAGGTAGAGTTTATTGTTCTAAAAACAACTACTACTGCAATAAGGCCAGGTTCCTGTTGGTGCTCTGAGGGAAAGTTTATCATTCTAAAAACAACTACTACTGCAATAGGGCTTTGTTCCTATTGGTGCTTTGAGGGAGAGTTTATCATTCTAAAAAAAACTACTACTGCAACAGGGCCTTGTTCCTGTTGGTGCTTTGAGGGAGAGTTAATAGTTCTAAAAACAACTACTACCGCAATAGGGCCTTGTTCCTGTTGGTGCTTAGAGGGAGAGTTTATCGTTCTAAAATCATCTCATACTGCAGTAGGGACAGGTTCCTGTCAGTGCTGTGAAAGACAGATTATCGTTCTAAAATCATCTCATAATGGTGTAGGGAGAAGTTCCTGCTGCTGGTGTGAGCGTTGCATTTCTTGCACAAAAATAAAAAGTGCATTTACAATTTTCTTTTGTTAAAAATAAATAAGAATAATAATTTATTATTTTTTTTGTATTAATAAATAGTGCTACATAGTACATTTGTGTCCAGAATGAGGAGAGCATCAAATAAGGGACGTGGTGGTGGTCGTGGTGCTGCTGGTGCTGCTGGTGTTGTTGGTGTTGCTGAAGCTCCTTTTGCAAGGAGAGGACGTGGTCGATCTGTGCCAGCTACACGCACAATTGAAACACCTTCCTCAGGTAGCCGACAGAACCTTCAACGTTATATAGTAGGCCCAAATGCCGCTCAACGAATGGTGAGGCCAGTACAAGTACAGGCGATAGTAGATTGGATGGATGACAATGCCTCCAGTTCCTTCACATTGTCTCCCACCTGGTCCCTTGATGAAAGCTCAGAGTTGACACCTAAGCCCCATGGCCATCTGTCTTTCACCTCAGCCCCTTGTAAATCAGCCAAGCAGTCTGAGCCCCAACTCATGCAGCAGTCTCTTATGCTTTTTGATGACTCTGCTGCTGTGCTTTCCGTGGGCCATTTACATAGCCCTGGCCCGGAAGTGGAAGACATTGAGTGCACTGATGCCCAGCCACTTCTGGTTCAGGATGAGGACATGGAAACACCACGGCACAACGTCTGTGATGATGATGACGAAACACAGCTGCCAACTGCTGTGGCTTTCCTCAGTGTGCAGACTGACAAGGAGAGCAGTGGTGAAGGGTGGGTGGAAGATGATGTGGAGGATGATGAGGTCCTAGACCCCACATGGAATGAAGGTCATGCGAGTGATGTGTGCAGTTTGGAGGAAGAGGTGGTGGTCGCACAGAGGCACCAGCACAGCAAAAGAGGAAGCAGGTTGCGAAAGTGGAGCGAGCGTCCCCTAGACAGTATGCCTGCTACTACCCAGCGCACCCAGGGGCCTAGCACAGCAAAGGCAGCTCAAAGACATTCCCCGGCGTTGCAGTTCTTTAGACAATGTGCTGACTACAAGACACAAGTGGTTTGCACACTATGCAATGAGAGGCTGAAGCGAGGCACAAATGTTCTAAACCTGAGCACAACCTCCATGACCAGGCATCTAAATGCAAAGCACTTGCTACAGTGGAATAAGTACCTCAAAATCCAAGAAAGGTCTCGGCCTCCTCCTGCTTCCTCTTCTGCTGCTGCCTCGGCCTCTTCCTGCACCTCTACAGTGCCAGTGTCACCTGCCACCCATCAAACAGACGATGTGACAGCAACGCCACCATGTCCGCCACCGTCCCCAAGCATTTCCACACGGTCCAATGGAAGCTTACAGCTCTCCATCTCCCAAACACTGGAGAGAAAGAGGAAGTACCCCCCTACCCACCCGCGATCCCTGGCCCCGAATGCCAGCATTTAAAAATGTCTGGCCTTTGAAATGCTGTCATTCCGTCTGGTGGACATGGACAGTTTTAAAAACCTGATGGCGGTGGCTGTCCCACAGTACGTGGTTCCCAGCCGCCACTACTTTTCCAGGCGAGCCATCCCTTCCCTGCCCAAACAAGTCGGGACAAGATCAAGTGTGCACTGCGCAACGCCATTTGTGGCAAGGTCCTCATAACCACTGATACGTGGACCAGTAAACACGGGCAGGGACGCTATATGTCGCTAACTGCACACTGGGCAAATGTAGTGGCAGGTGGGCCTGAGGTGGCTAGCCATTTGGCGCATGTCCTTCCCCCACCCAGGATTGCAAGGCATTTCTTTTTGCCTCCTGTTGCCTCCTACTCCTACTGCGCTTTCTTCTCCTCTACCACCTCCTCATCCACTCAGCGTAACACCTTCACCACCAACTTCAGCACATCCAGGGGGAAACGACAGCAGGCTGTTTTAAAACGGATATGTTTGCGGGATAAACCCTACACTGCGCAGGAGCTGTGGACAGGTATTGAACAACAGACCGATGAGTGGTTGTTGCCATTGAGCCTCAAGCCCGGCCTGGTGGTGTGCGATAATGGGCAAAATCTCGTAGCAGTTCTGGGCCTAGCTGGTTTGACGCACGTCCCTTGCCTGGCGCATGTGCTGAATTCGGTAGTGCAGAAATTTCTAAAAAACTACCCGGATATGTCAGAGCTGCTGCAGAAAGTGCGGGCCGTCTGGCGTTCTCACCCTGCTGCTGCTCGCCTGTCTGCGCTGCAGTGGAACTTCGGCCTTCCCGCTCACTGCCTCCTATGCGACGTGCGTATGCTGGAGAGACTGTGCAGGCAGCAGTGGGCAATAGTGGAGTTTCAGCTGCTGCACTCACAGGTCAGTCGCTCTGCGCATCAGCCCCACATCACCACCAACGAGTGGACCTCCATGCGAGACCTGTGTACCATATTGCAGTGTTTCGAGTACTCCACCAACATGGCCAGTGCCAGTGGCCAGTGCCGTTGACGCTCTTCTCAGCGTTACTATCCCACTTCTATGTCTCCTTGATAAAACACTTTGGGCGATGATGGAAGAGGATGTGGCACAGGAGGAGGAGGAAGAGGGGTCATTTACATGGTTATCAGGCCAGTCATTCACAAGTGGCTCGGAGGGTGGGTTCCTGCATCAGCATAGTCCAGGTCAAAAATTTTCAAGCCAGGGGACAGTCCTGGAGGATGAGGAGGACGAGGATGATGAGGAGGAGGAGGAGGAGGAACCATGTTCACAGCAGGGTGGCACCCAACGCAGCTCGTGGGCATCACTGGAGCATGGCTGGGGGGATACGGAGGACACAGATGATACACCTCCCACAGAGGACAGCTTGTCTTTGCCTCTAGACAGCCTGGCACACATGAGCGATTACATGCTGCAGTGCCTGCTCAGCGACAGCCGAGTTGCCCACACTTTAACTTGTGCTGATTACTGGGTGGCCACCCTGCTGGATCCCCGGTACAAGGACAACATGCTGTCCTTAATTCCCTCACTGGAGCATGATCGGAAGATGCGTGACTACAAGAGCACTCTGGTAGAGGCGCTGCTGAGGGCATTCTCAAATGACACTGGGGGCTCAGTGGAAGCACAAGGCGAAGGCAGAGGAGGAGGAAGAGGTCCCCAATGCAGCTGTGGCACCGCCAGCACGTCAGGAGGCAGGGTTAGCATGTCCGAAATGTGGAAAAGCTTTGTCAGCAGCAAGCCACAACAAACAGCACCACCAGCTGATAGGCAACGTCTTAGCAGGAGGCAGCATTTCAGCAACATGGTGGAACAGTATGTGTGCACACGCCTACAGGTACTGACTGATGGGCCTGCCCCATTCAACTTCTGGGTCTCCAAATTGGCCACATGGCCTGAGCTTGCCCTTTATGCCTTGGAGGTGCTGGCCTGCCCTGCAGCCAGTGTATTGTCTGAACGTGTGTTTAGTACGGCAGGGGGCGTTATCACAGACAATCGCAGTTGCCTGTCCACAGCTAACGTAGACAAGCTAACCTTTATTAAAATGAACCAGGCATGGATCCCACAAGACTTGTCTGTGCCTTGTGCAGAATAGACATTTAGACTGGCCTCACACAGCCATTGGTATCCTTTTTTTTAATTTGAATATGTCTCAATATTTTGGGGGCTACCCCCATTCTAAAAAATTCCCAAACAAACAAAAACAGTGTTGGCTACCTCCTCCTCCTCTTCCTCCTCTTCCTCCTCCTCCACGACAGCCACTTCCGCCTACACTGCCATGGCCTAGTCAATCTCTAGGCTCCTACTCCACATCCACCTCCTCCTCCCATTTTTATTTTTTTTAGTTGATTTTAAGTTATTTCCCTATCCACATTTGTTTGCAGGGAACTTGTCCTACTCTTACCCCCATTTTGCTTCCCTTTGCAGCCTTCTAGCCCTTTCCATGACTTTTTTACAGGCATTTTTGTAACCAAAAGTTCAGGTCACCATTGACTTCAATGGGGTTCGGTGTCCGGGGTCAAGTTCGGATCGAGTTCGGTACCGAACCGAACGGTTTCACAAGGTTCTGCCGAACCCGATGAACTCGAACATCCAGGTGTCCGCTCAACTCTAGTGGTTCTTTGTCTGAATTCACATATAATCTTGCCCACATAGTATACACCACACATACATGTAATTAAATAAATTACTCCTTTGGTACTGCAGTCCGCATAGTAAGGAAGTTTAAAGTGTTCACCATTAGGGAGTAAGTGTGTCACACCCTCAAGGATCCAGGGGCACCGTGGGCAATCCCCACATTGATAGGTTCCCCGAGGACCCGAGGGTCGTGAATGTTTGGATTGATAATGACTACTTGTAAGTGAATCCCTAAGTGAACTAGCTCTATGAAAAATAAGTTCAGGGGTAGACCGGACATATTTAGTCAGGATGTGGTGATCAGAAAGAAGATGCCAATGGTGGGCAAGAGCAGAGCGCAATTGTTGGTGGTGGGCTGAATATTTGGTGACCAGTCCCACTGTTGCCCGAGAAAATGGACGGGTGGATTTGAACAGGAGAGAGGAATGTGTACGTGACGAGGCCTTATTTTTTTAAAGGGTAACTTTTATTTGCAAAGTTCACAGATACAGAAGAGTATTGTAGTATACAAAAAAAAAGAAAGAACATGCTTTGTACACTTTACATTGCTCACAACAACTGAATTTCTATACAAATTATATGATCCACTTCAGATAAGCATCCTCACTATCACTTTACAAACGTTTGATTTCACATCCAGTCATTAGTTAATGCTTTAGAAAAGTGTTCCGGGTTTAGTCATCTATATGCATTCCTAGTAATATATTCTTTGTACATCTCAAGTTGTGGGCGGGATGGTGCTGTCTGACTGTACCCATGTATCCCATACCTTATGGAACTTTTGGGGACAACCCCTTGCTTCGTATGTCAATTTATACAATGGGACCACCTCGTTTACCATAGTGAGCCTTAGAGCAATGTCGGGTGGATTTGGGGATTTCCATTGTATGGCTATGGATTTCTTAGCGTATATTAGCACTATACTATAAATAATTGGCTATTTTTGGGGATAGATTTGTCATCACTATAGCCAAGTAGGCAACGTAGTGGGTTACCAATATTTGGTAGCTGTGTGATAGAGCTGATGAAGGCGGTGACCCCCGACCAGAATGCCCTGATCTGGGGACATTCCCAGAACATATGAAAAAATGTGCCATCCTGTGTGGCGCACTTAGGGCATGCAGCTGTCGTCAACCTATGTAGTCTGAAATGAAGACTGGGGGTAAAGTATGATCTGTATAGGAATTTAGTCTGCATAATCTTATCCCTAGAGGATTTGACCGTTGAAACCTGAATCGGCAAGATATCTTGCCATATCTCCTCTGTCATGTCTGGAATGTCAGCTCGCCATTGTAGCTCCACTTTTGTAAGTCTTGTAGTGTTAGAGTGTAAGAGGGCAATGTAATAAGTGGATACTAACTTCGAGTGTACAGGTTCTTTTACTAGTTCTTCAAGTTGGGAGATTTGTAACGTGACATTTCGAATTCCGAATTTTGACCCTGCAGTGTGTCTTAGCTGAAGGTATTTGAAGAAGC
>BLSH010440522.1:28122-42121 GCA_018402905.1 Glandirana rugosa
TACGGTTCGACTTTGTGTTTAGAGAAAAGAGGAGGTCACAGTCGTAGGGGGGGGTCAAAAGGGTTCAATGTGTTCCCTGGGGAGTGATTTATAACTGGGGGGGGATGCTGACACTGGAGGAGAAAAGAGATTTGTGTTTCAGCTTGGCATAAACACAAGATCTCCATTTTCCTCCCTCACGGAACGGAGATCTGCCGCCTTCATATAGGCAGACCACCATTCTGTCTCTCCTGAACGATCCTGGGTGGCCGGCGGGCATCGCAGCTGCTGGACATGCTGATTGGCTCCCGCTGTATCCAATTACAGCACTCCCTATGCGCTGTAGCACTCCAGAGCCGACGAAGGCAATGACGTACAGGTATGTGATTATGCGCTTAAAATCGATTTATAAACGTTTGGTTTTTTTTTGTTTGAATAACAAACGTCATACTGACCTGCTCTGTTAGGCCTCATGCACACTGAGGCTGATAAACGCATGTTCAGGGGCATTTGGATGTTTTTTCCAGCTGCCCCTGAACTCATTTAATGTTATCTTATTAGTCCATGTACACAGGGTCGTTTAAGGTCGTTTTCAGGCAGTACGTTTATAGGGTGTTTTGTGAATGCAAAAAAGTAAGTTCAGACGCCGAGTTTACCGGCGTTTCAGACGTCGAACTCTGCTAAACGCGGTAAATGGCGTCTAGGAGCGTTTTCATTTTCCATTTTTAAAAAAAATTGATCCTAGACGCGAATGCCGCAAAACGGGCGTTTTACACGCCGGCTTCTAGCTGTCAAAGAAAATCATTCAGGGGAGGTTGAAGAAAGCGTCCCATGTGCATGAACCCTAAGGGTCTTCCACAGAGCGCTTTCGATCCTTCTCTTCTGGGGTCCCTCAGTGGCGCTCCTGGCTCCTCCCCTTCATCATGCGCCCCCCTCAGAGAAGCGCTCTCACTGGGGGCACCTGTGCGGGTGCGCTCCCGAGTCCCGCTGCTGCTTCCATTGACACAGACAGCAGGACTCGGCTCCGCCCCCTGGCTCCAGTATCATTGGATTTGATTGACAGCAGCGGGAGCCAATAGCTGTGCTGCTGTCAATCTATCCAATGAGGACGAGACAGTGGCTGGAGATTCTGGGCTTGTGCTTGTCGCTGGAACGATTGGGTTCCGGTAAGTAAAAGGGGGGGGGGGTGTTGGTCTGGGGGGCTGCTGCAGTACAGGAGGTTTTTCACCATGCATAGAATGTATGAAGGTGAAAAACCTTGAGGGTTTACAACCCCTTTTAAGGGCCGCCCTGCCACAGTTACATGTATGTGGGGCGGTCCTTTAAGTGGTTAACGTGTTTGTAATCCTCAGCCATGAAATCTGAACTAAGCACATCCCTCTATAGCAGGGATATATAATTAGCAGACCTCCAGCTGTTGCAAAAACTACGAGTCCCATCATGCCTCTGGGTGTCATGCTTGTGGCTGGCAGTCTTGCTATGCCTAATGGGACTTGTAGTTCTGCAACAGCTGGAGGTCCGCTAATTGCATATCCCTGCTCTATAGTGTGTGCTTGTCTCAGTCCAGAGCACTAAGTGTCATTTCTGTCTGCTGCCTCCTTCCTCTGTCTGACAAGTTTTCCTGACACCAATAAAAAGGTGCCTGGGAGGGAATTCCAGCACACAGCCTGTAATTAACAGCCTCAGCTCTGTTCCTGCGTGCTGTGTGAAGGGGGGGGGGGGTGTCTCTTCCCTCCAATCAGCTCTCAGAGCTCTCCTCACTGAGCTCTGCAGAGTGTAACTTCAGCTCTCCGCCCCCCTTTTTCTGAACTCTGACACGCTTTATAAATTCTGCACATTGAACGGATGTAGAGTAGAGAATATTGCAGATAAACAGGTACAACTTATGTTTGAGGATCCATTCCATTGTGTATAATCTGAGGCCGGTTACTTCTCTGGGTATATGGAAGGGTTTGCAGCCACATTCTTCTGAGACCTTATATGACATAGATGGCAGTTTTTGCAATTCTAAAGAGATTCTGTCGCATTTTGGACCTTGCATACTTTGCGGGTGTCACTCGTGTTCTCTGTCCTCTGATTGCATCAGATTGGTGAACGGTCTCTGCAGCTATAGCAGAATGTTGTGTCCCAGAGATGTCATCTGTCTGCCACATGTTCACACAAGTCTGTGCCCTGCTGGGGACGGGGTGTGTCGGGGGGCCTAGTGGGGGGTACGGGGGGCTGGTGCCGGCCCGGGAATGGAGGCAAATCTACAATCCATCTGCAATCTCCTTCCAGCTAGAATTGCTTATCATGTTTAAAGTTTGTGTTGGCAGCTTTGTATTGCTTGGAAACTCGGTGTGAGCCAATCAGAGGCAGATATATAGTCTCTCACCTTCTGCCTATTGGAGAAGCTTCCCTCCTGCTGTCCCCAAATGAGGCACAAACATTGGACCAAATCTGCTTTATCACCATAATGCACAATACAATGTGGACGTTCAGGGAAGTAAATAACGGAGGTTGGAGTTGGGCTTTAATCCTTATAGTAACTCCAGCAGAGTGCTGGAAAGGCGATCCGGCACTCCAGGCTCCTTTTTTAATGCATTTTGTAGCCTCCTGGAGAAGCAGGAGGCCTTCATAATTGGGTTTGACTTTGTGGTTTTCTTGTACCGGCACAAAGAAAAATCACCGCCGCCGTCCTCATTAGGAGGAGAGGACAAGTTGGTGACTCAGGAAAACAGCCGGCTCCCTTCCTTCCTATAATCCCGGCCTGCATGTGGGATTCACCCAGGGAAGGAGGATTTGTACTCATTAGACTTCTCCTCTTCTCTCTAGATTTCCCCCAACATGGACAATGAAGACGTCCCGGAGTTCCTGAGCCCGAAGGAGGAAATTTTGTATTGGAAGAAACTGTCACAGACGTATAAACAGAGGTGAGGTGGTGTACGTTATTCTGCGTGATCCTGATTGATCCTGCGTGATCCTATGTGAGCCTGCGTGATCCTATGTGAGCCTGCGTGATCCTGATTGAACCTGTGTGATCTTGCGTGAGCCTGTGTGATCTTGTGTGAGCCTGTGTGATCTTGTGTGAGCCTGTGTGATCTTGCGTGACTCGTGAGCCTGTGTGAGCCTGTGTGATCTTGTGTGAGCCTGCGTGATCTTGTGTGAGCCTGTGTGATCTTGCGTGACTCGTGAGCCTGTGTGAGCCTGTGTGATCTTGTGTGAGCCTGTGTGATCTTGTGTGAGCCTGTGTGATCTTGTGTGAGCCTGTGTGATCTTGCGTGACTCGTGAGCCTGTGTGAGCCTGTGTGATCTTGTGTGAGCCTGTGTGATCTTGTGTGAGCCTGTGTGATCTTGTGTGAGCCTGTGTGATCTTGTGTGATCTTGTGTGAGCCTGTGTGATCTTGTGTGAGCCTGCGTGAGCCTGTGTGATCTTGTGTGAGCCTGTGTGATCTTGTGTGATCTTGTGTGATCTTGTGTGATCTTGTGTGATCTTGTGTGATCTTGTGTGATCTTGTGTGAGCCTGTGTGATCTTGTGTGAGCCTGTGTGATCTTGCGTGAGCCTGTGTGATCTTGCGTGAGCCTGTGTGATCTTGCGTGAGCCTGTGTGATCCTGCGTGAGCCTGTGTGATCCTGCGTGAGCCTGTGTGATCCTGCGTGAGCTTGTGTGATCTTGCGTGAGCCTGTGTGATCTTGCGTGAGCCTGTGTGATCTTGCGTGAGCCTGTGTGATCTTGCGTGAGCCTGTGTGATCTTGCGTGAGCCTGCGTGATCTTGCGTGAGCCTGTGTGCATAGGGATTCCATTGGAGGGCTTTTGGTTTTTGTTCACCTTTTTCAGACCAGGAATGTTTTAGGCCTATGTGATTGGGCAGATGGCCCCTAAATTTGTATTCTGTTTTTGGCAGCCCCCTCAGCAGTACCATGGCAGTTGAAGATCAAATTGAGACCAAGATGGCAGCTTCCTTGGCTGAAAACGATTAGAGGGTTTACTTCCACATTAAAGCAGAACTCCACTCGTATTGAAAAGTTTATTAAAAGCCAGCAGCTACAAAAAGTGCATCTGATGACTTTTTAATAAACAGAAACTCACCTGTCCCAGGATGCAGCAGTGTGGCCACCCGAACCCCAACTCCTCTCCCTGGCAACGGCATCACAAGTGTGGTCACCCGGCTGTGACAGCTTGCGGGTTCACAGCCGGGTGCGCAATGTGCATGCGCGAGTTATGGTGCGCCGCCTCAATAGCCGGGCAATCTTCTGTGACCTTTGAGGTGTCCCGGAAGATTGCAGGGAGGGAAGGGGAGAGGAGAACTTCCGCTTGAGTCACCTAGGTGGCCTGAGCAGTAGTGGGAGCTGGATACCTGTCAAAACTAGGTACCCGCAACCCCCCCAAAAAAAATGACATGCCAAATGTGGCATGTAAGGGGATGAGGAGTCCTTAAAGGGTTACTAAAGGTTCATTTTTTTTTTTTTTTCTTAAAAATAAACCTGTTATATTTACCTCCTCTGTGCAACGGGTTTTGCACAGAGGGGCCCGATCCTCCTTTTCTAGGGTCCCTCAGCGGCGCTCCTGGCTCCACCTCTTCTCGAGTGCCCCATCATGGAAGTGCTCTCCCTCTGAGCGTTTTTTGCAGGCGCGCTACCGTGTCTTGCTGCTGCGTCCATTGACAAAGACAGCAGGACTCGGCTCTGCCCCCTGACTCCCACATCGTTGGATTTGATTGACAGCAGCGGGAGCCAATAGGGTCCCTCAGCGGCGCTACTGGCTCCGCCTCTTCTCGAGTGCCCCGTCATGGAAGCGATCTCCCTCGGGGCACTTGTGCAGGCGCGCTACCATGTCTTGCTGCTGCGTCCATTGACAAAGACAGCAGGACTCTGCTTCGCCCCCTGACTCCCGCATCATAGGATTTGATCGACAGCAGCGGGAGCCAATGGCTTCTGCCGCTCTCAATCTATCCAGTGAGGACCCGAGACACCGGCTGGAACGAGTGTGCTTGTCCCCGCCGCTGGAACGTTCGGGCTCAGGTAAGTAAAAGGGGGGCTGCTGCATTAAGGTTGAAAAACCTTGAGGGTTTACAACCCCTTTAAAGCGGATCTTCCACTTTAGGGTGGAACTCGGCTTTAAGTTGGTTGTATACTCTCCTATCGTTTTTTTAGCTAAGGAAGCTGACATCTTAGCCTCTGTTTAATCTGCAACTGCCATGATGTCGCACATGTGATCCATTATGACACCACCCATTGGATGGTTTGCTAGTTTGGTTGAGAGCACAATCAAGAAGACAGCTAGCATTTCCAGAATGCCGGGAATATTAACTCTCTTTTTTGACACTATCAAATCGACGTGTAGGCAATTGCTTTAACCACTTCAGCCCCGGAAGGATTTCCAGCTTTAGGACAGGAGCCCTTTTTGCGATTCGGCGCTGCGTCGCTTTAACTGACAATTGCGCGGTCGTGCGGCGTTGTACCCAAACGAAATTTGCGTCCTTTTTTTCCCACAAATAGAGCTTTCTTTTGGTGGTATTTGATCACCGCTGCGTCATTTCTGATCGCCGCTATAAACAAAAGAAGAGCGACAATTTTGCAAAAAAACCCAAATTTCTTACTTTTTCCTAAAATACAAATCCAAAAAAAAAAATAAAAAAACATTTTTTTTCACCGTTTTTGGCCGATTTATATTCTTCCTCATATTTGCGATAAAAAAAATCGCAATCGGCGTTTATTGATTGGTTTGCGGAAAAGTGGCCGTGTTTACGGATGATGAGAATTCATTTTTGGCGTTTTTAATTTTTTTTATTTTTTACTAGTAATGGCAGCGATCTGCGATTTTTTGCGGTACTGCGATATTTTAGCGGACATGTCGGAACATTTTGACACTTTTTTGGGACCTATAAAAATGCACTGATTACTGTGTAAATGCCATTGGCAGTGAAGGGGTTAACCTGCAGGGGGCACGCTAAGGGTTAACTGTTCTCTGGGCGTGTTCTAACTGTAGGGGGACTGCCCTAGCTGGGGAAGGGAAGTGGTCACAGCCTTCACGTAAAGGAAGGCTGTGATCACAGCCCTTCCCCCTCACACAGAGCGCAGGTCCGTGTTTACTTACACGGACCTCCGCTCATTCGCTCCGGGGGGGCCATCGCGGGTAGCCGGCGGCAATCGAAGCCGCCGCACCCGCTCCCTGGCCCCCCCTGGACACAGTGAGCGCGCGGGCGCAACTCCGGCGGCGCGCGCACGCTCACTATACTCGTTCCCGCAGCCGCCGTCGTATGACGGCGATTTGCGGGAACGAGCCACTTTGCCGCCGTCAGATGCCGATCGGCGGTCGGCAAGTGGTTAAGAAGCAGAAGAAGTGGAAGAATCACAGGGGCGTATTTACCAAAACTGGTGCACACAGAATCTGGTGTAGTTCGGCAGAGTAACCAATCGGCTTCCAGGTTTTATTGTCCAAAGCTTACCTGAACAAGCTGAAGTTAGAAGCCGATTGGTTCCTATGCACAGCTACACCAGTTTTAGTAAATCTCCCTTTGATGATTCATAGCGAATGTATGAAGGAAGGAGATCCTTGCACTGTAGGTGCTCAGGTACAGCTTTTTCTCCAGCCAGGAGAACAATAAGCAATAAAAACCCGAGGCAGCAGTGCCTTGGAATGGATAAATATTCTAAAGTTCAGATGTGGGTGAGTGACCCAGGAGGTAAGTCACACAAACATTTGCTGGGAGATCTTACCACTTATGTCCAATCGATGGCATTCCGCTGTGATTTGAGACCTACTTCTACCCACTGAAAACTTGAATATTGGTTGTGGGCGGAGTTGGCGTATTTTGCAGTTGCAACCAATCAGATTTTCCATTCACTCTGCCTTTTTAAGAACTGAAAGAATTTGGCTTTTATGAGACAATAAAGGTCCGCCTTCCATTAAGTAACTTTTCCCTTTTCTTTCTGTTTTAGTTTCCAAGAAGCGCGGGACGAGCTCGTGGAGTTTCAGGAAGGAAGCCGGGAATTGGAAGCAGAGCTGGAGACTCAGCTTGTGCAGGCGGAGCAAAGGAACCGCGATTTGTTAGCGGACAACCAAAGGCTGAAATACGAGGTGGAAAGTTTGAAAGTAAGACGCCTGCTTTGTCTGATTACCACCTTGTTTGCTCTGATAAAATCTGTATACATTTCTGTAACGTCGCCATACCTACACTGTGTGCGTTCCTGATTTATTTATGACAAGGGAGTGGTAAATTGTAACATAATGCACTAATCAGAAGGGACTTCACTCAAGTCTTTGTACAAACGATTCCCTGATTTTTCTTGCTGCAAGTAGGCCTTATGTGGGGGGAGAAGTTCGCATGTGCCATAAATTCATCTATAAATTTAATCAGAAAACAGATTTGCTCTCCTTTTTTACTTGCATCCCCTTACATCCGCTAATCTAGTTTCCAGTGATTGATTGTGATCCATCTGAACAGAATTTCATCTGTTGAGGTTTTATCTGGCGTTGTGCACAGGCCGGCCAATCCTCAAAGATTCTTAAAGAAGACCACAGCCAGCAATCTAAAGAAGTGGTGGTGAACTTTTTTGAAATAGGGGGCCTCAAGTGTGGCCCCTGACATCTCACATAGACTGTGGGCTTGCTACTAGAGATGGTCAGAGACTGCAGGAGTGCTACAAGGGATGGTCAAAGATGGTGGGCTTGGTACAAGGGGTGGTCAGAGATGATGGGCTTAGTACAAGGGATGGTCAGAGATGGTGGGCTTAGTACAAGGGATGGTCAGAGATGGTGGGCTTAGTACAAGGGATGGTCAGAGATGGTGGGCTTAGTACAAGGGATGGTCAAAAATGGTGGACTTGGTACAAGGGGTGGTCAGAGATGGTGGGCTTGGTACAAAGGATGCTCAGAGATGGTGGGCTTGGTACAAGGGGTGGTCAGAGATGGTGGGCTTAGTACAAGAGATGGTCAAAGATGGTGGGCTTGGTACAAGGGGTGGTCAGAGATTGGTGAGTTTGGTACAAGGTGTGGTCAGAAATGGTGGGCTTGGTAAAAGGGGTTGTCAGAGATGGTGGCTTGGTACAAGGCATGGTTGGAGATGGTGAGCTTGGTACTAGAGATGGTCATAGACTGGATTTGCTGCAAGGGAAGGTCCGAGACTTCAAGCTTGCCACAAGAGATGGTCAGAAACTGTGGACGTGCCACAGAGACTGCGGTTTGCTCCAAGGGATGGCCAGAGACTGGGGGCTTGCCGCCAGAGATGGCCAGAGACTGGGGGCTTGCCGCCAGAGATGGCCAGAGACTGGGGGCTTGCCGCCAGAGATGGCCAGAGACTGGGGGCTTGCCGCCAGAGACTGGGGGCTTGCCGCCAGAGATGGCCAGAGACTGGGGGCTTGCCGCCAAGTCTGTAAAGCCACATCTTCATATCCGAACGATACTGTATCTTGGGGCCCTGCTGTAACCTAAGAGGGTACTTAGACTGGGGGAGGGAGGGGCAGCAGTAAAAAGCAGTTAGGCTTTTTACATGCACATCTGCTGGCAGGATGAGAGAGCAGAGGGATGAGCTCATCCGTCTTCTGCTGCTCCCTTCACTGTGCACTCATAGGCAGGGTGGATGGACAGAAATACAAATCCTGTATATATCCATTTTATAGCTGCACACTTGTCTTTTTGGCTGGAGTTCAGCTTTGAGAATTTTGCATTTTTCCCAAATTTCAGGAGAAGCTTGAGCATCAATACTCTCAGAGCTACAAGCAGGTGTCCCTCCTGGAGGACGAGCTGAGCCGCGCTCGCAATATCAAGGACCAGCTTCACAAGTATGTGAGGGAGCTGGAACAGGCCAACGATGACCTGGAGAGAGCCAAACGGTGAGCTGTGCAACCATTTCTTGTGGGTTTTCCATTTATAGTGATTGTAAATGCTGCTTCCTCCTTTTGTTTTTTGTTTTTTTTGTTTTGTTATTTTATTTAAATTAAAAAAAAAAAAAAAGTCATTCTTCCCTGCTCTGTGTAATGTTTTTGCACAGAGCAGCCCCAATCCTCTTCCTTCTCGGATCCCCCCACTGGCGCTCCTGGCTCCCCCCCCGTGCCAGTGGACAATAGCGTACTGTAGCCATATTTTTCAGATCTTGCACTTGTAGTTCTTTTCATGGCAAGAAAAACTCAGTAATTATCATATTTACAGGCACATTCACATTTACCATTTAAAGTGATACTAAACCTAAAAACGTTTTTTACCTTAACCACTTCAGCCCCGGAAAGGATTTCCCACCTTAGGACCAGAGCACTTTTATGCGATTCGGCACTGCGTCGCTTTAACTGACAATTGTGCGGTCGTGCGGCGTTGTACCCAAACAATTTGCGTCCTTTTTTCCCCACAAATAGAGCTTTCTTTTGGTGGTATTTGATCCCCTCTGCGTCATTTCTGATCACTGCTATAAACCAAGAAAAGAGCGACAATTTTGCAAAAAAAAAGGGCAAGATTTCTTTTTGCTAAAATACAAATCCAGAAAAAAATATAAAAAAACAAACTATTTTTTCATCGGTTTTGACCGATTTTATATTCTTCCTCATATTTTTGGTAAAAAAAATCGCAATCAGCGTTTGACTGGTTTGTGCAAACGTTGCTGCGTTTACGAATGATAAGTCATTTATGGGGTATTTTTTTTATATTTTTAAATTTTTTTACTAGTAATGGCAGCAACCTGTGATATTGTGGCAGACATGTTGGACCATTTTGACACTTTTTTGGTACCATTTGGCATTTATACAGCGCTTAGTGCTATGCAAATTCCCTGATTACTGTATAAATGTCACTGGCAGGGAAGGGGTTAACCTGCAGGGGGCGCTCTAAGGGTTAACTGTGTTCCCTGTGTGTGTTACTAACTGTATGGGGGCTGGGAGGAGAGTGATCGCGGCTCCCATATACAGGGTGCCTGCGATCACATTCCTTCCCCTGTCAGAACGGAGATCCGTGTTTACATACACGGATCCCTGTTCTGTGACTGCAGGGGGAGCCATCGCGGGTAGCTGGCGAACATGGAGTCTGCCCTACCCGCTCCCTGGCTCCCTCCCGGTACACAGCGTGCGATCTCACAGCCGCCGGCATGCGATATCAAACCACTCTTTCGGCAAGTGGTTAATCAGTACTGAACAGCCAACTGGACTTCAAGTTTCACTGGCAGGGGAGCGTCTTGCCACCCTAGGTTGTGGGGCTGTGTGTTTTCTATTGATGCACACAGTGTAGGAAGACAAAACTGTAGTCCCTGCATGCAATGGTGAACTCCATAGGATGCTGCAAGAGAAAGAAGCCAACCCTGAACCAGTAAATCTGGAGCAGTGGTCATGGCACCAACTAAACAGGAAAATAGATGAGGATTAAAAGATAAAGAAGCTGAATACCCAGTAAGTGATTAGATCAGCTGCTTAAAGAAGTGGGTAATATGGCACTGCATTCAGCTGCGCACCTTACGGTCAATGTGACTTTACCACAGTCTTCAGCAGTGGTGGCCGGGCGCATGAATTCCAATGGAGTTTTTTTTTTTGAGGCGCGTTATTAGAGCCTGAGGCTCTAATAGGCTTCAAGAAGGGTGGGCGCAGAGGGTGAGGGTGACCTGACCAACTTGGGGGGAGCGAGGTGGGGACTGGGTGCATTGTTTACCCCCCCAAATAATATACCACCAGCTGCCACTAGTCATCAAATGTAACCAAAAAAAAAAAAATCAGTTTGCGCATATTCAGTATATGGATCCAAATTCAGAGATTAAAGGGGAACCAAGTCAATGGAAGAATGTTGAAATTAACCCCCCACGGACCACCTGCCAGAGGGGCGGGGCCCGTACAGGCAAAGCCACGTATTGGCACGTTGCTGCCGGTCTCTGGGTTTGGGACAGCAGGTCCTGGCCAATGATTCATGACTGGGACCTGCTGATCGGCTGTGTCCAATCACAGCCCAGAGCTCTGTGCTGACAATCAACACAGCGCTCTGTACAGAGGGTACAATCTCTGTTTCTTATCTACGCTGCTTTGCAGGAATACGAAACAGATATTTTAGTCTAATGCAGCACACATTACACACATTGCACATTGTTAGGCACACATTTTAACTCCTTGATTAACCACTTCAGCCCCGGAAGGATTTCCAGCTTTAGGACCGGAGCCCTTTTTGCGATTTGGCGCTGCGTCGCTTTAACTGAAAACTGCGCGATCGTGCGACGTTGTACCCAAACGAAATTTGCGTCCTTTTTTTCCCACAAACAGAGCTTTCTTTTGGTGGTATTTGATCACCTCTGCGTCATTTCTGATCGCCGCTATAAACAAAAGAAGAGCGACAATTTTCAAAAAAACCCAAATTTCTTACTTTTTGCTAAAATACAAATCCAAAAAAAAACTATAAAAATTTTTTTTTCACCGTTTTTGGCCGATTTATATTCTTCCTCATATTTGTGATAAAAATCGCAATCTGCGTTTATTGATTGGTTTGCGCAAAAGTGGCTGCGTTTACGGATGATGAGAATTCATTTTTGGGGTTTTTATTTATTTTTTTATTTTTTACTAAAAATGGCGGCGATCTGCGATTTTTTGCGGTACTGCGATATTTCAGCGGACATGTCGGACCATTTTGACACTTTTTTGGGACCATTGGCATTTATACAGCGATCAGTGCTATAAAAATGCACTGATTACTGTGTAAATGCCATTGGCAGTGAAGGGGTTAACCTGCAGGGGGCGCGCTAAGGGTTAACTATGTTCCCTGGGCGTTCTAACTGTATGGGGGCTGCCCTAACAGGGGAAGGGAAGTTATCACAGCCTTCACGTAAAGGAAGGCTGTGATCACAGCCCTTCCCCCTCACACAGAGCGGAGGTCCGTGTTTACATACACGGACCTCCGCTCACTCGCTCCGGGGGGGGCCATCGCGGGTAGCCGGCGGCAATCAAAGCCGCCGCACCCGCTCCCTGGCCCTCCCCGAACACAGTGAGCGCGCGGGCGCGCCTCCGGCGGCGCGCGCGCGCTCAGAGTGCGCGTTATCGCAGCCGCCGTCGTATGACGGCGATTTGCGATAACGAACCACCTTGTCGCCGTCAACCTGCGGTTGGCGGTCGGCAAGTGGTTAACTGAGATGTTAACCCCTTCCTAGCCAGTGTCATTGGTACAGTGACAGTGTATAGTATTATCACTGATCACTGTATTGGTGTTGCTGGTGATCTAAGCATCAGTTAGTTCTCACTCAGTGTCTGTTAGTGTCAGATTGTCCGCCGCGCTATGGCTGATCACAGCATTAGCAGTATAAAGAAAAAAAAAATGAATTTGGTGAATGAAAGAAATGGACTTTGTAGGCATGCAATACAATAAAACAATACTTTGTGTTGCTGGCTGCTGGTGGTTATACCCACAGAGAAGATAGTACGTCATACGGTCATTTGCAGTTGTGTGCATGAAGCCTAAATCACCACCACCTCCTTGGAAGATTTTACCCCCCTTCATGACCAGGCCGTTTTTTTTTTGTTTTTTTGCTGTTCAGCACTGCGCTACTTTACCTGGTAAATAAATTATGTTTAATTTAAAACTAGGCCTAGTGCCTCTTTTGTAACAAATAAAGTATTGTTTTATTTTGTATTGCATGCCTACAAAATCCATTTCTTTCATTCACTAAATTCATACTTGCACCTAAGGATGGCATGCCATCCCCAGTTCCACGCTGTTGGGCTGGCCTTTATTCCCCCCCGTTTTGAGAGTATAAAATAAAAATTCCAGAGTGTGTGTGTATGTGTGTGTATATACCATGGTTTATGGTTGTAACTTTCACTCAAACCAGTCAATATACACTTATTGGAGTTGCGGCAGAATACATTTTGGACTAAATTTAGAAGAAGTTTGATTTTTGTTTCTTTATTGGATATGTTTTAGAGCAAAAAGTAGAAAAACATAATTTATTTACCAGGTAAAGTAGCGCAGTGCTGAATAGCAAAAAACGGCCTGGTCATGAAGGGGGGTAAAATCTTCCGGAGATGAGGTGGTGATTTAGGCTTCATGCACACAACTGCAAATGACCGTATAACGTACAATGCGACTGTATCTTCTCTGCTGGGAATTCCATGTGGGGTTAAACCACCAGAAGCCAGCCCATACCCCCCCCCCTCCACTAATGATGATCACAAAAAATACCATTCTAAAATTGAAAAATGTGTACACCCAAACCGCATGATGCCAAAAAACTCCACACCCAGATATCTGCCCCTAGGACTAAAGATTTGCTAAAGACAGAAGCTAGAATCAGCCTGGTAAAAAAGAGCACAACAAATAAAGTGCACATACCTTCTATATTCATACCAACTATGCAGATAGAAGATATGTGCAACACCTTTCCCAGGGGGCACCACTCCTATTATACCATCCGGGTGCTTTGTATATTTAGGAGCTGTAAATTTACAATAAGTTGTGTTCTATTTTTGTGCCATATTTTGCTGCAATGCTTCCTCTTATTGTGCAACTTGGATGTGTGAATCGCCCCTGGTCAGTACAGCACAGGCCTGGTGAATCCTTGGGAAGCTGCAATACTTGGCTGATTTCCAACTCCTCATTGGGGGTCATATATGTGTGGTTTTTTTAACCACTTCAGCCCCAGAAGATTTACCCCCCTTCCTGACCAGGTCGTTTTTTGCGGTTCGGCACTGCGCCGCTTTAACTGACAGTTGCGTGGCCGTGCGACGTTGTACCCAGACAAAGTTGGCATCCTTTTTTTTTTTTTTTTTTTTTTTTTTTCCACGCAAATGGAGCTTTCTTTAGGTGGTATTTGATCCCCTCTGCGTCATTTCTGATCACCGCTATAAACAAAGAGCGACAATTTTTTATAAAAAAAAAGGAATGATATGTTTTACTTGTTGCTATAATGTCCAAAAAAACAAACTGTAAAAATACAAATTTATTTATCAGTTTAGACACACACACACTCATACACACACTCATACACACACTCATACACACACTCATACACACACTCATACACACACTCATATACACACACTCATATACACACACTCATATACACACACTCATATACACACACTCATATA
>BLSH010440522.1:42131-59868 GCA_018402905.1 Glandirana rugosa
CACACACACAAAACACACACACACACACACACACACACACACACACACACACACACACATGTCAACACGAGTATGCAAAAATATATGGGACCGTCTTAAACTAAATAACTGATAAAAAGTCTCCTATACTTACTATTGTCTGTTTGTAAAGAAAGTGAGTACCAATCACAAAAACAGACTTCGTTAAATAATAGTCAGTTGGTACAAATGAGAAATTTTAGTATTACTGTTGTCTTTGATGGGTTTACTGGGACTAGTTTTCAAATGTATGGGACCACTAAAACCGGACCATTCAAACCCCTTTGTGTAAACTTGTGTGCATGTTATCAGGCCAAAATCACCAGGGTATGTAAACTTTTGATCAGGGTCATTTGGGTAGTTTCTGTTGTCATTATGATTTTAAAGAGTAAACATGGTTGACTGATAATAAATTGCTTCAGACAAAAACACTAACCATGAGTGAAAGAAATGTTTGTCTGTTATCATTCATATCCTCTGAAAAATAGTCAATAAATCAAATTCTGCCAGGGTATATAAAAACGTATGAGCACAACTGTACACACACACACACACACACACACACACACACACACACACACACACAAAACACACACACACTGCATCTCACAAAAATGAGTACACTCCTCATATTTTTGTAAATATTTTATTATATCTTTTCATGTGACAACACTGAAGAAATTACACTTTTCTACAATGTAAAGTAGTGAGTGTACAGCTTGTATAACAGTGTAAATGTGCTGTCCCCTCAAAATAACAACACACAGCCATTAATGTCTAAACTGCTGGCAACAGAAGCGAGTACACCCCTAAGTGAAAATGTCCAAATTGGGCCCAATTAACCATTTTCCCTTCCCGGTGTCATGTGACTGATTTGGGTTACAAGGTCTCAGGTGTGAATGGGGAGCAGGTGTGTTAAATTTGGTGATATCACTCTCACTCTCTCATACTGGTCACTGGAAGTTCAACATGGCACCTCATGGCAAACAACTCTCTGGAGGATCTGAAAAAAAAGAATTGTTGCTCTACATAAAGATGGCCTAGGCTATAAGAAGATTGCCAAGACCCTGAAATGAGCTGCTGCACGGTCGCCAAGACCATACAGCGGTTTAACAGGACAGGTTCCACTCAGGACAGGCCTCATCATGGTCGACCAAAGAAGTTGAGTGCATGTGCTCAGTGTCATATCCAGAGGTTGTCTTTGGGAAATAGACATATGAGTGCTGCCAGCATTGCTGCAGAGGTTGAAGGGGTTTAGACATTAATGGCTGTGTGTTGCGTTATTTTGAGGGGACAGCAAATTTACACTGTTATACAAGCTGTACACTCACTACTTTACATTGTAGCAAAGTGTAATTTCTTTAGTGTTGTCACATGAAAAGATATAATAAAATATTTACAAAAATGTGAGGGGTGCACTCACTTTTGAATTTATATATATACATATACACACACACACACACACACACACACGCATATATATACACACACACACACACACACACACACACACACACACACGCATATATACACACACACTCACACACACACACACTCACACACACACACACTCACACACACACACACTCATATATACACACACACACACACACACACACACACACACACTCATATATATACACACACACACACACACTCATATATACACACACACACACACTCATATACACACACGCACACTCATATACACACACTCATATACACACACACACTCATATACACACACACACACTCATACACACACACATACACACAAACTCGATAATGCGGTGGATCTGACTGACACACCGCACCACCGATCGCTGCGATGCCCCCCCCCCCCCCCCAATGTTATCTTGCTGGATGTCATATAACTCTGTCAGGATAACTGAACCTCTTCCCGGCCGTCATTCTGCATACGGCGGAAGGGAAACTGTTAATCACCTGCTGGCCGCTCACGGTAAATCTATAGCGAGTGGGCGACAGGTGTAGGCACGATCACATGTCCGCATGTAGGGCCTGTCTCCGGGGCTGTATGGCCCCTTGCCCACCCGTGCTGCGATTGGAGACTACACGAGTTTGGTAGCTGATTTCCAAACTCACAGCTCTGTGTTTACAAACGCATAGAACTCTGCACATAGGAACAGCGATTCTTCTCCCTGAAAAGCAGGGAGAAAAAAAATAAAACAGCCAGATGATAAAGTAAAATAGCGTGCCTGTATTTTGTATTGCTGTGCTTCATCATACAACACCATTCTTCTCTATTAGGGATTTCTATTCAGTGTATCCACATGAAAGAGGTGGGGGATATTTTTATAGGCGGGTATCCGGTGTCTTATAGTAAAGACTTGGCTTACAATGTAATCTCATTCTGTGTATAGAATATTTCTTTTGTAACATTCGATGTGGTGTCTGCAGGGCGACAATCGTGTCTCTGGAAGACTTTGAACAGAGGCTGAACCAGGCGATCGAGCGCAACGCTTTCTTGGAGAGCGAGCTTGATGAGAAGGAATCTTTGCTGGTCTCCGTACAAAGATTAAAGGACGAGGCGCGAGGTAGGATTTGTTTATTCTCCAGCCGCGGACACAATGGTTCGTTTTTCTCCCCGCGCACACCCAAAGGTGTCACCTGAGATTAAATTGTTCGCTTGCTTCTAAAAATACACTTGGAAAAAATAACACCCGATCAACAAGACTAAGAAAAGACGAGGAGATGGCGCAATTCATTTCCATTTCCGTCAGAGCTGCTAAAGGAGAGAATAAATCTCCAGCATTAGCCCTGCGTTGTTAAAGCCCCGGCTGAACTTTAAGTTCAGATTGATGGAATACAGTCCAGGTGCTGCAAAACAAAAAAGGCTTTCTTTAGAAAGCAGCCACAGACATGTCTACTGCCAGCGTGCTGCATCCAAGGGACCCTGCTTCTTCTGGGGAAGCAGTTGTCTCTCTGCAGAGGTTCAAAAACCCCTTGCTAAGTCAGACCTGTAATTCTGCACGTTGCAAAAGTCATACTCCTTGCTCATTGGGAAACGTGGTGCCTTGCACTCGGTGCATTCATGCCGGGAGTGCTGATGTCATCAAATCAACACCAGACTCTGCAATAGTAACCCTTGTGTTGTAAGAAGAGACATTTTTGCAGTGTTTTTTTCTTTTTTTTTTTGTTTAAAAAATAATTTTAGGCTTGAAGATTACAACCACCTTCCCCCCCCAAACATATATTTTCTGAAAGCAGACACCCTATAGCAGGGGTCTCCAAACTGGACAAAGGGCTGGTTTACTGTCCTTCAGTGGGAGTACAAAATGTCTCAGCATCAGTGGGAGTAAACAATCCCCCATCATTTGTAACAGTGGGAGGAATTGGGCCCCATTGTTGGTGTCATTGGGAGGAATAGTGCCCCATCATTGGTGTCAGGGGGAGCAATAGAGACCATCATTGGTATCAGTGGGATGAATAGTGCCCCATCATTGGTGTCAGGGGGAGCAATAGAGACCATCATTGGTGTCAGTGGGAGGAATAGTGCCCCATCATTGGTATCAGTGGGAGGAATAGTGCCCCATCATTGGTGTCAGTGGGAAGAATAGTGCCCCATCATTGGTGTCAGTGGGAGGAATAGTGTCCAATCATTGGTATCAGTGGGAGGAATAGTGTCCAATCATTGGTGTCAGTGGGAGGAATAGTGTCCAATCATTGGTGTCAGTGGGAGGAATAGTGTCCAATCATTGGTGTCAGTGGGAAGAATAGTGTCCCATCATTGGTGTCAGTGGGAGGAATAGTGTCCCATCATTGGTGTCAGTGGGAGGAATAGTGTCCCATCATTGGTGTCATTGGGAGGAATAGTGTCCCATCATTAGTGTCATAGGGAGCAATAGTGTCCCATCATTTCTGTCATTGGGCCCCATCATTGGTGTCATTGGGCCTCATCATTGGTGTCAGTGGGAGGAATAGTGTCCCATCTTGGGTGTCATTGGTCCCGATTATTGGTGTTATTGGGTGGAATTGTTCCCTTGATTGGTGTCGGTGAATAAAATTGCACCCCCAAGTGCCAAATAAAAGCAAGCAAAGGGCCGCATTTGGCTCCAGGGTCACAGTTTGGAGACCACTGCCCTAGAGAATAAAATAGTGGTAGTTCCAATCTTTTATGTCTCACAATATTACCGCAAAGGTTGTTTCATTTTTCATTGTCCCTTCTATTTCTGTATGTGGATGAAGGCACTATAATTATTTTAATAAAAAAAATACCTTTTCCCTAATGGATATCCAGCTGTCACATGACCCAGGTTCTTCTAGTCCTCTGCTGTTGGTCACATGATCAAAAAAAAAAGGCTATTAGAGCGTTAGTTAAGGCTGCTTTGTGTTTCTTACCTACAGGTAAGCCTATATTAAGGCCTATCTGTAGTTAAAATGAATATCTCCTAAATGAGGACTGTTAAGGAGATCGCGCCCTGGATGCAGCTGGTGACGTCACTGGCGCATGCGCTGTGCAGGTCCGGCATACCTTGCCTAACCTTCAGAGCTTCGTATGGGAAACCAGGGCTCATTGTGGCTGCGGACAATCACACAGCCAGGAAGAAAGACACGGGGGAGATGTTGGCTCTCTCCAGTGGTGACCTGGCGCCGCTGGAAGGCTTCGTTCCAAGGTAAGTATTTCATAATGTGCTAGTATGCAACGCATACTAGCACATTATGCAATTGCCTTACTGGTGTTTTTTGTTTTGTTTTTATAAACGTTTACTACCGCTTTAATTATTAATAAACGGTTTTAAATTGTCATACAAATATATAGTTGAAATTAAATCTTTATTTTCTGGCAATAAAGCGGTGTAGGCGGATGCCAGTCCCAGGGTATCACGCCCCCTCCAGCCTGTGTCTTAGAATTAGAGGAAGGTGAAGCCTCCATTAATCTACATTTAATAATCCCGCCCCCCAGCCCCCCCCCTGTTGTGTTTAGCTGGTTAGTGGGCATGGAGGAGGAGGGGGGAGTGGCCTGTCACTGTGTATACGCCCACATGTGTGACTCTCTAAGTCACATGGGCTGCTCAGATGTGATAGGGAGGCATTGTTAATTTTAACCTCAAATTTCAATTTTAGTTTTAGTCTTTTGACTATAAAATGCCATTTCAGTTTTTTAGTCGTATTTTAGTCTACCTAAAATGTCCAGTGCATTTTAGTTGACTAAAATCTATTGGGTTTAGTTTAATTTTAATGCAATATTTTTTTAGACCTGCCAAACCTTATACTTCTGGAGTAAGAATCGCATAGCCTGTTTATGGTATGAAGGGTTGAACATGCACTACAGACACAGATTTAGCCGTTGTGATATAAATTCAATTTAGTTTTAGTCGTAGTCTTTTGACTATGTCTCATTTTAGTAATTTGAATGGTTTTAGTTGTATTTTAGTTAACAAAATTAACACTGTAGGGAGGAAATGCTCAGCATAGAAACTCACTGAGAATTGAGCATGTGCAGAGCTGCCAACACGGCTCTGCAAAATCGCCAAGTGCATTGGGGACAGAAGGGGGGGATAGAGAGCAGCAGGATCAACCAGGTTAGGGTTTTAGTTGACAAAATTAACACTGTAGGGAGGAAATGCTCAGCATAGAAACTTACTGAGAACTGAGCCTGTGTAGAGCTGCCAACACTGCTCTGCAAAATCCCTAGCTTCATTGGGGACATTGACAGCAGGGGGAGATAGAGAGCAGCAGGATCAACCAGGTTAGGGTTTTAGATGTATTTTTTAGTTGACAAAACACTGTAGGGAGGAAACGCTCAGCATAGAAACTCACTGGGAACTGAGCATGTGCAGAGCTGCCAACACGGCTCTGCAAAATCCCCAAGTGCATTGGGGACATGGACAGCAGGGGGAGATAGAGAGCAGCAGGATCAACCAGGTTAGGGTTTTAGATGTATTTTTTAGTTGACAAAACACTGTAGGGAGGAAACACTCAGCATAGAAACTCCCTGAGAACTGAGCATGTGCAGAGCTGCCAACACCTAGGGTTGCCACATCATCCCTTTAATCCAGGACACATGAATTACCCAGGTTCTGATGCTAATTTAATGCAGATAAGGCACTGAGTGAGTTTAATTACCACCTTAATCAGCCACAGAACCCGTGCAATTGTGTCCTGGATTAAAGGGATGATGTGGCAACCCTACCAACACCACTCTGTAAAATCCCCAACTGCATTGGGCACATGGACAGAAGGGGGAGATAGAGAGCAGCAGGATCAACCAGGTTAGGATTTTAGTTGACAAAATTAACACTGTAGGGAGGTAACGCTCGGCATAGAAACTCACTGAGAACTGAGCATGTGCAGAGCTGCCAACACTGCTCTGCAAAATCCCCAAGTGCATTGGAGACATGGATAGCAGGGGGAGATAGAGAGCAGCAGGATCAACCAGAATTTTTGCAGAATACAGGAAAGGAATGTCCTAGTGATCAGTGAGTGTGACCAGCATGGAATATACCATTTTTATGATGGCGGGGGGGGTTAGTGACCTCTTGACCAGTAAAGGCTCTTTAGAGCTGGGAATCTCATAATAAGTAATGGGCGTGATATAGAAGCACAGAGTGTCACTGATCATCCCCATGACTGAAGATTTGTTCTCCCTGGTGCTCCCGTCGATCACATTGCTGTCACATTCGCTTGGCTCACACTGGGCCGCCGTCCAGGCAAGAGGATTATTTGTGTTTTTCAGGAAAGTTTTAACAGATGGCTCTTTCATCATCTGAGGCTCTTCAGAGAAAGCCTTCCATGTAATTACACAAGGGGGGGGGGGGGGGGGGCAACTTGTGGATCTTCTTTTTTTTTTTTTTTTTTTAATTTTTTTTTTTTTGCGGCAGATTTAAGGCAGGAATTGGCCGTACGTGAGAGACAGACGGACGGGAGGAAATCTGCTCCGAGTTCTCCGACTTTGGATTGCGAGAAGACCGACTCGGCCGTCCAGGCGTCCCTGTCTTTACCCGCCACGCCCGTGGGCAAAATCTCAGACAACAGCTTTACCTCTCCGAAAGGTCAGTGCGCTGTGCCACCTTCCTGTTCTGCCATCTCTTCATCGCAAGGCCCGAGGACAAAAGCGTGAAGCTGCTTTGTCGCCGTCCCTGGCACCATCCCCCCACCTCATGTTAATAAAAATGTTAAGTTAAACCTTTTTTTGTAACCTTATTTTGGACTCCGTGATGTCATCACTGGGCCTCTATATCAGGGTTGTGCAATTAGTGGACCTCCAGCTGTTGCAGAACTACAAGTCCCATGAGGCAGAGCAAGACTGACAGCCACAAGCATGACACCCAGAGGCATGATGGGACTTGTAGTTTTGCAACAGCTGGAGGTCAGCTAATTGCATATCCCTGTTCTATGATCTTCTATGCCGTAGTGGGAGGTGCTGTAAATAACTTCCTGATGATATCACAGCACCCCACAGGTGGGAGGAGCTGGCAGGGTGCTGTACATAACTTCCTGATGATATCACAGCACCCCACAGGTGGGAGGAGCTGGCAGGGTGCTGTACATAACTTCCTGATGATATCACAGCACCCTGCAGGTGGGAGGAGCTGGCAGGGTGCTGTACATAACTTCCTGATGGTATCACAGCACCCCCACCCCTGTATTCATCACAAGAGACCTCAGACGGATGCTGAGCTTCCGCAATTGAATGAACTAAAATCCAAGAATGAAAGAGGCGGGGCCAGGGACCGTCAGGCTGCATAGGAGCAGAGAGCCTGAGCTGGCCGCTCCCATCCCCTCTATGGCCCAGCTCTCCAGTGAGCGGGGGGGGTTGGCAGAGCAGAGAGCCTGAGCTGGCTGCTCACACCCCCTCCACAGCCCAGCTCTCCAGTGATCATTTGTGGGGGGGTTGGCAGAGCACAGAGCGTGAGCTGACTGCTCCCACCCCCTCCAGAGCCCAGCTCTCCAGTGAGCATTTGGGGGGTGTTGGCAGATCAGGGAGCCTGAGCCGGTGCTCTGCTCTGTCAGTTTAGCCAACTCGTCTGAAACTCCAACCACCTCACTTCCGGTTTCTTGAAACCATGAGCAATTGGAGATTACAACGAATTGCTGTTTGGACACAACACCGGCAACCGAATACAGTCTGGTAAAGGAATATTTGGCTGTTTTGACACCACAGCGGCTAATAAGGACAAAGTTATCACTGCCTCGGAGTCGGCCATTTTTTGGTTAGTATTCCGCTCATAAAACCATGCACCGGACTGTAAATGGTTGTCGGTGTTGTGTCCAAACAGCAGTTCATCAAAATCTCCAATTGCTCATGGTTTAAAGAAAACCGGAAGTGAGGTGGTTGGAATTTGTGACTAATTGGCTAATTTGACAGAACACTGGCTGCCCCCACCACCTCCACAGCCCATCACTCCAGTGAGCGCGGGGGGAAGGGGACAAAGCAGAGAGCCTGTGACTGACTGTTCACTGCGCTGAGAACCGAGCGATTGGCGGTGTTTGATTGCTCAGTTCTCAGTCTTAGAGCCGGCGTGGGACAGATGCAGCAGATGCACCACCTTAGGTAAGTGTAATTCTGAAAATGCTCTGGCTTTCAGACGTTGGGGTTGGGTAGATCAGTAGGCTTTAGGATATCTGAGTAATGAAATGTTGACCACGCAGCTCCTAAGTACAGGTTCACGTTAAATAAATGATCGGGGCACATGAGATCTGCTGAGTTATGACATCACAGTTCCACGTGTTTATCTGTGTGAGGTCACCCGGCTTATTGGGAATAGAAGATTCTCAGTACTCCCAGCAGGAAAGCTTCACAGATCTGAGAGATTTAGTGCCGGTTCCCGGTGTCCGGATCTCACCTTCCTTCCTGAGCAAAGTCCGGGCTTTACTGTAAGATTTGACATTTTCTTCTTCTCTTAGGTATTCCTAACGGATTTGGTACCACCCCCCTGACTCCGTCCGCCAGGATATCTGCACTTAACATTGTGGGGGATCTCCTGAGGAAAGTTGGTGTAAGTATAGACCTTCCTCCGATTATATAGTGCTGACCGTTTACAGTGATTGTAAAAGCGCTGCTCAGTATTCTCTCTATGTAATGCTTCTGTTTTAGGACAATAAGTTATTTGGGTTAAAAAAAAAAGTGATTGTAAAGGATAGAATTTTATATTTAAAAAAAGTCATATTTGCCTGCTTTGTGTAATGGTTTTGCACAGAGCAATTCCAATCCTCTTTTAGGGTCCCCTATTGATGCCCCTGGCCCCTCCCCCCACTGAGTACTCCCATATAAAGCTGCATGCTATTGAGGTCATGCATATATGCTCACTCACTCCTGTGCCCTGCTGTCTGTGTCCACAAGGCCGCTTTCACAATGGGGTATGGGCCGTGGTAGCGGTAAAGCGCCGCTAGTTTTAGCATAGCTTTACCGCTGTTATAGCGGTGCTTTGGCGCTGCTTTTCGGGCGGCAGCGGGGCGCTATTAACCCTGCCCATTGGTGCCCATTCATTCCAATGGGCAGGGCGGTTTGCAAGCGGTGTATACAGCGCTCCCAAACCGCCCCAAAGATGCGGCTTGCAGGACTTTTTCTAACGTCCTGCAAGCGCACCGCCCTGGTGTGAAAGCACTCGGGCTTTCCCACTGGGACTGCAGGGGAGGCAGGTTTCAGGCGCTTTACAGGCGCTATTTCTGGCACTAAAACGCCTGAAAACTACCTCATTGTGAAAGGGTTCTAAGACGCACAGAATGGAGCTCAGCCCCACCCCCTCCTCCCTCCTCGCTGGCTGTGATAGCAGCAGCAACCAATGGCTCCCGCTTCTGTCTGAACCAATGAGAAGAGAGAGAGCCGAGAGACCCTCACATTTCTGGATGAAGATCAGGCTCAGGTAAGTATTTAGGGGTGGGGTTTGCTTGCTAAAAGTTTCTCACCTTAAAGTGGAGTCCCTCCGTTTAAAAGTTAGCAGCTATAAAAAGTGTAGCTGCTTCCTTTTAATAATCGGACACTCACCTGTCCCAGCGTCCAGCGATGCGGCCGCCCGGTGCCTCACTCCTCTCCCCGTCCTCCGCGCCAGCATAGCAACTGTGGGCGCTTAGGTGTATCTCCTGTGACGTGTCCCAAAAGGTTGCCGGGAGGAAGGGGGGACAGGTGAACTCCGTGGAGCCAGGAGAGAAAGTGGGCGATGGATACCTGTAAAAAAAGGCCGGGTTCACACTGCTAAGACATACGCTCCGACATTGTGTGCAAATGTCGCATGATGTGTGTAAATCAATGGTGCCCTATGAGAGCCGTCTTAACTGGTCCGACACAAGTTGGTCCGACTTTGAAAAAGGTTTCTGTACTACTTTAGTCCGACTTTCATCCTACTTCAGCCCATTGAATGTCATTGAAGTCGGATCATCGTCTTAAAGTGGTAGTAAACCCTCCTATCATTTTCAGCCAAGGAAGCTGCCATTTTGGCCTCTGTTTAACCTACAACTGCCATGATGCTGCACATGTGATCAGCTATGACACCAGCCATTGGATGGTTTGACAGTTTGGTTTAGAGCACAACCAATGGGAGTGTTACATCTCTGGCACGTGCCGGAAATGGAACTGGTTTTTAAACTGTTAAATGGATGGGTTTACTACCGCTTTAACTGATCCGACTTTGGCATGCGACTTGTGTTCTGAGAATCTTGAAGGGGAACTCCACACCAGATTTAAAAAAAAAAAAACGGAATGGGGTTCCCCCTCCAAGACCATACCAGGCCTTTGGGTCTGGTATGGATTTTAAGGGGAAACCCCACACTAAAAAAACTGCGTGGGGGTCTCCCCCCAAAATCCATACCAGCCCCTTATCCGAGCATGCAGCCCGGAAGATCAGGAAAGGGGGTGAGGACGAGCGAGCACCACCCCCCCTCCTTGACCATACCTGGCCACATGCCCTCAACATAGGAGGTGTGCCCCCCCCGCAAAGCACCTTGTCCCCATGTTGATGAGAACAAGGGCCTCTTTCCGACAACCCTGGTCGGTATTTGTTGGGGTCTGCGGGCGGGGGGCTTATCTGATTCTGGAAGCCCCCCTTTAAAACCCTGGTAACCTTCTGCTTCTCCCTTCCCTGCAGGCCTTAGAATCCAAGCTTGCTGCCTGCAGGAACTTTGCCAAGGACCAGGCCTCCCGCAAGTCCTACATCCCAGGGAGCCTGAACAGCAGTAACAGCAGCACAAGCAGCATAGTAAACAGCGGGACAAAGTACTCTCACCCCGGGCACACAAGCTTCTTCGATAAAGGGTGAGTGGAAACGTGGGGGTGTCTGCCTACTCAGCATAATGTGAATAGAATGTGATCACTGCTTCACCCGTGTCTGCCGCTTCCCTTTTGTCTTTCGTATTTTATCTTCTGTTTCTTGATTGGCCGTCACCGGCTTGTGATGAGCATGCGTCACACTGGTGCTTAACCACTTCAGCCCCGGAAGGATTCCCCGGTTTAGGACCAGAGTACTTTTTGTGATTTCCGCACTGTGTCACTTTAACAGACAATTGCGCGGTCGTGCGACATTGTACCCAAACAAAATTTGCGCCCTCCCCCCCCCCCCCCACAAATAGAGCTTTCTTTTAGTGGTATTTGATCCCCTCTGGATCGTTTCTGATCGACGCTATAAACAAAAGAGCGACAATTTTGCAAAAAAAAAAAAAAAACTATTTCTTTTTACAAATCCAAAAAAAAAATCTAAATTTTTTTTATCGGTTATGGCCGATTTATATTCTTCCTCAGATTTTTGGTAAAAAAAATCGCAATCGCCATTTGATTGGTTTGTGCAAAGGTTGCCGGGTTTACGAATAATGAGAATTAATTTCTGTGGTTTTAATTTTTTTTTATATATTTTACTAGTAATGGCGGCGATCTGCGATTTTATTTATATTTTTTTTGCGATATCGTGGCGGACATGTCGGGCCATTTTGACCACTTTTTTGGAACCACTGCCATTTATACAGCGATCAGTGCTATAAAAATGCACCGATTACTGTGTAAATACCATTGGCAGGGAAGGGGTTAACCGGGAGGGGGTGCTCTTAAGGGTTAACTGTGTTCCCTCAGTGTGTTCTAACTGTATGGGGGCTGGGCTGGCAGGGGGAGGGGAGTGATCACAGCCCTTCCCCCTCTCAGGACGGAGATCCGTGTTTACATACACTGGCCTCGGTTCTGTCGATCCAAGGGGGGTGATCGTGGGTAGCCGGCGGAGATGGAGTCCGCCCTACCCGCTCCCTGGCCCCGCAGAACACAATGAGCACGCCTCTGCGCTCACAATACTCATCAGGTGAAGGCGTTTCGCGATAACGAGCAATGTTGCCGCCGTCAAGCCACGGTGGGCGGTCGGCAACTGGTTAAAATAAGCCGGTATTTCAAGAGGCACTAAACCTAAGGTAGCCTCGACCACGGCATGGCATAGCTCATGTCTAGCCAATATCCTTCAACCCAAAGACATGCATTCTCAAATACCTCTGTATGGTGCGAATGGTTGGGATTTAAGCCGGCCATAGACAAAGCGGTTTTTCTTTGCAGTGATCATTGATTACAGGAAAGAAAATCGCTCGATTCCCTTCCGTGAAGCCATTGAGTTCTTCAGGCGGGTTTAGCCATCCCTGCCAGGAGAAAACAGTGATTACTGCTAGCGGCTAGAACAGCTGCCGGCAATAATCACATGTAAAATTCTACAGGCTAGTTGTACCAAAGTTGATCAACTTGGGTGCATTTAGCCTGCCCATGCATGGTTCGATCACGGCCGGTTCAGCAGGAACTGTCTGTGGCCGGCTTTAGACACAACTTTGCTTTTTTTTTTTCTCTGAACTCTCCCAAGGGTTCTGGTACTGGTCCTGCGTTTCTCTTATGGAGAGTAGTTATGGGCTCGGGCGTGTTCGCAACCTCACGTGCCCTATCCCGCCAGGAAGCCGGCACTGCGCAGCGGCTAATCAGTCAGTGAGACCTCTCCCCATCTGTGCAGCTGCGGACCGGGAAATGTCTCGCTGCCTGTCATTACCGCTGTGAAATGTCGGCTTCCTGGCGGGGGATCGGCCATGTGAGGTTGCGAAGGTGCCCGAGCCCACCACTAATGGAGAGTAATAGACATCACTGTTCCCAAGGTGGGAAAAGTCCTAAAAAGTCAGCGTTTGGACTTGGCGGGCAGTTGCTAGCCATGAGCTCTGTCACATGACAGCGGGGCATCTTCTCGCCCTGGAAGCACCGACCTTATATTTTGCAGCAGCCAGGATGAAGGTAGGGAGGTGGGCTTTAGGGCCCATTCACATTATGAACTGTATGTAAATCGCACAGGAACGATGTGCGCTTCATGTGCAGTGCGATTTCAGCCCCATTCATTTTGAATCAGGTTGAAATTGCACTGCACCACACCAAAGGTAGTGCATGCATTACTCTTAGACCCCTTTTCACACTGAAGGCGGTTTTCAGGCCTTTTAGCGCTAGAAATAGCGCCTGAAAACTGCCTTCTATTCATTACAATGGGTGCTTTCACACTGGGGCAGTGCACTTGCAGGAAAAGGCGGTGCATTTGCGGGATGTTCGGAAAAGTCCTGCAAGCTGCATTTTTGGGTCAGGTTGGGAGCGCTGTATACAATGCTCCTCCACCACCCTTGCCCATTGCAATGAATGGACAGCGCTTCCGAAGCTCCTGAGAAACGCTTCGGAAGCGTTGTAAGACGGGAGTTTTTAACAATTTTTTTGGGGTTAAAAGCACCACTTAAACAGCGATTAGAGCGCCACTAAAATGAGCGGCACCTTACCGCTAACGGCTGGCGCTTTCAATGTGAAAGCAGTCTTAGAAACGCACTGCAGCTGGATTGCGTAGTACTTTTGTACCATGTGATCTGGTGCGGGCAAATGCACAGGGTTTGCCTCCTGCTTTTGGGTTGGTGCTGACTTTGCACTGTCACCCGCTGCAGATTGCAGGGAAAGTGCGATTTGGAATGCGGTGTGGGAAACCAACACAGAGTGTACATTGCCCGCATGGCATTCTTGTGCTGAACAGGTCCTTAAAGTGATTGTCAACCCTTGACAACCGCTTTAACCTTACAGGTAAGCCTATGATAAGGTCTATAATAAGGCTTACTTGTAGGTGCCCTGCATATCTCCCAAACCTGCCTGGTTTAGGTGATATGCAGTGTACTAAATGTGCCGACGTCATCGGGCACGTGCAGTGAAGAAACTGCCTCCGTACCGTTCCTTCACTGAGATCATGCCCGTGACTGGCGGCTGCCACTCGCATGCGTGGGAGTGACTTCACGTGACTCCGGACAGTCGGAGTCAGAGATCGCGGCCCCGGAATGAAATGGGGCAGAAGATTGACGCGGCCCGGAGCAGGGACGTGGCAGGCTTCCAGTGCAGGTAAGTGGCACATAATGGGCTAATATGCGATGCACAGTAGCCTATTATGCTTTCACATTGCAGGGTAACATAGCGGAAGTAAAACCCTTCAGGGTTTACTTCCTCTTTAAAGAGAACCTGTAGTGTTGCCCTGAATGGACTAGGTAGCCAACCTTCGGCACTCCAGCTGTGGTGAAACTACAAATCCCATCATGCCTCTGCCTCTAGGAGCCATGCCTGCGATTGTCAGGGTCTTGCAGTGTCTCATGGGACTTGTGGTTTCACCACAGCTTTCAGGGCCGAGGTTGCCTTACCCCCTAGGTGATTTGGGGGGGTCTTTTTATGGAAACCATGGGATATTTTGCCAACAGCAGCCAGATTTCTACTTTGCCTTCCTAAGAAGCTCCAAAAAATTTCACTGCCACGTGCCAAACAGTTCCTGGTGCTAGTTGCCCCTCCATTTTTTTTTTGTAGCATTTTTCACCTTTCGGTTTAGTCCCCTCTCTTGAGAAATACTGCGGGATTATTTTATTGGAATACACTTGTATATACTTTTCATGTGTCCTCTGCAGATTTATCACTTGGCTGCTGTGAGCTTTTTTTTTCCTTTCAGCCTCCCTCCTGATCAGGTAAGTGATGGTCGGCTGGAACCCACGTCCAGGTGGGCCGCAATAACGTTTTTCTCTTTTCCCCCCACTAGGCAGGAAAAGGTCATTTTCCCCACGTTGTTTATGGGTAATTGCACATAGCGATAAGGTTGCATGCTGGTGTTCTGGGTGACTAAACGTGAATTCCCTCCTTTTCTCCACATCGGCCGCACTAACCGCATGGGGGGAGCGCCTCTCTGCCGCTTATCCTGTCCAAATTCCACGGCGATGTGTTCTCTATTTCTGTGGTGTTGGCACATCACGAGCATCGGCCTTTCATGGCGATGCTCAGGGTGCTGACGAAAACTCTTAAAGGTGTATTTGTTGGATCTAGGAAGTTGGAAAGGCACTAACGCATTTTACTCTTACGTTGTGATACTGATGTTTGTGACTAACGCGTTTCACTTTTTTGTTGTGATACTGATGTCTGTGATTGCGCGTGTAAATTAAAGCCTTACCCGATCGTTCAGTTTCTGCCCTGGTTCACATAGGAGCGATGCGGGAAGCAGCGCGATTACAGAGCCGGTTCCCGCATCGCTCCTCTCTCGCAGGCAGTTTGCAGGGCCTTCTGTGAATTAAAATTAATGACGCCCCCAGTTTTCTTCACAGATTGCAGTGCGAACTGTGCACTCGCACATGAATCGGATCGCATGAGTGAGAACACCTATGCGATGCGATTCTAGTGCGGGGGAAAAAGAGGTACATGCACTTTTTTTTTTTTTTTTTTTTGTGCGAGTCTAATGCGAGTTCAGCCATACAAGTGTGTGGCTGAACTCGCACACTGCTCAGAGATCGCATGTGATTGCTGGTGCCAATCACATGCGGTCTCTGAGGACCGCATTAGTCTGAACCCAGGCTCAGGGTCGGTTCACACCACAATTTCTGCTTTCCGGATGCATTTCTGCATTTACACGCGTTTTATTTTTATTTTTTGATACGTTCCGGTGCAATTCCCCCCCTCCTTTTTTTTTTTCCCCTCTCAGATCAAGACGTGCATTTCTGATGCATTTACGTGTGTTTTGCCATTTTCCAGTTGCATAAAAAAAGCATGTTCTGTGTTTCTTGACTGCACTGGTATGAACTAGGGCCATTGAAACGCATGGAAAACACTGTGCATGCATTTTATGATGCAGATTAACCCCCTTCGTGCCTAAAAGGTAAAACTAATCTAAATGCCTAAGCACAATTTTGAAACTTTGACATGTGTTGGTAAAACCGTGCAAATCCTCACAACTACTTTGTGCATCCAGGTGGATTAAATTCCGCATTTTCGAGACAAATTGGGCTTTCATATCTCCTGAGATAGATAGAGATATATATATATATATTCAAACGAAAACTGGCCCAGAAAAAAGAAGTTTTAATATTTAGCTGTATATTTCTTGCTATTGCCATGACCTACCACCAAAGAACCTGCTCCTGACGAAACATTGATTTAGGGTTTTTTTGTTTAATTTTATTTGTTTTTATTTAATTTTATTTTATAAAAACTTTTTTTTTTTTTTTTTTCCCTCCGCAGAGAGATAGAGATACGAAGTATCTCTCTCCTCAATTCAAAAAGAGAGAAAACATGGGGGCGGGCTTCACAGTGACTGATCACTGTGATAGCCAATCAGAGGCTATCACAGCGATCAGGTGACCCAGAATCGGGAGATCCGGATCGTTCGTACGGGGCCTGGGGCTTTCCGTGAGACCCCGGTCTCTGTGGTGGGAGTGAGCCATGCGCCGCGCTCCTAGCACAAAGAGAGATGCGCACATATGGGGCCCCCACGGAAAATAAGCCCAGTCCAGTGGGGGGCGCATATTTGCTTACGGTCGGTGTGAAGCGGCTAGAAACGCATTGCACTGCATCTGGTGTGAACCAACCTTAAATCCTTTAAGCAAATTTCCAGCTGTGCAAAGTCTCGCAGCCCGAGTAGAAAAGCCTTTCCCCTTCCAGCTTGATACAGAGAAGGTTGTTTGCTGTCTGTACCGCTAGGATTGCCACCATTTTCTTCAAGCCAAACTTGAACACTTTAGTGGCACACGGCACTGTGGACTCTGGAGTAAAGGGGAACTCTGATGTAAGGGAGTTTCTGCTCACCAAATCTCCCCCCTTACATAGCACCCCTTACATCTGAGTCCCCCTTACATTAGTGTACTCACTCGCTTGGAGGAAGGAGAGAGAAAGGGAGGGGGGAGACTTCAGTTACAGACAGTGGATGGTGAGCTCACTCACCCCAGGATGGAGGCTCAGGCATCGAAACCTTTCATCCATGATTTATCTGTCAGTTGCTGAGCTTCAAAGTTCCAGCCCACACATCCCCCTTCCTGAGGCACAGAGCGCTGGGGATTGGAGTGTGTGGTGGGCAGACAGAGGGATAGGGGCAGGAGGAGTAGATGAAGCACTCTCTCCTCTCCTGTTTGTGTATGGAGGTGGGACACACCTATGTACTTTGTGAGCCACAGTCCTTTCTGAATATTGTGTCTGGGTTTCAGGTGGTCTGAAGCCGGAACACATGATTCAAAACCCGGACTGTCCGGGTGAATCCCTGACGGATGGCAACCCTATGTGTGGAAGCACTGGATTCTCTGCAGAGGTCTGGCACGCCCCATGCAGAAACAGACCTTACTCTGCAATCAGAATAGTTCATGCACCCTGCTGATTGAAGAGCCCTAGCTATGACTATGGGGGCATGTTGAACCTGCAGAGAGACTCAGCGGGGGGCGTGTCGGACCTGCAGAGACACTCAGCGGGGGGCGTGTCGGACCTGCAGAGAGACTCAGCGGGGGG
>BLSH010440579.1:72485-112977 GCA_018402905.1 Glandirana rugosa
TAGGGTGCCTCGGTAGTCCCTAGAGTGGGCTCCGCGGTGTACAGCGTGTGGAACATGTTTTCCATTCTTAGTCTCACGCTTCGGTTTCCAGAGACTTTCTCATACCGATTCCGGCTCTAGACCGGGAACTCTCATGAGTTCCGGTTTACGAATAAGTCCGGGACGACATTTTTCTGAGATTGGTGCGCAGAATAATGATGGAGGGAATACCAACCATTCTGGTGGCCCCAGATTGGCCCCGGCGCACCTAGTACGCCGACGTGGTGCAAATGGTGGCAGACGCCCCTTGGCGGCTTCCGATGCGAGACGATCTCCTGTCTCAAGGACCCATATTGCACCCTGCTTTGACGGCTTGGCTATTGAGTCCCAGGTGCTGAGGGATAGGGGAGTGGCCGACTCCGTGATCCCTACTCTGTTGAAAGCTCGCAAGTGCACTTCTCGCAAGATTTATCACCGCACCTGGAAGTCTTACATTGCTTGGTGCGAGGCGGAGGGCTACCCTCGCTCGTTTGTCGTCTACAGGGTCCTGACCTTTTTACAGCAGGGCCTGAATAAGCATTTGGCCTTGAGTACTCTCAAGGGCCAGATCTCGGCCTTAGCCATACTCTTTCAGAGACCTTTGGCTTCGCACTCTGATTCTTACCTTTTGTACAAGGTGTGCGACATGTGGCGCCTCGGGTGAGATCCCTGATGGCTCCGTGGGATCTGAATCTGGTGCTTTCTGTTCTTCAAAAACCACCTTATGAAAAGATCAGGGAGATCCCCTTACAACTTCTGTCGCAGAAGGTGGCTTTCTTAGTTGCCATCACTTCTGCCAGACGAGTGTCGGAATTGGCTGCCCTATCGTGCAAGTCTCCTTATTTAGTGATGCGTAAGGATAAGGCGGTCTTGCGACCCCCTTTCCTCCTTTTCTTCCGAAGGTAGTCTTTCTTTTCATATCAATGAAGATATTGTTCTGCCTTCATTGTGCCCTCGTCCATCGCACCCGAAGGAGTTTGAGTTGCATGCTTTGGACGTAGTAAGGGCCTTACAGGTGTACTTGGCTGCTACAGCTCCTTTTCGTAATGCTGATGCCTTGTTTGTTCTGCCAGAGGGCCCGCGCAAAGGATTGGCGGCCTCTTCGGCTACGATATCTCAGTGGATTAGAAAAACCATGACCCATGCGTATTCTGTTTGGGGCAAGGTTCCCCCTTTTCCGGTCACGGCTCATTCTACCCGGGCGGTTAGTACTTCCTGGGCCTTCAGACACCAGGCCCGGTGTCACAGGTGTGCAAGGCGGCCACGTGGGCCTCGGTTCAAACTTTCACTAAGTTTTACAAAGTTGATGTGTTTGCATCTTCGGATGCTGCTTTTGGCCGCAAAGTTTTGCAGGCGGCAGTGTAGGCGCGACTGGCGCCTTCTCGGAGGTTCAGTTGGGTACTGTTAGCGTTTACCCACCCCTCTTTTTTTGACACAGCTTGGGGACGTCCCTACAAAGTCAATGGAGAGCTGCGTCTGTCAGTGAACGTAAGGAGAAAAAGGGATTTTATTAAAACTTACCGTACCGAGTTCACTGACAGACGCAGCACCCACCCCTCTGGCTCTGTTTTGGTACGGCTTGTGTACGAACTGAAGAGCTATACTGTGAGGGGGTTTAATGTAGGAAGAGAGGACGGCCCCCAGGGGAGAGGCCAGCTGATTCTTTTCCCTGCCTAGTTAACTCCTAGTGGGACGAACATAAAACCCCACAAAGTCAATGGAGAGCTGCGTCTGTCAGTGAACTCGGAGAAAAGGATTTTACGGTAAGTTTTAATAAAATCCCTTTTTTCAGTAATTACTGTGATTACCTCTTGCAACACAGCCTGAATATTTGTGTTAATTTTATAGTATAATAAGGTAACCTGTGCATATTGTATTACAGAAATGCAAAGAAGGAATCCGATTTAAGTCTTGTTCAGAACCAGCTGAGAGATGCAGAGGCTAAGCTGAATTCAAGAGAAGCGGAGCTTGCCACTGCTCGGAGTAACAAAAGAGGCTTAGAAGAGCAGCTTGAAGAGCTGAAGGCACAGATAGCTGGGGTATGAGGTTTCCTATTCTCCTTTCCTTTTACTGTTGGATATAGTTCTAAGGCTTTTGTGAAAATAGAGCTTTAAGTGGTTGTAAAGGATGTGTTTTTTTTTTTTTCCTTCAAATAACAAACCTGTCTCTACTTACCTGCTCTCTGCAATGATTTTGCACAGAGCAGCCCCGATCCTCCTCTTCTCAGGTCCCCCACTGGCACTCCTGGCTCCTCCCTTTTGCTTGTGCTCCCAATAGGAGACAGATTCTCATGGGGGCACCCGTGCGGGCTCGCTCCTGAACTCTGCTGCTTTGTCCATTGACTCAGACTGTGGGACTTGGCCCCTCATTCCCTCGTCACTGCATTTGACAGAAGTGGCAGCCAAATGAAAGGGGAGACAGCGGCAAGGGCCGCTGTTCTCATGCATGTCGCTGGATCAGATTGGGCTTAGGTGACAATAAGGGGGGATCCTGCAGCAGAGAAGGTTTCTTTACCTTAAGGCATAAAATACATTAACCACTTGCCTACTGGGCACTTTTACCTCCTTCCTGCCCAGGCCAATTTTCAGCTTTCAGCGTTGCCACTCTTTGAATTACAATTACGCAGTCATGCAGTGCTGTACCCTCCTGATTAGCTGAAACACAGCAGTGGCGCCATTGACCTGTCAATCAGTTAGTTAGCCAATCAGGAGAGGTGGGCGTGGCCGAACCACAGCTTCGTGTATGAATGGACACAAGGGAGCTGCTTGCTGTGGGGGCACTCAACAGGATGGAGGGGGCAGGAGCACTGAGGAGAATCCGGGCTGCTCAGTTCAAATCCAACTGCACATAGTAGTGAAGTATAAACTATAGAAAAGAAAACGAGACTTTACAATCACAAGAGTGTTCTGTTTATTTTCTTACATCCCTTGATAGTTGCACAAATGTTGTTGTGCATTATTGGTGCTTGTAAACAAAATTAAATCTTCAACATTTATCCTAATTTAAAAGAGAAGTATGGGGTTTTTGCACATTAAGGCTACTTTCGCCTTCCAGGACAGCCTTGAGACATATGGCTCCACCCTCCGGGACAGGAAACACCAACACCCCAGAACTTAAAGGTGGTCCTCCAGGCCTCTCCTTCAGTTTTTGTTTCCTGCCGGACGGGAAGGAAGTGTCGGGAAGGAAGGGGAGCCATGTCTCGGGGTGATCCTGGAAAGCCCATGGTGTACCGAGCAGCCTGCGCACCCCTCCGTCCATGAGCAGGGAGGAGAGGGCTGCGGAGTCACTGCTGCCTAAAGCTCAGAGAGAGCAGGGACCTCTGAGCCTTTCCCCGCTTCTATCAGGCTTACCTTGAACGGACAGCCAGCGTAGCCTGTGGAGGGGTGCTGAACGGTGTGCGCCGTTCCGCCCGACTGTTTTCTCCCCCCCCCCTTTTTTTTCGGGTGGTCCATGGTGGTGTGGAATGCCGGAGGCGCGGTGCGCTGCGTGCAGGGCTGAGCAGCCGTCAGACGCTGGTCACCCGGAAAAAGCCGCAGGAGGCGGGGCTACTGCACTCCAAACGCAGGAAGTGAGGTAGCTTCCTGCAGAGGCAAAGGGTCAGAGGGCGCCGTGAGTACTTCCTCTCTCCTGTACGGCGCAGCGGTAGACAGCACAGGCATCTGGAAGCCTGGGAACCCACGAGGCTACCGAGCAGGCGTGTGGGGGACACCTGGACCGATGGAGGCATCTACATCACAGGCAGGGGACCCCGGTCCAGTGGGCGCCAGCACCTCTCAGGTAGGTGTGGGGAGGAACTCCACATGTTACTTTGGGGGGTGAAGAAAGGGCTGTTTTTCCAAAGCGTCTTTCAGGACAGCACCCGAGAGATCATGGCTCCTCCTCCAACAGGAAACACCTCACCATTCAAACTTAAAAGGAGGCCTCCATCCAATACCCTTCAGTTTTTTATGTTTCCTCCAGCCAGGAGGAACACCTCTGGTGAGGGGCCATGTTTTCTCTGGTTCTGTCCTGGGAGACGGGCTCTCACCTCCGTTCTCGCTGCCTGGAGACTGTGATCCTCCCACCTGCTCAGAGCTGGCTGGTCTGTGGGCTCCTTCTCCCCCTTCCGTGCTCGGGGAGAGCCTGTACCGGCAGGAGTGCGGCCCCTATTTGGCAGCAAGCGGCTTGCAGCGACCCGTCGTTTGCACGATAGTGCGGCGGCGGATCGCGGCGCCGCCATCTTGGTGGTAGTCGCTCCTGTGTGCTCACAGGAAGGGGCAGGCACTTCCAGGTCGGACGAGCAGTGTCATTTCCGGCGCCAAGCGTAGGGGGAGAGGGCAGGGTCACCTGGTGCCTTAAAGTTACGGTTCCGGGTCGGCGCGGCGGTGTTTTTGAATCCGGAACCTGCTACAGCACGCGACCGTAGTGCACTGTGCGATGGAGGAAAGAGGAGCATCTCCTGAGGGGGCAAGCCAAGGCACCAGCAAGGCCAAGGTAAGGGTCTGTGACCTGCTTACAAGGCCGTTTTCTCCTATGGGTTTTTTACCCCACCCCCCCCTTTCCACCTCTATCCACGGGGATCCCCTAGGCTTGTGGGTGGCAGCACAGGGCTAGGCAGGGTGCGTTGAGATAGCTTTCCTCCCTGGATTAGGGAATCGGGTATTGGTGGTGGGGGCTTGCTTGGGCACAGGTATAAGTTTCTTTTCCTAGTGCACCTGGGTGTTTTTGTATATTTTTTCTGCCAGCTGCTTGTAGCTTCTTAGCGTGGTTTTTTCCTTGTTGTCCCTTCTTCTGTTTGTCCAGGCTAAAAGCCAGGCTCAACCAGTTAAAAGAAGATGTCCAGTTTGCAAAGACAAGTTGAGCGATTCTTGGACAAAAACTCTTTGTGAAGATTGTATTTCTAATATCGTCAAAGAGGAGTCCCCATCTTTTTGTGGCGACCTAGTGACAACAATGGACGAGCTTAGGGCCACCTTTCAAAGCTTTAGGTCCATCCTAGCAGAAGGACCAGGTCTCTCAAAGGAATGCAGGACCAAGCAGCTGCTTGTGGGCTCCCAGAAGGATTCTTCGGTATCCCTGGAACAGGGAGGAGAGTCAGCTTCTCAGGGGGCAGGATCTCAAGACCAGGAGGATTCAGATTCAGAGGAGGAAGAAAATGAATCTGATGCGACTACTAAATACAAATTGTCGCTGGAAGAAGTGGGGGGGACTCCTAAATGTGATCCATTCTATTCTAGGCATAGAGGAAGAAAAGAAAGAACTCACTTTACATGACCGCATGTATGCGGGTTTAGGGGACTCTAAAAGCCACACCTTTCCAGTTCATTCTGTTATTTCAGAGATGATTAAGAAAGAATGGCTGGAGCCGGAGAAGAAACCATTTTTCTCCCGGGCACATAGGTGGAGATTTCCTTTTGAGGATAGTCCGGAGGCTGTTTGAAACAAAGTCCCAAAGCTGGACTCTGCGTTTTCACAGGTGTCAAAGTCAACTGACTTAGCCTTTGAAGACATGGGCTCACTAAAAGAGTCCATGGACAAAAGGATGGACTTGCTTCTCAAGAGAGCATGGCAGTCAGTCATGAATAATTTGAAGCCAGCAATGGCAACGACATGTGTTGCAAGAAACCTGGAGCACTGGCTCAATAGGTTGAAAACGCATATTCTGGCAGATTCCTCAAAACAGGAAATTCTGGACTCCTTCTCAACTTTGTCAGCGGCAGTGTCCTATATCGCAAATGCCTCGTCAGAGTCAGTTCGCATGTCTGCCAGGTCAGCGGCTCTTACAAATTCGGCCAGAAGGGCCTTGTGGCTGAAGGCTTGGCCGGGGGATGCAGCATCTAAGAATCGGCTGTGCAGTATCCCTTTCGCAGGAGATCTGTTGTTTGGCACTGAATTAGATTCTATTCTTGACCGCACGGCTGACAAGAAGAAAGCTTTTCCGGTTAAGAAAAAGAAGGTCCAAACAAAAAAGCGTGTTTTTCGGCCTCAAAAAGGGCAGCAGGAAAATAGGACGAAGGGGAAAAGCAAGCCATGGTCTTCTCAGAAGCCAAAGGGTAGGAGTGGAGTGCTCTTCAATCCTCCTAAGGGCCCCCAGAAATCGCAATGACTCCGCCCTCCCTGTGGGAGGAAGACTGCAGGAGTTTCTTCCGAACTGGAGGGCAATAACATCCAATCAGTTCATTCTGAATTTGTTCTCCTCTGGGTATGCAATAGAATTTTCGGAGGAACCTCCAAAAAGATTCCTGGTAACAAACTCCCCAAGAGATCCCACCAGGGCTCTTGCCATGAAGTCCCTAATTCAGGAACTGAGATCTCAGAGAGTCATCATTCCGGTCCCAAAAGAAGAGTTTGGTCAGGGGTTCTATTCTCATGTATTCCTGGTCCAGAAACCCTCAGGAAAGTTTCGGCTTATACTAAACCTAAAAGTGCTAAATTGATCAGTCGAGTACAGAAAATTTCGGATGGATTCCATCTTCTCCATAAAGAACCTACTGTACCAGGGGTGCTACATGGCGTCAATCGACCTAACAGACGCCTATCTCCATATTCCTATAGCCGCCAGATCCCAAAAGTACCTGAGATTGGCGCTGAGGGAAGGAAAAAGGGTAGTACACCTGCAGTTCAGAGCACTCCCCTTTGGCCTATCATCAGCCCCAAGGGTCTTCACCAAGGTAATGGCCGAGGCTCTGGCACCTTTGCGTCTGGAAGGGATCTCAGTGATCCCCTATCTAGACGACCTCCTGTTCTTTGCCCAGTCCAAGGAGACTCTTCTGCAAAACCTGGTCAGAGCTCGGAGTCATCTGGAGTCCATAGGATGGATCTTGAATCTCCAGAAATCAAACTTTATCCCTGCACAGGAGGTGATATTTTTGGGATATTCCATCAACTCGGTGGAACAAAAGATCTTTCTCCCTGAGGAGAAGAGGATAAAACTGATGGAAGAGGTGTCTCTGTTGCAGTCAAGCAATCTTTTGTCCATCAGGATTATGTCCGTGCTGGGGACTCTGACCTCCATACCTGCGATCCAGTGGGCAAGACTCCACTTCAGACCGCTTCAGAGTTTTTTGTTGAGGGTCTGGGATCACCGGCAGCAGTCATTGTATATGCTGGTGAGGATCCCCACCCCGGTAAAACGAAGTCTTTGGTGGTGGAAAAACCAGGAAAGGTTCTCAGCAGGTCTGTTGTGGTCCTTCCCAGTCCAGGTAAGGCTGACGACAGACGCCAGTTCCTGGGGTTGGGGTGCTCACATGGGCGATCAGTGGACCCAGGGATCTTGGTCCACAAGAAAAGATGCAAGATCCTCAAATTGGAGAGAACTAAAAGCAATCGAGTTGGCTCTATTGGCTTTTTTGGGTCAGGTCCAGGGATTCCACACGCAGGTTCTATCCGAAAATGCTGCTACAGTGGCCTATATAAACAGACAAGGGGGTCCAAGGAGCAGAGCCCTGCAAGAGTTGGCAGAAAACATTCTAAGATGGGCAGAGCACCATACTCTATCCTTGTCGGCAGTCCACCTGAAAGGGTCCTTAAACAAAATGGCAGACTTCCTCAGCAGGAATCGGATTTACGAAGCGGAGTGGCGGTTAAACCCGGAGGTATTCCAGATGGTAGTCAGAAAGTGGGGTCAACCAGAGGTAGATCTCTTTGCCACTCAGGAAAATTCCCAGGCGCCTCTCTTCTACTCCTTAAGGAGGTCGGACACATCCCTGGGGCTAGATGCTCTAGCACACAGGTGGGAGTTTTGCCTATGTTATGCCTTCCCTCCCTTTCAGTTGATGCCTCAGGTCATAAAGAAAATCCAGAAGGAAGTAACAACAGTTTTCCTCATTGCTCCTTGGTTCTCAGCCCTTCTTCAAATGCAGCTGGAACCTTTTCTGCACCTTCCTTTGCGGCAGGATCTTTTAATGCAGGGTCCCCTGTTCCACCAGGAGATGGGAAAATTTGAAGCTCACAGCCTGGTTATTGAGGAACAACTGTTAAAGAAGGGTTTCTCTGACAGACTGGTGACTACCCTATTGTCAAGCAGGAAGAGGGTCACCAGAGCAATTTATGCAAAAAACTGGAAGGTGTTTTCATCTTGGTGTATCAGATCTGGAAGACCGGTAATCAGTATTGCCTCGATCCTAGAATTCTTGCAGGAGGGAGCAGACCAGGGCCTAGCAATCAGTACTCTGAAGGTCCAGGTGGCAGCATTAGGAGTATTTCTGGAAAAGCCTGTTTCAACCAACCCACTAGTATGTAGGTTTTTCAAGGCTCTCACTAGATCCAGACCAGTGGTGGGCAGAAGTTGCCCGAAGTGGAACTTATCAACTGTTATGCAGGCCCTAACCAAGGGACCTTTTGAGCACATGGAGTCTGCTTCATTGAGGCTTATCACATTAAAGATTGTCTTTTTAGTTGCTATAACCACGGCTCGAAGAATAAGTGAGCTTCAGGCCCTGTCAAAAAGGGAACCATTTTTTTTCTATTTTTCCAGATAGAATTGTTCTGAAAACGGATCCTAATTTCTTACCGAAGGTCGCTTCGGTTCAAAATCGAGCCCAGGAAATAATCCTGCGTACATTTTGCTCTAATCCGACAGGGAAGAAGGAAGAAGAATTCCATACCCTGGATGTTAAGAGAGCAGTTTTGTGTTATCTGGAAGCCACAAAAGATTTTAGTCACTCTACTGCTTTATTTGTTTCATATGCTGGTGCCAGGAAGGGGAAGCAAGCTTCTAAAGGAACCATTGCCAGGTGGCTAAGAATGACTATTACGGAGACCTAATCTCTTTCAGGTCTAGAAAGCCCGGTAGGTATCCGGGCTCATTCTACTAGAGCTTTAGCGGTGAGTTGGGCTGAGAGTGCTGGTGCCACCCCCGAGCAGATCTGCAAAGCAGCCACGTGGTCAAGTCTGTCGACTTTTATCCGTCATTATAGGTTAGACCTTTTGATGGCTCAGGACCAAGCTTTTGGCAGGAAAGTCCTGCAGGCTGTTGTCCCACCCTAATGGGGGTAAGTCTCGTTTATCCTCTTGGGTGCTGTCCTGAAAGACGCTTTGCAAAAAAGTAAGTTAGACTTACCGGTAACTTGTTTTCCAATTGTCTTTCAGGACAGCAGTAACCCGCCTTGTTGTATTATCTGCTGTATACTATGACATAACTGTTGCTTATCTGTTTCAGCCGGGGCTGCAGGTTCTCTACAAACAACTAAAGGGTATTGGATGGAGGCCTCCTTTTAAGTTTGAATGGTGAGGTGTTTCCTGTTGGAGGAGGAGCCATGATCTCTCGGGTGCTGTCCTGAAAGACTATTGGAAAACAAGTTAAATCTAACTTGCTTTTTTCCCTTAGCTAGCAGCGAGCTAGTGGTGATGGGATGGCACTTACTTCTAGGAGTACTGGCACAATGGTGGTTCTGAGCCTAGAAGTAGAAGAATGGGCTGTTTTATTTTTTTTCTCTATATCTGTTTTGTTATAGACAAAAACACAGGAGAAAGCCCAATCCAGGATAAGATGTGCAGTTTGCGCAGCAAAGATTGTGCCAAATTGGGAAAAGCCACTTTGCCCAGAGTACATTAATAGTTTAGTGAAGGAGGACATGGTAGCAGCGTGTCATAACATCCTGTCTTCAGTAAAGGAGGAAATAGTCTCTACCTTCCAATCCTCAAGGGGATGTTAGATAGGGTTCAGGGGCCTTCAGTGCCCTTATCAAGAGCGGCCAGTATGCCCTCCTTGTTGGAACCCAGTCAGGAGGAGAGTGAAGAGAGGTCACTCACGGCCTTCCAGGCAGAGGAGGAGGATGAGCTTGCTAGGGGCAGATACAATCTATCACCGGATAATGTGGGGGATTTGTTAAAGACCATTTATGACAACCTGTAAATAAAGGAAGAAACGGTACAGCTTTCTAAGCACGATCGCATGTATCTCGGGTCTAGTGCGCAGAAAACCAGGGTATTCCCCGTACATAGTTCCATTGTAGAATCCATCTTGCTGGAGTGGGAACATCCGGAAAGGAGACCCTTCTTTTCGGGCAATCTCAAACGTCGATTTCCGTTTGATAAAGATACAGCTTTGCCCTGGAATAAAATCCCGAAGCTGGATGCGCCTTTAGCCAAGATCTCAAAAAAGATGGATTTGGCTTTTGAGGATCTTGGATCATTAAAAGATCCAATGGATAAAAGGGGGGGACGTACTCCTAAAAAGAGCATGGGATGCCTCAGCGATTAGTCTCAAACTCCCCTTGGCTGCCACCTGTGTCGCCAGAAATCTAGACTGCTGGCTGACAAAGTTGCAGACCCATATCTCGGCGGGTACATCTAGGCAGCAATTGCTAAAGTCGTTTCCGCTGATGTTTAAAGCAGTTGGCTTTCTGGCAGATGCATCAGCGGAGTCGGTGAATGCGGCTAGGAGAGCTGTATGGCTAAAAGCTTGGCCAGGTTATATGGCCTCTAAGCTCAAGCTCTGCGGGCTACTGTTTTCTGGGGATTACTTGTTTGGGCCAGGTTTACAGGAAGCCCTGGAATGCACACAAGATAAAAAGAAAGCATTCCCAGAAAGAAAGAAAAAGCAGGAAGGTAAGCGGCTTTTTCGAGGCTTTGGGCAACAGACTCAACAAGGGAAAGAAAGTCGCCCAAAGAAACATTGGTCGGGCCACAAGGGTCGTGGAAGAGGAGTCGTCCTATTTAATCCTCCTCAAACCACCCTTAAAGACCAAGTGACGCCAGCACCCCAGTGGGAGGAAGACTGGGGGAGAACAGCAACTTCGAGTCCATTTATTTTGGACATCATACAAAACGGATACAAGTTGGAGTTCAGATCAGATTCCTCCCCCCCCAGATTTCTGGTTACCCATCTATCCAGGGATCGGGAGAAAGCCTCTGCCTTTTGTTAGGCGTCCTGGTGGACCAGATGGACCTCAGGAGGGTACCCTTGGACGAGCAAGGACAGGGGGTGTACTCCCATGTTTTTGTGGTCAAGAAGCCCCCAGGCAAGTACAGGATGATTCTCAACCTCCGACCTCTGAACATGTCGTTGAGGTACAAAAAATTCAGAATGGAATCCATTTTCACAATATCAGAACTCCTGTTTCCAGAGTGCTACATGGCCATGGTGGACTTAAGAGATGCATATCTCCATATCCCCATTCATTGGGACCATCGGAAGTACCTCAGATTGGCAGTCGTGAAAGACTTCTGCGTCTATCCTTATCAGCGGAACCTGGCGTCTCTAAGAGCAGTACATTTGAAAGGGACTCAAAACTCCTTAGCAGACTTTTTAAGTCCCAACAGGTAAAACCGGACGAATGGGCCCTCAACAAGGATTTGGAACCGGGCATCCCGCAGATCCTGGGTTTTTTCCAAGCGGGCGTGGAGTTGGGCCTGCCCATTAGTACACTAAAAGTACAGACAGCTGCTCTATCTCCTACAAATCTCACTCCAGCAGGATTGGTTCGTTAAAAATTTTTTTAAGTTCCTGTCCAGATCCAGGCCAGTAAGGGTTCAGGCCTGCCCGGCCTGGGATCTTTCTCTTGTACTAGGGACTCTTACAGGAAGTCCTTTTGAGCCTCTAGAAAAAGCATTATCCAAGTGGGTTACTCTAAAATCAATTTTTTTTGGTAGCAATCACCTCAGCCAGAAGGGTGAGTGTGTTGCAAGCACTCTCAATACGGGAGCCTTTTTTACAGATATTTGAGGACCGGGTGGGGCTAAAAACCGCCCCAGGATTCCTCCCCAAGGTGGCTACGCCTTTTCATAGGGAACAGGACATTGTCCTGCCAACTTTTTTCTCATCCTCAGAAAATAGTGGGGAAGATAGATTTAATTTGTTAGATGTAAGAAGGTCCCTGCTAAGATATCTAGAAATTAGTAGGGACTTTAGAAAGTCCGAGTCCTTGTTTGTGAATTTCTCGGGAGCACGTAAAGGGTGTAAAGCGACCAAATCGTCTATTGCTAGGTGGATTAGGACAACAATTATTGAGGCATATAGGTTGGCAGGAAGGCAGGCGCCATTAGTCAGGACGCACTCAACTAGGGCTATGTCAACTACGTGGGCTGAGAGGGTAGGTGCCACTCTGGAGGACATATGTAAAGCAGCAACATGGTTTAGCTACTCCACGTTTGCCAAACATTACCGCCTAGACCTGTTTAGAGAAAAGGAACAGGCGTTTGGTCGGAAGGTCCTCCAGGCGATGGGCCCACCTTAACAGTGTAAGTTTCTTGCTCCTCTCAAGGCTGTCCTGGAAGACGAAAGAAGAAAACAAGAGTTAGACTTACCGGTAACTCTTTTTTTTCTAGGAGTCTTCCAGGACAGCTTGGTTTTACCACCCAGATCTTGTGTTTGGTACAGGTGATGTGTACTAATGTTATGCAAGTGTGTTGTGTTTTTTCAGGCCTTCCGGCGGTTCTTGTGGAGACTGAAGGAAAGGCCTGGAGGACAACCTTTTAAGTTCTGGGGTGTTGGTGTTTCCTGTCCTGGAGGGAGGAGCCATATGTCTCAAGGGTGTCTTGGAAGACTCCTAGAAAGAGAGTTACCTGTAAGTCTAACTCCGGTTTTCACAATGGGCGGGCGGTAAATCCCCGCTAGTTTAAGCGGGGATTTAACACTGTGTTAGCAGCGCTACGGTGCCGCTATGCAGCCGGGAGCGTGGCGCTTTTAACCCCCCACAAGAGGTTAAAAGTGCCGGCACGCTGCGCTACCGAGGTGGTGTGCAGCCTCTTCAGAAGCGTTGCCCATTGCTTTCAATGAGCAGGGGCGGTGGAGGAGCGGCGTATCGCCGCACCTCCCCAAAGATGCTGCTTGCAGGACTTTTTGTAACGTCCCGCAAGCGCACCGCCCCAGTATGAAAGCACTCAGGACTTTCACATTGGGGTTGATGGGGGATTTTTGAGGCACTTTACAGGCGCTATTTTTAGCTAAATAGCGCCTGTAAAGTGCCTCCGTGTGAAAGTAGCCTTATACTTAGGTGGATGTTGAATCTGTCCCCTGCGGGCTCTAACACTGGGAACCAAGCGATCCCAGACCGTAGATCGCTCGGTTCTCACAGCTCCCTGAGCAGAGAGATGGTGACTGTCAGTCTGCAGCTCACTGAGAGGCTAAGCCGGGTGCTGGTCCAGGCATGTGGGCAGATCCCGACCCCAGTGTCGGGATCTTGTTTGAGCCTTGACCGTCTCTGTGACATCAGCAGACAGTGGATTTCAGCCCGATGTCTACTGAAAGGAGTGGAAACAAACTGCACGCCTGCGATCCACAAACAAACAAGCTTTTTGGTGGTATTTGATCACCACTGTTTTGTTTGTTTTTTTTTGTTTTTGTTTTTTTTTTTTTTTTGTTTTGTTTTTTTGTATAAATTAAAAAAAGTAAAACCTATACCATAAAAAAAATCAAATTTCTTCATAAATTTAGACCAATATGTATTCTGCTAGCTACATATTTTTGGTTTACTGTTTGGTTTGTGCAAAAGTTATAACATCTAGAAACAAATATGAGATAGATAGAGAGATAGAGAGATAGATATATATATATATATATTCAGGAAAAAAAACAAGTTTTATTAAAGCAAGAGCATACATGTTATACAAATATACTTTGGAGAAATGACATATCTGTTACAGAAGTTTAAAGTAACACATGTTGGCATATACAGTAGCATGGTATACTCTGCAATAGTGTTTTCTTCCCAATTGCTGAATACACAGACAAAGTATCCTTAGCCTAGTACCAGGGTTAGGAAGAGTATGCAGGACAAACAATCATTTGAGATAAATTAAAACAATACAAAAGTAAGAGAAGAAGAAGAAAAGAAAGAAATGGAAAAGAAAGCAAGAATTCGGAACCTTAGTCCCCCCCCAGGACCATTCAATACAAGCATCTATAACATTATAATCATAATAATGATGGATTATGTTCTTACTCCGGTGATTATCCGCTCTTCACTCTCAAACTACCCCTGCAATAGTCTGTCTTGTATGAGTTGATGCGTGGACAGTCCTGGGACCTCCAGCCATGGTTGCCACATTTTGGAAAATTTCCCCGGGACCTTCCTATGCATGTACGTCACTTTTTCCCTAATAGGCAGACTATATTTATTTGTTCCACCCATAAATTTTTCGTTGGTACCTTATCAGACATCCAAAATTTAGCAATGAGTTTTCGAGCCACAAATAGTAGTCGAAGCACCGCCACCCTTTCGTGCGGATTCAACAGTTCCTCATCCAGGGCCCCCAGCAAGCACACCAGGGGATCCCCCGGAAGAGGAAAGCTATACACTTGAGATATAGTACTAATAACATCCGTCCAGTACCTAAAGAGCTTTGGACAACGCCATAGCATATGAATTAATGTACCCTCCTCTGGCACACTTGGGACAAAGTGGAGTTGACCTCCTCCCCCATCTATGTAGCTGAGTTGGAGTTCTATATGTCCTGTGGAGAAGATATATATGAGCTAGCTTTTGAGATGCAGAGACCGAGACCAGCGCAGCATTTTCAAGACCCATATTCCAAACCTCCCCATCAATTGGACCCAAGTCTCTCTCCTAGCCCACCCTACACGGCAGTTGCGAAGACTGGAGAAGGGTGGAATAGGCTCTGGAAATCATGCCCTTTCCACACCTCTCCTTCAAAATATTGTTCATTAAAGGATGTTCCATGGGGGTAACTTTTCGGGTTCTCTCTTGGGCCTGCAGGGCATGTCTGATTTGCAAGTATTTGTAAAAGTGTGTGCTAGGTAGGCCAAACTCCCTTTGACGCTCAGCAAAGAGCTTCAGTACCTGGCCCTTGTATAACTGGGGTATGTATAGAATGCCCGCTCTTATCCAAACCTCAAAGCCTACCAACTTCTGCAGTTCCGGCAAGTTAGCGTTTCGCCAAATCGGAGTATATGAACAGCTACCCTCACCTCCAAGGATGTTGCCCACATGTTTCCACAACATGTTCAGCATCCGAATTGACGGGAGGTCCGCCCTCAGGTGTGGGAATCCCGCCTCTAGTGCCACCAAAGTGGGTCCCTGATGCCCCTCTGGGAGCAATATATTGTGGATCGGATCTTGCTCGTCCATCAGGCCCCATGCACCCAGATGCTGGATCTGGGAAGCAACATAATAATGCTTTGCATGTGGCACCGCTAGTCCCCCCTGATCCTTTCCATATTGCATTGTATTTAAACTTATTCTGGCCTGTTTTTTACCCCATATTAATGCTCTGAATTGGACATCTATCTGCATGAACCATTTTCTCGGCAACCAAATTGGTGTATTATGGAATATATATAGGAGTTGCGGGGCCCATACATTTTATGAGATTTACCCTGCCAATAACCGACAATGGGAGTTTTAGCCAAGAGGAACATTTTATCTTTGAATTTAGCTAGTAGCGGGATTAGATTCAATGGGACGAATTGTTTTAGGTCTGGTACAATTTGAATTCCTAAGTACCTGAATAATGACACTACATTGATCTCCTTTGCTCTATCCGGTAGGGGGAGTTCTATGGGGTCTAAAGGCAAAAGAACAGATTTATGCCAATTAATTGAGAACCCTGACAGTGTACCAAAATGAGTTCTCAGTTCCATAACATTACTCAGGGAATGTTGGGTGTCTCCCAGATACAACAGAGTGTCATCTGCGTACAGTGACACCGATTCCTCTCTAGTGCCACAGATAAACCCCCTGATCTCCTTATTTCCCCTTATATGGATAGCCAGCGGTTCCAGTGCCAAGGCAAACAGCAGGGGCAACAATGGGCACCCCTGCCGTGTACCCCTAAGCAACCGGAACAACTCCGTTAGACTCCCGTTCGCTCTGACTCTTGCAGTAGGAGCCGCATAAAGTAATTTAATCCTTGAAATAAACCGCTTTCCTATTCCAAAGCCAGACAGTGTCTCCCAAAGATAGGGCCACTCCACACTGTCAAAGGCTTTAGCCGCATCCAGCGAAAATATGGCCCTATTTCCTGAGTTGTCCACTGGGATCTGCATCTTACGAAACAACCTTCTAAGGTTTTGTGCTGTAGATCTTGTAGGGATAAACCCAGATTGGTCTCTATGTATCAATTTATGTATAATCTTTGCCAGTCTGTCCGCCAGAAGCCTGGCCAGCAGCTTGACATCAAAGGTCAGCAATGAGATGGGCCTGTAAGAATCTGCCGAGGTCGCATCCTTTCCTGGCTTTAGTATGACTATAATTATGACCTCATTCATAGAGGAAGGTAGTTTGCCTGCACGCAAGGCCGAGTTGTAAACCTTTAACAGGGCTGGGATCAACTGGGCCGCGTATCGCTTATAGACTTCCGCCGGCAAGCCATCCGAGCCCGGGGCCCTGCTGTTACGCATCTGACCCAGCGCTGTCATAAGTTCTTCCTCTGTCAGCGGGGAGTCAAGAATTTCAGCATCTTTTGCCAAAAGTGTGGGCAGGGGATACTGGTACAAAAACCGGGTTATCTCTGAGTTGGTTGGAGAGACTTTAGAGGAATAGACATCCTGAAAGAAATCCTGGAACACTTTAACTATATCTGGAGCCAACAGGCATGTCTTCCCATCTCTGTCCGAAAGGGATTGTACATAACCGGCGGCCTGTTGCGATCTAGTAAGGACTGCTAACATGTGGCTGGTAGCCTCGCCTTCCTCAAAGTGGGCTTGTTGCATTAAAAAAACGCTTATTTTCGGCCTTCTGCATAACCAGTTGCCTATAAGCGTCTGGGCCGCTAGCCACTCTCTCTTAGTGTCATCTGAGGGAGCCGTCACATACCCCTCCTCCCATATTTTTAACCTCCGACTCCACTAAGGACTCCCATTCTTTGGTCCCACTCTTAATTTTATTAATCATGGTTATGAATTGCCCCCTTAAGTATGCTTTGGCCGTGTCCCACACCACACCTGTCTCTGCTGTTCCTTCATTAGTTCTAAAATAACTTTGTAATAGGCTGGGAATTGGATCTCTGTGTGGGAAAAGCTCCAACCAAAAGGGGTTCAATCTCCATAATGGCCTTGTCTCCTGCGCTGGTCCTACAATCTCCACCCAGAAGGGAGAGTGATCGGATACCCCTCTAACACCATAACCTGAATTGCGAATGAGAGGGAGCATGGTACCATTAGCTAGCCCCAGGTCTATTCTAGACATTCCCCCCCGTTGCTACCGAACAGCATGAGAACTGGCGTTGAAGGGGGTGATGCATTCTCCATACATCTAGTAAGCCAATTTCTTGTAAAAACCTAGCAAATGCCGTAGGTCCCCTTTGGGGTTGCCTCACATTTGTACCTCCCCTTCCTAATTTGTCTAGGGAGTGATTCAGATAATAATTATTAAAGTCCCCCAACAGCAATAGGGGAAGGTCAGGGTATCGGGCAATGTGTACTACCAATTATTTCAAAACCGTAGCAGAGTATGGTGGTGGATTGTGCACCCCCGCCAGTAAACATCTTATATTATTTAACGTACACAGTAGGAGTACGTATCTACCCTCCTTATCTATAGTAACATCAATCGGGGAAAGTGGAGTACCTTGGCGGACCAAGATACTCACACCTCTGGAATATGACGTATGCATGGCATGGTATTGATGACTAAATTGTCTAGTTGTGAATTGTGGCTGTTGGCCCGATGGGCTATGAGTCTCCTGCAAACAGATGACCAAGGCCTCGGTTTTTTTAATGGTTCTGAGGACTGCCAAACGCTTCACTGGATTGTTGAGGCCTCTTACATTCCAGGAAAGTAACTTCAGTGTTCTAGCCATGACGGTCTGTTAACAATGATAGTTCTCCACCTCCTCTTATCCAGTGTGGGTTGTAGAATACCCACGCTATATCTCCCCCCACGCCACTCATCACCTGAGCGATGCCATGGGTATGATTCCTTCATATGATATAATTTGGGGTGGGAGAGGTCCGTGCAGATACAAATTACGACACATCCGAGGTCTGAACAACTCCATCTCTGATGATCCTAAGGCCTTTGGGGGGGGGGGTTACTGAGTCCGATAAGTGTCAACAGGACACATAACCAGTTAACGACAAACCAGAGTAGAGGTTCCCACCGAACCATGAGGGGTAGCAGTAAAAGCTTCGCTCCTGGCTAGTATAGTCCAAGTCACAAAGCTTCGCAACAGCAAACAAATTGTCAGGTTATACTGACATTGTAGTCCGAGTAAACAACCAAGCGTTTTTAGCATCTGCCTTATAGTAAAGATTCTTGTGGAGGTGCCAGCTACACCAGTAGAGCAGTCTTCTTAGCAATATATTCAGGCCGGAGGTGATCTCCTTCCCCGTTCGTTGCGGAGCGTAGCCTCCTCTCTATCCAGCCATTGGGTCGCTAGTGCAGGCTTCTCAAAGAAGTGAGCTTCACCTTTAACAATGATACGCAGCCGCGCCGGGTATAGCATTGCATATTGAATTTCTAAAGCGCTCAGATGGCGCTTCAAATCCAGAAACTTTTTTCTCTTTTTTTCTGTAGTTCCGCCAAAAAATCCGGGTAGAGTGATATTTTGGAGTTGTCCATGGTCAATTTCCCTGCCTTAGCGCGGGCCCCCGAGAGGACGGCATCCCTGTCTTTGTAATTGAGCAATTTGAACAGAAAAGGGCGCGGCGGCGCCCCTTGTGGCGGAGGGCGCACTGGCACTCTATGAGCTCTTTCAACGGAAAACATAGGAGAGAAAGTGTCCGATCCGAACGTTTGTAGCAGCCACTTTTCTATGAAGGCTACTGGGTTCTTGCCCTCTGCACGCTTCGGGAAGCCAATAGCCCTCACATTACACTTCCTCATCCTATTCTCCATGCCATCCAATCTGGCTGCATATTGTGCAGTGATATGGATTGTGTGTGCAACGTCTCTTTGTATGGGGCCTAAGTCATCCTTTATGGAGGCTCACTCCCCCTTCCATGGCTGCAGTGCGTTCCCTGAGTTTCTGCATGTCATGTCTCAGGAAAGACATTTCAGCTTTCATCCCCTTTACCTCCATTGTCAGAGTAGTGGGGGAGACATTACATGTAGTCACCGCTGCAAATATGTCTCTGAGAGTGGGTTCCGGCTTGTCTGGCAATGGGGCAGCAGTTGAGGATGGGGCATGAGGGGACATTATGTTACTCACTGTGTTCCAATCAATGTCTGAGCCATCACCATTCTCCAGCAGGACCGTGTCATCCGCATCAGTAATATCTGTTGCCGCAGTGTCCTGGAAAGCAGGTCGATCCTCCTTAGTCGTCTGCTTGGAGAAGAACTTATTTGCAGCTTCCTTATACTTTTTTCCTTAGCAGACTTTTGCCCGCCGCCGCCATCTTGGCCCACGAGGTCCGCCGACCGGATCTCCTTCTGTCTCTTTGACATGGCTCTCTCCCCTAATGCACACCCGTAAGCCACCCTAGGGCACACAGGAATCCGCTGAATACGTTTGTGGGTCGGTCGGAAGCCTTTAGCTGGCAATCCTCAGGATAACATACAGGATACTCGGCAGAGCTCACTCTAGGTGCGACCGTCTACATCCGCTGCTCAGCCACGCCCCCATAATGGAATCTTTAGTTTAATTTTTAATTAAACTGATGATTATTATTTTTTTCTATATACTAGTAATGGTGGTGATTTAGCAACTTATAGTGGAATTGATCTATTGCGGCAGACTTTGTGGGAACCAGTGACACTAATTCAGTGATCAGCTCAAAATATGCACTGTCCCTGTACTAATGACACTGACTGGGAAGGAGCTAAACATCTAGGGCAATTGAAGGGTGTGCCTAGCCAGTGTTTGTGTGTACTATATCTGGTGCTTTTACTAAGGGACCTTTATGGATTGTATTCCCTGCACATGCCCCCTACCTGGAAGTGGCAGATTTGTGCAAAACCAATAATAGCAGGTATCTGAAACTGTAAATAAGCGACATACTCTGAAACCCCTTACTGCTTTTTCTACCTAGTGTTCTACTATAATCTTCTCCCTAGGGTTGGTTACAATCTATTGTATTGCGGTAATGCGCAGTAATGTGTGTTTTACTACCCATTACAGCAATGCATGTTAACGTTTTGCCTGGTGTGTTGTGGTACCATTCATTTAGAATGGTACCATAATACATATCTACAGAATTCGGCAATGCATCCACCCTGCAGCTCAGCATAACACAGATGCCATACATTGCAGTAAGATGTCAAGTCCATGGTCCCTTTTTAATCTGTTGAGAACATCGGCAGCCCATTAATAAAATTCATGGGCTGCCTTCATAGCAGAACTAAACTCCTAAAAAGAAAAATATGCTAGGTAAAAAATTTTTTTTGTGTGTACACTGAGGTGCATGTCATACCAGCACCCAGGTCCATTCTGGGCATCTTGTAAATGTCAAATGGAGATGGATGCCTGGATGTTGTAACACCAGCATGCATGAGCAGGAGTTACATCAACACGGGTGCTGAACAGCCAAAGATAAGACCCTGCATCTGAAAGAAAAGGAGATGGCTGTGGCAAGGAACAGAGCCACATCAGGGATTGCAAAGCGGTTATCGCTGGAGGAAGGGGAAACTCAAATGTAAGTCTGCTATAGTGTATAATCATGCTGTGCATACTCGCAAGTTACAGCAATAGCTGCTTAACCAGTTCAGATCCGCGATATAGCCGAAAGACGGCTACAGCGCGGATCTCAATTTCCCGGCAGACGTCCGCCCTTGTGCACGTTCCCCGCGCGCACTCGCAGCCTGCGGCGGCCTGCTCTCGCGGCCGCCGCATGCTGCGTGGGCGTGCCCGCGGGTCGGGCGGACTCAATGTCTGCCCAAGACCCGCCAGTGACCTGTAACAGCTGCAGCACGGGGAACCGCCAATGTAAACACGTCGGTTCTCCGTTCTGCTAAGGGGGACATAGCAGATCTACTGATCCCTGTCACTGGGATCAGTAAGATCTGTTATGTCCCGACCAGCCCTGCCCCCACACAACACATGCAGGGAACACAGTTAACCCCTTCACTGCCCCTTATTGTTTACCCCTTCACTGCCAATGACATTTATACAGTAATCAGTGGATATTTAAATTTCTGATCGCTGTATAAATGTCATTGGTCCCAAAAAAAGTGTCAATGTCCGGCATGTCCTCTGCAATATTGCATTCATGATAAAAATCACCATTACTAGTAATAAAAAAAAAATGGTAAAAACGCCATAAATCGCCATAGTTTGTAGACGCGATAACTTTTGCGCAAACCAATCAATATACGCCGATTTGCAATTTTTTTTTTTTTTTTAACCAAAAATATGTAGAATATATATTTGCCAAAACTGATGAAGAATTTTCTTTTTAATATTTTTTTTGGATATTTATTATAGCAAAAAAGTAAATATTTTTTTTTTTTTCAAAATCGTCGCTCTGTTTATAGCGCAAAAAATAAAAAAACGCAGAGGTGATCAAATACCACCAAAAGAAAGAAAGCTCTATTTGTGGGGAAAAAATTACAAAAATTTTGTTTGGGTACAACATCGCACAACCATGCAAGTGTCATTCAAAATGCGACAGCGCTGAAAGCCTAAAATTGGTCTGGGCAGGAGGGAGGTTTAAGTGCCCAGTAAGCAAGTGGTTAAGTAGCTCTTTGAGCATGCTACAGTTACTTTTTAAAGTGGAGGTCCGCCAAATACGAAAAAAAATTGTCAGCAGCTACACATACTGTAGCTGCTGACTTTTAATAATAGGACGCTTGCCTGTCCTGGAGTCCAGCGATGTCTGCACCCGCCGCCAATCTTCGGATCGGGGCTCGGGTGCAGCCGCATCCATTGCGGGTAAGGGAACCCGGCAGTGTAGCATTACAGCTTCATGCCGGGCACCCTACTGCGCATGTGCGAGGCTCCGCTGTGCACTGCTATTGGCCCAGCGGCCAGTGCTGAGCATTGAGGGAGCCGGGCTGCTGACGTCAGCGGCTGCCGGCCCGAGCTGCCAGATGTGTTGAAAAGACAGGTGTCCTCTTCCCCCTAAAAGGTGCCAAATGTGACACCTAAGGGGGGAGGAATCCAACAAGCGGAAGTTCCACTTTTGGGTGGAACTCCGCTTTAAGACATCACACATTAATGTGCAAAATATGCCATGCTAATGTGCATACAGTAATGCACTGCAATTGACTGCCATTATGCGAAATAATATTAAATTAGTAAGGGCCCATTCACACCCCTTCATATGTTGCATGTTAATGTGTGCTGCGTTAAGGCAGCCTGTTCATATTATTTTTTTATTTTTTTTTGTGTGTGTGTATTTCTATCTTTTATTCTTTACTGTATACTTAAAGTGGTTGTCAACCCATGACAACCACTTTAACCTACAGGAAAGCCTATAATAAGGCTTACCTGTAGGTGCCCTTCATATCTCCCAAACCTGCACGGTTTAGGAGATATACAGTGTATTGGATGTGCCGACTTGATTTCCTCCGTGCCGTTTCCTCACTGAGATCGTGCTGTGACTGGCGGCTCCCACGCGGGAGTGAAGTAACGCGACTCCGGCCAGTCAGTGCTGGAGTCGCGGCCCCGGAAGGAAGAGGGGCTCATGATGGAGGCTGCCAGCACAGGGGAAATCGCTGGACGTCGCAGGCTTCGTTTGCAGATAAGTGCGATGCATAGTAGCCCATTATGTTTCTACTTTGCAGGGGAATATAGAGAAGTAAACCCCATCAGGGTTTACTTCCTCTTTAACCAAATCCATACCAGGCCTAGTCTGGCACTCCTCTCCTACATGTAAAAATCATCTTTTTTTTTTTGCTAGAAATTTACTCAAAACCTCCAAACATTATATATATATTAAGGAAAATTGTTTTCATACTTACCGTAATTTTCCTTTCCTGGATCCTCCTCATGTCAGCCTACTATGGGTCAGCTCCGCCCCCTCTGACCTCTTCAGGACAACCTCTTTCCAAGCCTATAAAAGGGCGGCTGTCTGCCCATATGCAGTGTTCAGTTTACCCACCTCACGACGAACTTTGGGTGGGAATTCCTCGGCTGACAGGAGGAGGATCCAGGAAAGGAAAATTACAGTAAGTATGAAAACAATTTTCCTTATTCCTGGACCTCCTCATGTCAGCCTACTATGGGACGTAATTAAGTAATCAACCACATAAGGGGAGGGAAAGACACAAATAACCAGAATCATGAAACAGATATTAATTATTTTAATGGCCGACAGCCGCTGACAGAACAGTAGACCCAAAAGCTTCCGATGCCGTCAGTTACATTCACTCTGTAGTGCTGAATGAAAGTATTAGTTGCTCTCCAGCTAGCTGCCCCGCACACTGCTTCTGCTGACACCTTAGCGTATGATGCACATGAATCTGCCCTGCCTCTCATAGAATACGCTTTGACCTTCAATGGCTGAGGATATCCCGACTCTCTATATGCCATCTGGATCGTTTTTACGATCTATGAAGACACCATTCTCGGTGGCATTGCCAAGCCTTTCCTGGAGGCCCCGGGAAAGATGAAGTGCTGATCTTATTTCCAGAAATCCTTAGTTCGCTCTAGGTATATTGATAAGGCCTGCATTAGATCCAGCCTAGTCCATTCGTCTTTCGAGTTACTATCCGGGAAAGCCGATAAGACAGATTCCCAATTTATATGCAAAGCTGAAGCTACTTTGGGAAGAATGCTTGGGATCGGTCTGAGTACTATCTAATCTTGGAGTATTAGGCAATATGGCTCCCTGGCTGAGAAAGCACACAGTTCAGACACCCATCTGGCTGATGCCATTGTCATCAAAAAATTGCACTGAGACAAAGAGCATGATGACACCGGACCAATAGGAGGTGCTACTAAGGCTTTTAGAACTAAAGGCAGGACCCAGTTCAGGTCTCCAATAAATCTTCTTCCGATCTTTATTGCTGCCTTTAAGAAATGCATCACTAGAGGATCCAAGGCCCATCTTTGTTCAACATAGCTGACAGGGCAGACTTGAAATTTCTAAGGAGCTATACGTTAAACCCTTGCCCAGACCTTCCTGGAGACATTCCAATATGTTAGAGACTGAGGGTGACCTCAGATCCCAGCTCTTTCCTACAGAGAAGTGACAACAGGCTTTATATATCCTATAATAAAGAATTATTGGTAGTCTTCTTTCAACTAAATGCTCTATAGATCTCTTCCCAACCTCCACCCCATCAACTTCAGTTTCCCCAGCTTCGGGTTAAACTGCTTGTTCTGCAGCAGAAAATCTTTTTGAGAAGGTAGAGGAATTGGGCTGAAACATCTTCATTTTCTATGCTAGAGAACACCATGGTCTTCTGGGCCCGAAGAGCCACACCGCTATTACTGTCACTTCCTCCTGTTGAATCCTCATTAACCACTTCCTTACTGGGCACTTAAACCCCCCTCCTGCCCAGACCAATTTTCAGGTTTCAGCGCTGTCGCATTTTGAATGACAATTGCGCGGTCGTGCGACGTTGTACCCAAATAAAATTGATGTCCTTTTTTCCCCACAAATAGAGCTTTCTTTTGGTGGTATTTGATCACCTCTGCGGTTTTTATTTTTTGCGCTATGAACAAAACCAAGAGCGACAATTTTGAAAAAAAAACAATATTTTTTACTTTTTGCTCTAATAAATATCCCAAAATAAAAAAAAAAAAAAAAATATTTATTGGGTTTGGCCGATTTATATTCTTCTACATATTTTTGGTAAAAATCGCAATCGGCGTTTATTGATTGGTTTGCGCAAAAGTTATCGCGTCTACAAACTATGGGAATTGATTTATGGCGTTTTTATTATTATTATTTTTTTTACTAGTAATGGCGGCGATCTGCGATTTTTATCGGGACTTTGATATCCGGGCGGACATGTCGGTCATTTTTGACACTTTTTTGGGACCAATGACATTTATTCAGCGATCAGAAATTTAAATGTCCACTGATTACTGTATAAATGTCATTGGCAGTGAAGGGGTTAACCAGCAGGGGGCAGTGAAGGGGTTAACAATGTTCCCTGGGTGTGTTCTAACTGTGGGGGGGATGGGCTGGTCGGGACATAACAGATCTAACTGATCCCAGTGACAGGGATCAGTAGATCTGTTTGTCCCCTGTCACAGAACGGGGAACCGCCGTGTTTACATCGGCGGTTCCCCGTTCTACTGCTCTGTACGGCGATCGCGGGTCAGGAGCGGACATCGAGTCCGCCCGACCCGCGGGCACGCCCCCGCAGCGTGCGGCGGCGGCGCGCGCGCGCCGCCGCCGCCGCCCAGAGCGCGCAGGGGGCGTGTAAAGGGGCAGACGTCCATGGACGTCCCCCCGGATTTTCAGGTCCGCGCTGTTGACGTCTTTTGTCAATAGCGCGGACCTGTAGAGGTTAAACCTCTGAGGATTAGCGAGAGAGGAGGAAACACAGACTAGGGGAAAGTCCCATGGAATGGATAGAACATCCTGGCCTGGAGCTTGCGGGTGCCACCTTCGGGAGACGTAACACGTAATCTGAGAGTTTTCCTCCAATGCCACCCAATCTATGACCGATGTCCCCCAGACCTTGTAGATTTTGAACAGGTATCTGGGATTCAAGCCCCGTTCGTTCAGATCCAAGAATCTCCAACTAAGTTTTTCCACCAGCTTGTTTTGTGGACCCGGAAGGTATGCTGCTGTTAGGGAAAAATCTGGCATGACACTCTGAGCAGTGGGAGGCTCCTGGTGCCCCCTTGAGGGCCATGTAGGCTACCATGGTTTGTTGTCGGGAAGGACTTCGACTGCCCCCTTTGCAAAATTGATTGGAAGGCTACTAGATTGTGCCGAACGGCTTCTAATTCTAACAGGTTTGAATGCTGAGAGAGATGCCTCTCATTTGCCCTGTACTTGTTGGCCTAAGGAATGAGCTCCCCGGTCTACTAGGCTGGCATCTGTAGTCAGCACTACTGGAACTGGAGGGTCGAGAGGCACCCTGCGATACAGATTCTGAGATATCTTCCACCACATCAGAGACTGTTTTATTGGTACTGAATGGTAGATCTGGGTTAACAAGTGGCGATCCCATTGATGGAGAAAACTGTATTGAAATCTCCCCTTCCGTCATCTGGCTCAGGGTACTACCTGTATCATGGAAGACAACAGGCCCAGGTACTGCATACATCCTTGGCCATCAGAAATGGCCTGGTCATTCCTATTTCCGATTTTAGTCTGAATTTCCACAATCTTCCTGAGAGGCAGAAATACACGAACTTGGGTAGTGTCGAATTGCATTCCTAGATACCCTAGGACTTGAGCCGGTTGCAACCGACTCTTGCAATGGTTGATTAACCAACCGAAACATCTGATCGTGCTGTAGGTTATCAGCACGTGCTGTTGAAGGAGGGACTTTGATGCGGCCCGGAGGAGAATGTCATCCAGAAAATTAAGAATTTGAATGGCTCTGATTAAGATAGCGATGACCACTGCCAAAACGTTTGAAAATGTTCTTGGAGCTGTGCAGAGCCCGAATGGCAGACAACAAAATTGGTAATTGAAGCGATGGTGTGATGCAATTATGGGCACATGTAGGTAGGCATCCGCTAGGTCTATTGACGCTAGCAAATCTCCCTTCTTCACAATGGACAATGATAGCTTGCAAGGACACCATTCTGAATGGAGGGACTTTCATGAAGGCATTCAGGGCTTTTAAGTACAGGACTGGCCTGAATCCTCCTGAGGATCTTGTTAATCCCTTCTCATGCTCCAGAACTGGCAGGATTGCTTGAGATGCCAATAAATTATTTACCTATATTAATAAATAAAGCCCCTTTTCTCTGGACAAGTCGGAATCCGGGTCTACACAGAATGAGACTAGGGAGGTCTTTCCTTGAATTCTAGGCGATATCCTCTTTGAATTATGTCCAAGACCCAGGCATCTTGAACTTCTTCCGCCCAGACCTCTCCAAAGTAAGACAGTCTGCTCCCACTTGGGAAGTCTGGATGGGGGCCCCTTTAGAAGAGCCTGTCTGAAGCTTTCCCTGGCTGGTTTGCCTTGGCTTTGGGAAAGGCTGGACCCTGCCTCTTTCACTGCTTAACCACTTCCCATCCGGGCCATTTCTGGCACTCCTCTCCTACATGTATAAATCATCATTTTTTTGCTAGAAAATTACTCAGAACCCCCAAACATTATATATGTTTTTTTAGCAAAGATTCTAGGGAATAAAATGGAGGTTTTTATGTCATGCGGTATTTGCGCAATTTTTTTTTTTTTGGGGAAAAAAAACTGTCATGAATTAAAAAAACAAAACAGTAAAGTTAGCCCAATTTTTTTTTTTTTCATAATGTGAAAGATGGTGTTATGCCAAGTGAATAGATACCCAACATGTCACATTTTAAAGTTGCGCAAACTCGTGGAATGGCGCCGAACTTTGGTACTTAAAAATCTCCATAGGCGATGTTTAAAAATGTTCACAGGTTAGGTGTTTTGAGTTACGGAGGAGCTCTTGGGCTAAAATTATTGCTCTCACTCTAACGCACGCGGCGATACCTCACGTGTGGTTTGGACGCCGTTTACATATGTGGGCGCGACTTGCGTATGTGTTCGCTTCTGTGCGCGAGCTTGCGGGGACAGGGCGCTTTACATTTTTTTATTTTTTTTATTATTTTACTTTTATTTTTTTAATTTTGACATTTTCACTTTATTTTTTTGATCACTTTTATTCCTATTGCAAGGAATTTAAACATCCCTTGTAATAGGAAAAGTGTGTGACAGGTCCTCTTTATGGACAGCTGCAGGGTCTATAAGACCCTACATCTCTCCTACAGGCTAGAAAGGCTGAGATCAGAAAGACGATCTCAGCCTTTCCTTCCCCTTTAACGGCTGTTGTTTACTTCGGAGACCCGGAAGTGATGTCACGACGTGCGCCAGGGCCTCCTAGAGCCATAGAGATGACCGAGGGACATCTGTCCCTCGGAAATCTCTGTCACTAACATCCGGCGGCAGGTGATTCCTTCTCCCTGCCACCGATCGCTCAGGTGAGTCGGGAGAAGCATCGGAGCGCGGCGGGAGGGGGGGGCGTCCCCTCCCGCCGCCTGTAAGAACGATCAAGCAGCTGACCTGCCACTATGATTGTTCTTACGGTGATGGGAATCGCCTGCTCTAAAAAACGGTACCTCAATGATGCCTGCAGGTGCCGGCATCATTGAGATATCACCACTGAAATCCCAGGACGTCAATAGACGTCCTGCGGATGGGAAATGGTTAAAGAACGGTCGTCCCGGTTGGTACGCAGAAGCTTCCCCGAAACCCTCTTTAGATCTCCAAGGTCTTGCCAATAAATTTCCCATCGAAAGGGACTGAGCAAAGGCTGTGCTTGGAAGCACTATCCGCTGACCAATGCTTCAGCCCTAGGGCTCTGTGTGCCGTCACAGAATGAGCCATTAACTGTCATCCTAACCTGGTCCATGGCTACTTCTGCTAGAAAATACACCGTGGTCTTAATGGGCTGCAAAGGGAGGAACTGGCCTCTAACCACGCAATGCACACCTTTCAGGCTGCCGCCACTGAGGTAAGTGTAATAGCCGGCCTGCAGGCTGCTCCTGCTACCATGTACATTCTTTTGAGATCTGTATCTATCCTACAATCCATCGGATCTTGAAGGATACTGAGTCATCTAGAGGCAAAGTGATATGCCGAGCTAGTCACTGTAATGAGGCATCCACCTTAGGCGTGGAATCCCAAAGCTCTGCATCCTTAGAGCAGAAAGGGTACAACTTTTGAGACCCTGCTGTGGACGTTCAATCTTTTATCGGGCTTTGCCCATTCATCTTCCATTATTTCCTGTATTTCAAAAAATTAATGTGAAGGGCAGGAGTGACCTTTTCATGTCCCCAAAACACTGATTGCTTTTGAAGAGCTTTTCAGGTGCTTTTGAAGAGCTTTTCATTCATTTCAACGGAGAGGAGTGTATTTCCACCACCTTGCCAGTGCATGGCCCCAGTGTGAAAGCATTCATTGATTTTAATAGAAATTAGGTTTTCACGTGAAAGCGCCTAAAAAGCGCCTCAGAGAGAAAGGGGTCTTAGGCCCGACTCACACCCACGCATTTCCAGCGTCCCCCGCATCCCGCAGACCCACACCACAACATGTGTTCCATAGGAAACAACGCCAAGTAAACTGTAGTGCAAATCCGCAAGATGGATCAAGAACTGTAGCGATATGTCGCATCTGCTCTGATTCTGAAGCGGATGAGGATGGAAGTTATGCCAGGTACTACGTACCTCTTGCAGCCAACAGGCCAAGCACAGCACACATGGGATTTGAACTTAGTTGCATAGATTCACATTAACATAACTAGTGCATTTACCCTCTGAGCTACAGCCACATACACCTTGCAGTATCACGCGCGGCTTCCTTCAAACAAGTAAAGCATACACATCTCCCCAATAGGGAGTTTGCCCCGCATGCCCAGCAGGCCCTCTCCTCTTCCTGGGCCGAGGCCCTTCCAGAAGATGAAGAGGATCTGCGCCTTTGTTTATACACATGCTAGCGCTTAGTGGTCGCTTTCTGGTGTAGCAACAGCAATTGGCCTGGGTTCAAGGCACTGCAATGAGGCACCGGTGAGGGTGATCTGGAGTGGGGTTGCACAGGGATTTTATCCCGCCGCCGACCACTCCTCTGACCCGACTTATCATGTTTGAGCGGTTCTTTCATTGTGGGTGATGCGGCTCTCTAGTACTTCCCTGCGGGCGTTTAGCCCGTATCTGGGTCTTCTCTCAGTTTAAAGAAGAAGAATGCACTCTTTTCAAAACAAAAAACACACACACAAAAAAAGAAAAAATTAAAAATAGCAAACCTTTCCATGCGTTCTTCAGTGCTATAGAGGCAGGCAGGAGGACCCAGGATACCTGGAAACACACAGACAGCCAGAGATCTATACAGCAACTCAAGGCAGCAGCCATGTTGAGATCCCACATCACTCAGCACAGAGGCAGTGATTGAGACAAGCTGGGGCCACAGGTGCTGTAATCACTCCAGGGAAGCAGGAATCAGAGCATGGGAGAGGGCGTTCCTATCATACCAGGAAGTGGCCACTCTCAGCAACCTCCTGAGAGTTCCTGTGGAACTACAAGCCTCAGCCTGCCTGCTGTTACATCAATTCGCCACACAGCCCAAACCAGCAGTATTTAACCACTCTCTAGAGGCCGGTGTACACCTGCAGTCATTTTATACTGCTAACTGAGACCCAGCACCAAGGGTACCCCACAAAGGGAGATTTACAGCCCAGACAGGGGGTCTACTGAACTCAGGAGAGTGCATGAACCTGAGCAGGATTGCATGGATATTACAAGGTTTTGCAGAAAGTCTCCGTGTGTGTGTGTGTGTGTGTGTGTGTGTGTGTGTGTGTGTGTGTGTGTGTGTGTGTGTGTGTGTGTGTGTGTGTGTATCTATTTTTCTTAAGAGGCGTCCGGAGCGAGGACGAAAAAAGAATACTGCATATGGGCAGACAGCCGCCTCTTATAGGCTTGGAAAGAGGTTGTCCTGAAGGGGTCAGAGGGGGCGGAGCTGACCCACAGTAGGCTGACATGAGGAGGATCCAGAAAAAAAAAAAAAAATTAAAAAAAAAAATATATATATATATTATTTAAGCGGAGACTCTAGGGAATAAAATGGCGATGGTTGCAACTTTTTATGTCACATAGTATTTGCGCAGGAATTTTTGAAACGCGTTTTTTTTTTTTTTAAACAGTAAAGTTAGCCCAATTTTTTTCTACTTTGTGAAAGATTAGGTTACGCCGAGTAAATGGATATCTAGTTACATAGTTAGGTTGAAAAGACACAAGTCCATCTAGTTCAACCAAAAAAAAAAAATAGAAAAATTATATAGAACCATACAATCCTTCTCCCACAGTTGATCGAGAGGAAGGCGAAAAACCCCCAGCAAAGCGTGATCCAATTTGCTATAGCGTGGGGGAAAAATTCCTTCCTGATCCCCCGAGAGGCAATCGGATTCACCCTGGATCAACTTTACCTAAAAATGTTAGTACCCAGTTATATTATTTACATTAACCACTTAAGGACCGGAAGGATTTCCAGCTTTAGGACCGGGGCCCTTTTTGCGATTCGGCACTGCGTTGCTTTAACTGAAAATTGCGCGGTTGTGCGACGTTGTACCCAAACGAAATTTGCGTCCTTTTTTTCCCACATTTTTTTTCCATCGGTTTTGGCCGATTTATATTCTTCCTCATATTTGTGATAAAAATCGCAATCAGCATTTATTGATTGGTTTGCACAAAAGTGGTCGCGTTTACGGATGATAATTAATTTCTGGGGTTTTTATTTATTTTTTACTAGAAATGGCGGCGATCTGCGATTTTTAGCGGTACTGTGATATTGGGGCAGACATGTCAGAACATTTTGACACTTTTTTGGGACCATTGGCATTTATACAGCGATCAGTGCTATAAAAATGCACTGATTACTGTGTAAATGCCATTGGCAGTGAAGGGGTTAACCTGCAGGGGGCGCGCTAAGGGTTAACTATGTTCCCTGGGCGTGTTCTTACTGTATGGGGGCTGCCCTAACAGGAGAAGGGAAGTGATCACACCTTCCGTGTAGAGGAAGGCTGTGATCACAGCCCTTCCCCCTCTCACAGAACGGAGGTCCGTGTTTACTTACACGGACCTCCGTTCTTTCACTCCGGGGGGGGGGGGCATCGCGGGTGGCCGGCGGAGATCGACTCCGCTGCACCCGCTCCCTGGCCCTCCCCGGACACAGTGAGCGATCTAGCGGCCGCCGTCGTATGACGGCGTTTCGCCTTACAGAGCCACTTTGCCGCCGTCAGATGCCGATCGGCGGTAGGCAAGTGGTTAAGGAAAGAATCCAGGCCTTTTTTTAAAGCAATCTACCGTGCTGGCCAAAACCACCTCTGGAGGGGAGGAGTCTATTCCACATTTTCGCAGCTTTAACTGTGAAGAAGCCTTTCTGTATTTGGAGATGAAATCTTTTTTCCTCTAGACGTAAAGAGTGCCCCCTTGTACTTTGTGATGACCTTAAAGTAAATAACTCAACACCAAGTTCACTATATGGACCACTTATATATTTGTACATGTTGATCATATCCCCCCTTAATCTCCTCTTCTCAAGAGAGAATAAATTCAGTTCCTCTAATCTTTCCTCATAGCTGAGCTCCTCCATGCCTCCTTATTAGTTTGGTTTGCCCTTCTCTGCACTTTCTCCAGTTCTCCGATATCCTTTTTGAGAATTGGTGCCCAAAACTGAACTGCATATTCCAGATGAGGTATTACTAATGATTTGTACAGGGGGAAAATTATGTCTCTATCTCTGGAGTCCGTACCTCTCTCAATAAAAGGATTTTGCTTGCTTTGGAAACCGCAGCTTGGCATTGCATGCCATTATTAAGCTTATGATCTACCAAAACCCCCAGATCCTTCTCCACTATGGATTCCCCCTGTTGTACTCCCCGCCCCCCCCCCCTCCCCCAGTATGTACGATGTATGCATATTCTTAGCCCCCAAATGCATAACTTTACATTTATCAATATTAAACCTCATTTGCCACATAGTCGCACAATTAGACAGTGCATTGAGGTCTGCTTGTAAGTTGGAGACATCCTGTAAGGACCTTATTCCACTGCTTAGCGTCATCGCAAACACTGAAATGGTACTTTTAATCCCAGACCCTATATCATTTATAAATATATTGAAAAGTAAGGTCCCAGCACTCAACCTTGGGGTACACCACTGATCACCTTAGACCATTCAGAGTAAGAATCATTAACCACTACTCTCTGAATTCGGTCTTTTGGCAGTTTTCTATCCATTTACAAACTGATCTTTCCAAGCCTGTAGACTTTACCTTACACATTAGCCGTGTGTGGGGAACGGTGTCAAATGCTTTTGCAAATTCAAGTATACCATTTCCACAGCCACCCCTCTGTCCAAGGCTTTACTTACCTCCTCATAAAAAGAAATCAGGTTTGTTTGACAACTTCTGTCTTTCATGAATCCATGCTGTCTGTTGCTTAAAATGTTTTTTTTTTCAACAAGAACTGTGATCTTTTATTAAACTCTCCAGTACCTTCCCAGCTATAGAAGTTAAACTAACAAGTCTAAAGTTACTTGGTAAAGACTTTGATCCCTTTTTAAATATGGGCACCACATTGGCCCTACGCCAATCCAGTGGTACTATTCCAGTTATTAAGGAGTCCCTAAAAATTAGATACAATGGCTTTGAAATGACAGAGCTCAATTCTTTTAGGATCCGTGGATGGATGCCATATATCTGGTCCAGGTGCTTTATCTACCTTTTTATTCTGTCTAAATACTTCTGGACCATTTCACTTTTGAGCCATTGTGGATCATTTGGGGCTGTGTCACTACCACCCCCATTATGGACATGAGCTCCCCCATGCTCCTTTTGTATACACAGAGTGAAATAACGTATTTAATAAGTTTGCCTTCTCTTTGTCCCCAGTCACGCATTCTAGATTATTTTGTAAAGGGCCTACATGCTCAGACCTGACCTTTTTACTATTAATATATTTATATATCTAACATGTCCTGCTTTAAAATTGTGCACATACGTGGAATGGCGCCAAGCTTTTGGTACTTAAAAATCTCCATAGGTGATACTTTAAATTTTTTGCAGGTTACCGGGTTTAGACTTAGAGGAGATCTAGTGCTAGAATTATTGCTCTCGCTCTAACGCACACGACGATACCTCACGTGTGGTTTGAATGCCGTTTACATATGTGGGCACGACTTGCATATGCGTTCGCTTCTTTGTGCAGGGACAGGGGCGCAATAATTTTTTTTTATTTTATTGTTTATTTTAACTTTATTTTTTTTAGTTTTACACTGTCTCTTTAAAAAAAAAAAAGAATTTGATCACTTTTATTTCTATTACAAGGAATATAAACATCCCTTGTAATAGGAATAGCGCGTGGCAGGTACTTTTTATGGAGAGATCTGGGGTCATAAAAAAAATGAACGATCTCGGTCTCTCCAGCCGCATCCATAGCTTTGTTTACTAAAGCCGGCCTGGACGTATGTCATAACGTCGCACTCGGGCCTCCGAGGGTCATAGAGATTATTGGTGACCAGTCATGTCCCTGACAAACTTCCGGCGGCGATGGATTCGTTCTCCAGGCCGCCGATGGCACGAGCGGACCCGGAGAAGCACCAGAGGGCAGTGGTAGGGGGGCTTATCCCCTCCCCCCGCCCATGAGAATGATTAAGTGGCTGAATTGCTGCTATGATCGTTCTTATGGTGCAGGGAATCGCCAGCTGGAAAGAATATCTGAATGGTGCCTGTAGCTGCAGGCATCATTCAGATATCAGAGCTCAAAGTAAATTAGGTCAATAGACGTCTGTGGGCGGAAAGTGGTTAAAATGACCCTGTCGCCAGTGGCAATTTTGTTGGCAAAATGTTGCATCTTTTTACAGTGACGAAAACAGAACGAAAAGTACACCACATTTTCATACACTGAAGAAAACTAACGAAAATCAATTTCCATCTTTGTCAACAAATGAAATTGAAACAAAAATGTGAGCAAGGGACGTTTTACCCACGTGAACTTCCAGTTTTCCTAGAGCTCCGCCTGTGTAGAGCCTGTGAGTGCTTCTGCTCCCAGCAAGCCACTCTGTATTGTGCTTAGAGTTTAGTACTGTGCAACATTATAGGCCTCCTCAGACCACCGTCCAGAGTACTGTGCATTACAGGCCTCCTCAGATCATCCAGATGGCTAAATCTGTATCTGCCAGTTTGCTTAAATCTTAAAGTGGAGTTCCACCCAAAAGTGGAACTTCCGTTTGTTTGATTTCTCCCCCTCTCAGGTGTCACATTTGGCACCTTTCGGGGGAAAGGGGGAAGAGGACACCTGTCTTTAGACACACCACACATCTGTCGGGGTCGGCGGCCGCTGATGTCAGCAGTCCGGCTCCCTCCTTGCTCTGCTACTGACCGCCGGGCCAATGGCAGAGCGCAGCGGAGCCTCGCTCATGCGCAATAAGGTGCCCGGCCTGAAGCTGTAATGCTACACTGCCGGGTTCCCTTACCCGCAATGGATGTGGCTACACCCAACCCCGATCCGAAGATCAGCGGCGGGTGCCAACATCTCTGGACTCCAGGACAGGTAAGTGTCCCATTATTAAGTCAGCAGCTACAGTATGTGTAGCTGCTGACTTTTAATTCTTTTAGTATTAGGCGGACCTCTGCTTTAAGGCAGGGTTCACATACAGTGCCTTGAAAAAGTATTTATACCCCTTGAAATTTTCCACATTCTGTCATGTTGCAGCCAAAAACGTACACATAATTGTGAAGCGGAAGGAAAATGATGATAAATCAGGGCTCGACAAATCCCAGGCGCCAGGTCGCATTGGCGACTGGATGAAGCGACCTGGGGCTGCACTGCGGGAAGTGTCCGGTCCCCATGCGGCACCCCCCGCGTGGACGTGCGGACTAAGAGGCCGCAGCGGCCAGTAATTGAGGCCGTGGCTTTGCGGCCTTCACTAGCTAGGCATTTTCATTGGGGAATGGGCGCCCTCTTGTGGTGGCTGTGAGAAACAGTCACAGGCACTCTGAGTATTTTCCCCTGCCTGCACTGTTCTCACTGCCCGCCCATCTACTTCCCAGGAGGAGAAGAAGTGGACTTTTTTTGCGGGCTTCACCTGGTGCCATTTGATTAAAGGTAAGTGGACAGGGAGTGCGTTCCACTTGCACCCCCACAAAAAATAATTATGTAAAAAGATGTAAAGTTTTTTTTTTTTTTTTTTTTTTTTGTTTTTTTTTTTGTTTTTTTTCATTGACATTGATTATATATTCTCCCCCTGTCATGCCACAGCCACACATCCGAAGGTCCCTTTCACATGGGTAATCCGATCAGGTTCACCTGTCGGTTTTTCAGGCAGACCTGATCGCACCCTTCAGGCTCCTCTATGGAGTGGCGGGTGTCAGTGGTGACATGTCAGCTGACACGCGCCGCCATCCGATCCTGTCCGAAAAAAACATACGGATGGTGGTTCTATTTTCCTTCCATCTGGCGGATCTGATGGAAACTGACAGTTTTTCCGTTTTAATCCTATTGCCCCGTAGAGGAGAGCAGGCTGTGTCCGCTCTGCACAGCGGAGTGATCCCTGCTGAGCAAGCGGATTCTACTTAGCAGGGCGGCTTGTGTGAAAGGGACCTAAGGTGGCATGAGTTCCTGGATCACTGGATCTCCTGTCACCCCCACCTTGCTGCACTGTCATTTGCAATGAGCTTCTACCCATCACACTATCAAGCCAAGTACACACAGGCCGAATGCCGGGCGACATCGGCCGAATCAATAAAAACTGGCCACCATTTGGCCCGTGTGTATGACAGCTGGTCCGACATAAGACGGCTGTTCGGCTGGCTTCTGTCAGATGAGATTGCTGGAAAGTCAGCAACCAACCAACTCTCAGAGCCGGTTTACACTGAGGCGACTTGTCAGACGACTTGAGTCACCTGGCAAGTCTTCTCCATGTAGTGCAATGGAACGGTTCTAATAGGAGCGACTCAGACTCAGAAAAAGGTTCCTGTACTACTTTTGGAGCGACTTCAGGCGACTTGCATTGACTTCTATTACAGAAGTAATTTGCAAGCCACGCTGAAGTCGCGCTGTGCGGGGGCGCGATGAGTCTCCCCGCAAGTCAGATTGCCTCAGTGTGAACCGGCTCTCAATCAGCACTCTCAGCCAATGGCCAACCCCCTGTCAGTACACAATAGCTCAGTAGGTGAGATTTCTGTACTAACGTCAGATTGTTAGTACAGCGTCTCAGAGCTGAGCTGTTCGTTTTTTTTTTCGTTCAACCTGTTGGATTGAACGAAAAAAAAAAAAAACTGATCGTGTGTACCAGGCTTTACATGTATATGGTGGCCAGGTAACAGACAGGCTATGACGCTGCCTACATTTAAGATCGGTTATTTTTGTAATTGAAAATAAAGCTTTATTGTTTAAAAAAAACTGTCTCCTAACTTTTTTTAGCTGGCTCCTAGATTCCAAGTAAATTTGTCAAGCCCTGTGATAAATAGTTAACATTTTTTACAAATGGTAAAATGTGGCGTACATTTGTTTTCAGTCCCCTTTACTCTGATACCCCTAACTAAAATCGAGTGGAACCAATTGCCTTCAGAAGTCACCTAATTAGTAAATAGAGTTCACCTGTGTGTAATTTAATCTCATTATAAATACAGCTGTTCTGTGAAACCCTCAGAGGTTTGCTAGAGAACCTTAGTGAACAAACGGCATCATGAAGTCCAAGGAACACACCAGACAGGTCAGGGATAAAGTTGTGGAGAAGTTTAAAGCAGGGTTGGGTTATAAAAAAAAATATCCCAAGCTTTGAACATCTCACGGATCACTGTTCAATCCATCGTCCGAAAATGGAAAGAGTATGGCACAATTGAAAACCTACCAAGACATGGCTGTCCCCCTAAATTGACAGACTGGGCAAGGAGAGCATTAATCAGAGAAGCAGCCAAGAGGCCCATGGTAACTCTGGAGGAGCTGCAGAGATCCACAGCTCAGCTGGGAGAATCTGTCCACAGGACAACTATTAGTCGTGCACTCCACAAATCTGGCCTTTATGGAAGAGTGGCAAGAAGAAAGCCATTGTTGAAAGAAAGCCATAAGAAGTCCCATTTGCAGTTTGCAAGAAGCCATATGGGGGACACAGCAAACATGTGGAAGAAGGTGCTCTGGTCAGATTAGACCAAAATTGAACTTTTTAGCCTAAAAGCATAACTCTATGTGTAGCGGAAAACTAACACTGCACATCACCCTGAACACACCATCCCCACCGTGAAATGTGGGGGTAGATTAGCATCATGTTGTGGGGATGCTTTTCTTCAGTAGGGACAGGAAAGATGGTCAGATTGATGGGAAGATGAATGGAGCCAAATAAAGGGCAAACTTAGAAGAAAACCTTTTAGTCTGCAAAAGACTTGAGACTTTGGTGGAGGTTTGGCGCCTTCCAACAGGACAACAGCATCCTAAACATACAGCCAGAGCTACAATGGAATGGTTTAGATTAAAGCATATTCATGTGTTAGAATAGCCCAGGCAAAGTCCAGACCTAAATCCAATTGAGAATCTGTGGCAAGACTTGAAAATTGCAGTTCAGACGCTCTCCATCCAATCTGACAGAGCTTGAGCTATTTTGCAAAGATGTGCTTTTTAAAAACCGCACTCCCACTTAGCAATTAAAGTGCAAAGTGTTGGATGATTAAACATTCACATACATAATGTGCAATACATATAAATGGCCACCAAGGGTCACTTAATAAACTGCAATATTATACATAAAGTGCATAAAATAAGTATGACCAAAATAAGTTAAAAAAAATGCAAAAATCACTAGTGTCCAATAATGTAAGGTGCAATCTAGTTCATTCATGCAAACATCGGTGTGATCATAAAAATCATATGTGCAAATTGCATGCATCATCTAGGAAAAATAGGGGGGACTTCAACTCCTCCACCAGCACCTGTCACACATCCTACTCCCCAGATGACGATGATCCCCATTACAGGGATCATAAACGCATGAAGGACTAAATCCAAGGATTTTCCAGGAACCAGCTTCCATGGATCTATATAGTCACCATCCCTCCAAAAACCATATGATGATGGAAAGGAAGAAAAGGAAGCTCCCATAGTGAAGACCGTATGGTTTTATTTAAAATTCCATAGAAAAACAGGTAAAACAGTCACTGTGGTAAAGGAAGCAGGGGACGCCAATAGCGCTCCACCTGCGTTCCAACCAAGGCAGAAGTGACTTATCTGGCTATGGCCACGCCGTCAGCACGTTCTGACATCGTCAGGGGGCCACAGGACCCGATACGTCTATTCCTAATATATACTCATTCCGCCATGGGGGTTATTGAATCCAATTCCATCCTTGGTAATGGGTGATAATTAGATGAAGGATAAATTCAAATTGTACTAATATATTTACTATTGTATAGCCAGTAAATTAAATGAGTATTATGAGTATAAAATAATTTTTATAAAAATTACACGAGTATGGTTCAATGGGAATGAGTACTCCCCAGTGGAGAAGGGAGGTATAACGGGTGCCTTAAACCAATACTCCAACTAGAGGGAAGTTATACTTTCTCCTACGTTCACTGACAGACGCAGCTTCTTCATGACTTTGTGGGTTTTATGTTCGTCCTACCAGGAGTTAACTAGGCAGGGAAAAGAATCAGCTGGCCCCTCCCCTGGGGGCCGTCCTCTCTTCCTACATTAAACCCCCCTCACAGAATAGCTCTCCAGTTTCAATGCCTAGTTCGCAAGGAGTTGACCTGGCTTCCCTATAGGGAACTGCGGTCCTATTGTGACCATTTTCTTTTTTATTTTTTATTTTATTTTTTGCTGCAATCAAGATGATCTGCTATCAAGAAGCCGGTCGGGGCATCGAGAGTCCTGGTGCTCTGTACTTTCCCCGACCTGGCCAACATGATGCGAAGCCGGCCCCAACACAGGGACCCGCCTCATCTTCCCCGTTCCGTGCGGATGGCCCGGGCGAGATCCCCCATTTTGGTCCCCTCCCGATTCGTTCGGCAGGGTGACTTTGGGCCTGCAGCGTACCCCCCGCCGAGGGTGGAAAGTCTACATCCGGGTGGCTACTGTGGCGTCTGACTGGTAAGTGAGCGCCCTGCCTTCCTCCCCGTACGGGGAGTGAAGAGGGCCCGACGTCCGCAAATGCAATTTTTTTCCACTGCTCCTGTAGCTGTCCGGGGTAGCCACCGGTGGGGATCAGCCTCTCATCTTGCCCCCTGCCACCCCTCGCCCCCTCCCCAGTGCTGTACCTTCGTTCAGCCTTCTCGTCCAGCATCGCCATGCGGTCCTTTGGCCGCCATTTTGCGGCGGACCGCCGCCATTTTGCCGTAGCCGCGGACATATACAGTCTATGGGGCTTTCCCTCTAGCGCTCGGAGCGGCCATATTCGGTACTGCGCGTTGCCTGAGAGGTGTGTTTCACCCTCTAGTGCTTCCTGGCGGCCATCTTCACTGCATGCTCTGCATTCTACACGTGGCTGCAGCTTCTCCTCACAGAAAACGGCGGCTGACAGAGGCAGTTTCTTTTGAACGATCGGCGCTAACGGGCAAAAACAGCAAGTATAGCTGGGCTCCCTCTGGGTACTGGTGGCGGTGGGGTGCTGTCCTCTGGATCCTGTGGGTGTGTGGCTGTGTGCGGGGCGTCCCTTCCTTCCATCCATCCCTATAATGGCTGATCTCCCTGCTGAACCTACTGAGGTGGCTTCAGCAGCCACGCAGTCTGCCCAAGGGGCTTTTCTCACCCAGCTGCGGGATGTCCTTGCTGAATTTCTTCCACGTGGGGACGCCGCTTCGCTGGCCCCCAGGAAGCGCCCCCCCCCCCCCTTTATCCTCGGGGGAAGATTCTGAGCCGGAGGTGGCTTCTAGGGTCTCAGGGACCCCGGGGGACTTGTCTGATGAGGACAAGTTGGGGACATGGGGACTGAGGACCAAGAGCCTGTGGCTGACCAGGATAATGTGCTGGTCGCCACCATTATCGCTGGCATTCGCACCAAGTTGCAGTTGGATCAAGCAGGCGAATCGCGGTCTGCCTATGTGTGCGGGTCTTAGTCAGGGGTACA
>BLSH010440579.1:116223-141492 GCA_018402905.1 Glandirana rugosa
CGACTACAGCGCCTACCTATGTACCTCCATGCGTAGGAAATACAGGTTACTACGGTCCTTAAGGGGGACCACGTCCCACCGGTGCTGGCTGGCTTGTCTGAGGTAGGCCTTGAAGGCACGGGACTGTTTGAACAAATCCCGGAAGTCTAGGTCCTACCCGGCTTTAGGCAGGGGAAAAAACCCATGGTGTTTCTCTGGTTTGCAAACCGGTGGCTGGCTCGCATTTCCGACCGCTGGGTCTGCGAGGTGGTGTCCGCCGGGTACAGGATAGAGTTCATCTCTCTACCCCCAGACAGGTTCTTCCCATCAAATTTAAACCTCCCGCTGGAGCGCAGACAGGCCCTTTCCAGGGCGGTGCAGGCTCTCTCAGATCAGGGAGTGATCGTACCGGTTCCCCAAGGAGAGAGGTTTCGAGGCTTTTACTCGAATCTCTTTGTGGTACCCAAAAAAGGGGACGGATTTCGGCCCATCCTGGATCTGAAGGCCCTAAACAAGTTTGTCAGGGCACGGAAGTTCCGGATGGAGTCTGTTCGGTCGGTCGTGGCCACCCTGCACCAGGGGGAATTCCTGGCATCATTGGACATAAAGGATGCGTACCTCCATGTATCCATCCGCGACATCAGCGATTCCTGCGGTTCGCTGTTGGGGATCGCCATTTTCAATTTTGTAGCTCTTCCCTTCGGCCTGACCTCCGCGCCCCGGGTGTTCATGAAGTTACTGGCCCCGGTGTTGGCGTTGCTGCGTCAGAGGGGCATTGCCATAGTGGCTTACCTGGACGATCTGCTCCTGCGAGCGGACTCGGTATCTGCCCTGGAGGAGAATGTGCGTATTGCAATGGACTCATTGCGGGACTTCGGCTGGTTACTCAACCTGCAGAAGTCGTCGGTGTCTCCTTCCTGCCGTCTGGAGTACTTGGGTCTCATTCTGGACACACAACAGGCGAAGGTGTTTCTCCCTCCGACAAAGCTACAGAGCTTACAGTCGGCTGTGCGCACCCTCCTCTCACGCCGCCGGTCTTCCTTGCGGTTCTGTATGAGGGTGCTGGGGCTCATGGTCTCGTCGTTCGAGGCGATACCTTTTGCCCAGAGTCACACTCGTTTGCTCCAGCGAGCAATTCTTGTTCAATGGGACAAGCCCCACCGGTCGTTGGATCTTCTGATCCGGCTGGGCCCTCAGGGCGTCCCTCCCCTGGTGGTTGCGGGACTCGGCCCTCGCTCGGGGGAAGTCGTTCCTGCCCCTTCAGTGGATGGTGATCACCACGGACGCCAGCCTGATGGGTTGGGGTGGAGTCCTGGAGCAGCTATCAGCTCAGGGTCGTTGGTCGGCCCAGGAGGCCTGCCTACCCATCAATGTGCTGGAGCTGAGAGCAATCAGACTGTGTCTTTCTCATTGGACGAGGAGATTGCAAGGCCGTCCGATTTGAATTCAGTCGGACAATGCCACGGCGGTGGCGTATGTGAATCATCAGGGCGGCACTCGGAGCCCAGCAGCGGCTGCGGAGGCAGCTCTGATTCTGCGTTGGACGGATCTCCACGTTCCGGCAATCTCTGCGGTTTACATCCCAGGTGTGGAGAACTGGCAGGCGGACTTTCTCAGTCGCCAGGAACTGGACCAGGGGGAGTGGTCCCTTCACCCGGAGGTGTTCAGTCAGATTTGCCACAAGTGGGGGACACCGGATGTGGATCTCATGGCGTCCAGGTTCAATCACAAAGTGAGAACTTTTGTGTCCAGGACGAAGGATCCGTTGGCAGTGGCCACGGATGCCCTGGTGGCTCCCTGGAGCCGTTATCGCCTCCTGTACGCTTTTCCTCCCATACGTCTGCTCCCGAGATTGGTGCGCAGAATAGCGATGGAAGGAATCCCGACCATTCTGGTGGCCCCGGATTGGCCTCGGCGCACCTGGTACGCCGACGTGGTGCAAATGGTGGCAGATGCCCCCTGGCGGCTTCCGATGCGAGACGACCTCCTGTCTCAAGGACCCATCTTGCACCCTGCTTTACCCTCGCTGGCTTTGACGGCTTGACTATTGAGTCCCAGGTGCTGAGGGATAGGGGAGTGGCTGACTCCGTGATCCCCACTTTGTTAAAAGCTAGCAAGTGCACCTCTCGCAAGATTTATCACCGAACCTGGAAGGCTTACATTGCCTGGTGCGAGGCGGAGGGCTACAACCCTCGCTTGTTTGTAGTTTCCAGGGTACTGACCTTTCTTCAGCAGGGTCTGAATAAGCAGTTGGCTTTGAGTACTCTTAAGGGCCAGATCTCGGCCTTAGCCATACTCTTTCAGAGACCTTTTGGCTTCGCATTCTCTGATTCGTACCTTTGTACAAGGTGTGCGACACGTGGCGCCTCGGGTGAGATCCCCGATGGCTCCGTGGGATCTGAATCTGGTGCTTTCGGTTCTTCAGAAACCACCTTATGAAAAGATCAGGGAGATCCCCTTACAACTTCTGTCGCAGAAGGTGGCCTTCTTGGTTGCCATCACTTCTGCCAGACGAGTGTCGGAATTGGCTGCCCTATCGTGCAAGTCTCCTTATTTGGTGATGCATAAGGATAAGGCGGTCTTGCGACCCCTTCCTTCTTTTCTTCCGAAGGTAGTCTTCTTTTCATATCAATGAAGATATTGTTCTACCTTCATTGTGCCCTCGTCCAGCGCACCCCAAGGAGTTTGAGTTGCATACCTTGGACGTAGTAAAGGCCTTACGAGTGTATTTGGCTGCTACAGCTTCTTTTCGTAAAGCTGACGCGTTGTTTGTTTTGCCAGAAGGGCCGCGCAAAGGTCTGGCAGCTTCTTCGGCTACTATTTCTCGGTGGATTAGAAAAACCGTAACCCATGCGTATTCTGTTCGGGGCAAGGTTCCCCCTTTTCCGGTCACGGCTCATTCTACCCGGGCGGTTAGTGCTTCCTGGGCTTTCAGACACCAAGCCTCGGTGTCACAGGTGTGCAAAGCGGCCACTTGGGCCTCGGTTCACACTTTTACTAAGTTTTATAAAGTTGATGTGTTCGCATCTTCGGATGCTGCTTTTGGCCGCAAAGTTCTGCAGGCGGCAGTGTAGGCACGTCTGGCGCCTCCTCTGAGGTTCAGTTGGGTACAGTTGTTTTGCGTTTACCCACCCCTCTTTTTTTTGACACAGCTTGGGGACTTCCCCACAAAGTCATGAAGAAGCTGCATCTGTCAGTGAACGTAGGAGAAAAAGGGATTTTATTAAAACTTACCGTAAAATCCTTTTCTCCGAGTTCACTGACAGACGCAGCACCCACCCCTCTGGGCTCTGTTTTGGTACGGCTTGTGTACAAACTGGAGAGCTATTCTGTGAGGGGGGTTAATGTAGGAAGAGAGGACGGCCCCCAGGGGAGGGGCCAGCTGATTCTTTTCCCTGCCTAGTTTAACTCCTGGTAGGATGAACATAAAACCCACAAAGTCATGAAGAAGCTGCGTCTGTCGGTGAACTCTGAGAAAAGGATTTTACGGTAAGTTTTAATAAAATCCCTTTTTTGCATGAAAATGGCCATTACTCAATACTCCATCTTGTGGGGAGTTAATAATATTACATCAGGACTGAATGCAATTGGAGCCGTCTCTAAATACATTAGGAGCCGTCTCCATACACACTGTTAATACCTCCCTTCTCCACTGGGAGTAGTTATTCCCATTAAACCATACTCCTCCTGTGTAATTTTTATAGAAATTATTTTATACTCCTAATACTCATTTAATTTATTGGTTATACAATAGTAAATATATTAAGATTTGGATTTGTCCTTCATCTAATGATCACGCATTACTAAGGATGGAATTGGATTGGATAACCCTCATGGTGGAATGTGTATATATTGGGAAGAGACGATTGGGTCATGTGACCACTGACGTCAGAACGTGCTGAGGAAATGCGTTGGGCGTGGCCATAGCCAGATACATCTCTATCGCCTTAGTTGGAACGCAGGTGGAGTGCTATTGGCATCCCCTGCTTCCTTTACCACAGTGACTCTGTTTTACTTGTTTTTATATGGAATTTCAAATAAAACCATACGGTCTTCATTATGGGAGCTTCCTTTTCTTCCTTTCCATCATATGGTTTTTGGAGGGACGGTGACACTATATAGATCCATGGAAGCTGGTTCCTGGAAAATCCTTGAATTTATTCCTCCTTGCGTTTATGATCCCTGTAACGGGGATCATCGTCACCTGGTGAGTAGGATGTGTGACAGGTGCTAGTGGAGGAGTTGAAGTCACCCCTGTTTTTCTCGGATGATAGTTGTGTTCATAAGTTTACATACCTGGGCAGAATTTGATTTCTTGGCCATTTTTCAGAGAATATGAATAACACAAAAACCTTTCTTTCACTTATGGTTCGTGTTTGGCTGAAACCAGTCAACTGTGTTTACTCTTTTTAAATCCTAACGACAACAAAAACTACCCAAATGACCCTGATCAAAAGTTTACATTTCCTGGTCATTTTGGCCTGATAACATGCATATAATTTGACACAAAAGGGTTTGAATGGCTATTAAAGGTAACCATCCTCACCTGTGATCTGTTTGCTTGTAATTGGTGTGTGTATAAAAGGTCAATGAGTTTTTGGACTCCTGACAGACCCTTGCATCTTTCATCCAGTGCTGCACTGACGTTTCTGGATTCTGAGTCATGGGGAAAACAAAAGAATTGTCAAAGGATCTTTGGGAAAAGGTAGTTGAACTGTATAAAACAGGAAAGGGATATAAAAAGATATCCAAGGAATTGAGAATGCCAATCAGCAGTGTTCAAACTCTAATCAAGAAGTGGAAAATGAAGGGCTCTGTTGAAACCAAACCACGGTCAGGTAGACCAACTAAAATTTCAGCGACAACTGCCAGGAAAATTGTTCGGTATGCAAAGAAAACCCCACAGATAACTTCAGGTGAAATACAGGACTCTCTGAAAACATGTGGTGTGGCTGTTTCAAGATGCATAATGAGGCACTTGAAAAAAGATGGGCTGCATGGTCGAGTCGCCAAAAGAAGCCATTACTACGCAAATGCCACAAAGTCTCCCCCTTACAATATGCCAAACAGCACAGACAAGCCGCAAACCTTCTGGCACAAAGTCATTTGGAGTGATGAGACCAAAATTTGAGCTTTTTGGTCACAACCATAAACTCCACATTTTGGAGAGGAGTCAACAAGGCCTATGATGAAAGGTACACCATTCCTACTGTGAAACAGAGGTGGATCGCTGATATTTTGGGGATGTGTGTGCTACAAAGGCACAGGAAATTTTGGTCAAAATTTATGGTAATGAATGCCATATGTTATCAAAAAATACTGGATAAATATTTGCTTTCATCAGCCAGGAAGCTGTTCATGGGACGTACTTGGTCATTCCAACATGACAATGATCCAAAGCACAAGGCCAAGTCGACCTGTCATTGGCTACAGCAGAATAAAGTGAAGGTTCTGGAGTGGCCATCTCAGTCTCCTGACCTCAATATCATTAAGCCACTCTGGGGAGATCGCAAACGTGCACTTCATGCAAGAACAGCCCAAGAATTTCCATCAACTGGAGGCTTTTTTCCAAGAAGAATAAAGAAGATAAAGCCTCATCCACAAATACCACAAAAGACTTCAAGCTGTCATTGATGTTAAAGGGGGCAATACACGGTATTAAGAATTGGGGTATGTAAACGTTTTTGTACAAATCGTACTTACAGAACCCAATTAGGTCTTCAGCGTCACAGGCAGCTTGCATCACTTCTGGTTTTCGCGGTGGTCTCTCACTGGAACGCACGCCATCGCTAGTTCGATTGTCAGGATTATTTTTATACACGCTGAAGACCTAATTGGGTTCTGTAAGTACGATTTGCACATTTGCGCAATTAAAGATTTATTGTACAGTACACACTATGGTTTTCCTTATTTTTATTTTCTGAGTGCCCTTGGACAACGCATCAGTGAAAGGATTAATCTCATTGATATCTTTTTTGACGTCCGGGATCCTGAGCCCCCACCAGAATTTGGCTTTTGTTGACCCACTGACTGAAAAGCAGTGGGTCCACGTCTTCTGGTGAGTGCGGGCACAAAAAGGGGGTTCACCATCCAATGTGTGTCACTACACTGCACATTTATTGATTGTTGGAGCACGGATTTGCACTTTATCTACAGCACTTTGAAGCACCCATCCCTTTAATTAAGGATTAGCCCATTGACTTGTGGACTATTTGGACTGTTGTTCTCCTTGTTGTTTTTGACTATAGAGCAGGTCATTAACCTGAGCACAGCAACTCCCAGTTTTGTATTGTCTACGAGACATTGGCTATTACATGCATTTTATGTGATATATTTATTGATTGTTTGCAATGTTATGTTTCATTATACACTTTAGATATACTTTATTATTATATTTATTTTTATAGAGTGATTCACTTTCAGAGGGACGGGCGCTATATTCTAACAGATTTCTAGCAGGCATTCCCTGAGCACAGCAGCCCCCTCTTCATATATTCAATAACCGCACAGTTCATATTCCCTTCATTTCCAGCACATTATTTAGTGTGTTCACATGTCAATTTGTTAATTCATTAGTTTGAGATTAGGGAAGGCGCTGGTCTCCATGTCACAGACAGTACAGTTACATCACAATTTGGTACAAGAGGAATCAGAGGGCCCTGCTCGTTAGAGCTTACCATCTAAGAGATATTTATTTGTAAAACATTTGGCAAACCATTTATCATTTTCCTTCCATTTCACAATTCTGTGCCACTTTGTGTTGGTCTATCACATAAAATTCCAACAAATACATTTATGTTTTTGGTTGTAACATGACAAAAGGTGGAAAATTTTCAAGGGGTATGAATACTTTTTCAAGACACTGTATATGCGAATTTCCCCACATGCAATACGCATGACAGGCAAGTGTGGCCGGCTCTTAATGAAGCCGGTTCACACAGGTCTGGGGCAGCCACAATCTAGATTGCAGAAGGGTCCTGTGCGTCTTTGGGTCCGGTTCAGGTGTGAATTCAAAAATTCAGACCTCAATCGCAGGAGGGAAGCACCTGACCCTATGCTGGGAAACGTGGCCGGAGATATGTGAACCCGACCTAATACCATAAATGATATTATGTTGGATTGTTTTACTCCAGCAGTATACGAGTTTGGAAATTCTAGAGAAATGCTTAAAGTGGTTGTAATGGCAGAAGGTTTTTTTTTTTTTATCTTAACCGCTTCAATACTGGGCAATTTCACCCCCTTCCTGCCCAGGCCAGCTTTCAGCGCTGTCACACTTTGAACAATAATTGCGCGGTCATGCAACACAGTACCCAAATGAAAATTTTAGCATTTTCTTCCCACAAATAGAGCTTTCCTTTGGTTGTATTTACCGATAATCACAACTGGGTATTTTAATGTTTGCTAAAAAAAAACAAACAAAGTTTTGGGGAAAAAAAATTTTACTGTTTCTGTCAGTAAATTTTGTAAATGGGTATTTTTTCCCCCATCTTCTTCACTGATGGGCACTGATGAGGCGGCACTAAAATGCCTCACTGGTGGGCACTGATGGGTGACACGGATAGGCGGTACTTATGGGAAATGATAGGTGGCACTTATAGGCAGCACTGATTGGTGGCACTGCTGGGGCTACATTGAAAGTCCGGGCACTGATGATCAGTGCCCTGATAACCTCTGCACTCTGCTGCGAGGAGATGCCACTGATCGGCTCTCCTCACCTCACACTGACAGAGAGTGAAGCGAGGAGAGATGAAAAACGTCACTTCCGTGTATACATGCGATTGCCTGTGATTGGAAACAGACGATCACATGGTTAAAGAGCTGAGTCATCGGCTCTTTACCCAGATCGGGGTCACCGCCTCGCTCCACTGACCCGCGATAGTGGAGACACTGGGGCAAAGTCATATGGCGTCGTCCCAGAACGAGAGGGGATGCCCCCTCCATCATTTACTATATGGCTGGCAGTCGGTAGCTAATGCATTCTATGCATTAGGATTAAAAACCACCCTTGTACAGCAGCCCCCCCTAATACTTACCTGAGCCCCATCTCAATCCAGCGATTGTTGCACGAGCAATTCGGCTGTCCAGGACTCTCCCTCCTGATCGGCTGAGGCCCACAGTGAGCTAATCAGAGGAGATAGGGGGTGGGGCTGAGCTGTGGCTCCGTGTCAGTATGGACACACAGCCATTGCCCAGCTCTGGTGCCCCCATAGCAAGCTAGGGGCCGGAGAGTGCCAGCGAGGAAGGTAAGTATCAGAGCAGGTAAGTATAACCTGTTTGTTATTTTTTTTTAAACCCATTAGATTTTAGTCTACTAAAATGTATTGGAGATTTTAGCTGTCTACATACGACTAAAACAATTGCAGATGACTAAAATGGCATTTTACTCAAGACTGACCACAATTAAATCGAAATGCGATGCCAAAATTAACCCTGTCTGTCACTGCGGTGTCAATTGTAAAAGAAGCTTGTGTTCTAAAAGATTGTGAATACTTACCCTTCTGATGGCCCATGTCTTCAAAAGCTGCCAATTTGCTGCTCCCCGCTTGCTGTTTGTATTCCTCACTCCCGGTTGTGTGAACATCTGCTTCTCCCAGCGCATGCTTTTCTTCCTTGCTTGTCTCATCACCTGCACTGCATGTTCAAATGGATGTGATTGGTGGCCTGTCATCTAGAGTGGTGTATCAACCAACATGTCTTCGATTGTACGGTGTATGCAAGGTGTTTTTTTTTTTTTGTGTGCAGTATATCGTTTAGACCTACTACTATGTTTATAGATCTGTATAATATATCTTCTTTATCTTTACATCGGTTTATATTTTACAGCTTGAATCTTCATTGAGGGACACAACAAAACAGCTGCACGATGAAATGCTATGGAGAGTGGACCTGGAGAATAAAATGCAAACCCTCAAGGAGCGGTTGGATTTTGAAAAAAATTTACACGGACAGGTACATTATAAACTGGCACCAGTGATTGAAAAGTTAAAAACCTAACCTAAGAGCATGGTCATATTTTGCAATTTTTAGGTGTGTTGCAGCACTTTGTAACCTGACTTGGGGCTCATTCACACTAGTGTGGCGACTAGCATTTTCGCACACTAGAAGAACGCCAGTCACTGCTAGGGCATATAGAAAATGATTGTTTTCTATATGTGCGTCCTTTGCATTGCAATGCAACCTGTGTGGTACAGTAAGCTGCAGTTCTCCCTGTTTGGTCACCTTTATCCTCTTGTTAGATGCGCTTATTGCTCCAAGTGGGTTTTTCTGTACTATTGTGACCTCAGCTGATGCTATGTAGCTGATGTCCAGACGCTAAATTTAATTTTTAAGAGTCTTATCATGATTTTCTTTGTTTTTTTTTTCCCTAAATTTATTTAGGTGAGTTAGTTAACTTAAATTCAGTTATAACCTACCCCATTTGTACCATGCCTTTTTGAGCTGCCTTTTTTTTTTTTTTTGCAGCACTCAAGAAGGAAGCTCATGTCATTGCAGAGCAGCACAATGCACCGCACTATTGTGCGGGTACATGAATGGTCATTTTGTGCACATCAATTAAAGTTAACAAAAAAAGGCATCTGTGGGAAAACACGCATTGCACACTGCCCCCTGCCACACCTCACTGCAGCTCAATACTAACAGTTGCCTGCATGCTAAAACGGAGCGTCTTAGCATGTGAGCGGTGTGAATGGGCCCTTTATAGTGGTCTGGTAGCACATGGCGTTCACTTCAAGAGTTCTTACCTGGCTTGCAGGGATGTGTGATCACTGATCCCCATTTCCCCCCCCCCCCTTCTTTTTTTTTTTTTTTTACCCTATTTTGTAAGTAGTGGTTTATCCATAGCACTTGCCATCTACGAAGGAACCATTTCTTGTGCAAGAAATCTTAATGCCACAAGATTTGAGATTAACAGCCGCAGTGGTCCCCATGATAACACCGATCTCTACTCTTCTGTTACTTCTGAGACATTGGTTACTAGCAGCTTGTAATAACCGATTTAAAAACCTGTATTCTCTGTTGAGGCAGTAATTATAGAAAATTATCAAAAAGATTTCACTGAGATACACTGCACGTTGTCCACTTGCTTAATAGTATGAAATATGCTCTTGTTTCTTGTATGTTGCAGGAGCTACATGAGATGAAGACGCGGCATGATACCAAGATTGTAGAAATAGATTCTGGTCGACGCATAGAATTTGAGAGCAAGTTGGCCGAGGCCCTTCAAGAGCTCAGACAAGACCACGAGCAGCAGATCAAGGAGTACAAGGACCAGCTGGAGAAAACATTCAGTGCCAAGGTCATTTTACTGCTTGTAACATGGCTATGCTATTAGTATTTAGGCTGACAAAGTATTCCATGCTGGAGAGGTTCACAAAACAAAATGTGTGGCAACCCTTTATTGAAGATTGACATTCTCTGGCTCATAGGCTTCATTCCGGTGCAGGATTTACCAGTAAGTGGCAGAGGCAAAAAGATGGCTTTTCCATGTGTAACTTGCCACCCTTTTTGTCAGCAGTCTGAACCAGGTTATGTGCACGGAAATTGGCATATTCCTTTTAGAAAAGGGGTGTCACTTGGAGCTGGAAATGTTGTGTCCGCAAGCTCCAGTTATAAAAATCTGGTTATGTCTTGGAGTGGTCGTCCCGCGCCCCCCCCCCCCCAAACACTTCTCTTGATCCAGCACTGTGGCCATCTGCATCTTAGTCTTACAGGAGACTCAGGTAGCAGTGGGAGCCATTGTTTCCAGCTGCTGTCGGCCAAATCCTGTTTGGGGGGTTGGTTGAGCCATGCTGTGTGAAGCTATATACACGCACAGCCCGCCTCTGGAGCATGCCTGTGTGCTCCCATGGCATACAACTTGCTATAGAGGCACATGCAGGGGAGGAAGGAGCAGAGAGCGCCAGCAAGGGACTCCAGAAGAAGAGATGCCACTGTGTGCAATACCATTGCTAAGAGCAGGTACAGTCAGGTCCATAAATATTGGGACATCTACACAATTCTAATCTTTTTGGCTCTATACACCACCACAATGGATTTGAAATGAAACAAACAAGATGTGCTTTAACTGTAGACTTTCAGCTTTAATTTGAGGGTATTTACATCCAAATCAGGTGAACGGTGTAGGAATTACAACAGTTTGTATATGTGCCTCCCACTTTTTAAGGGACCAAAAGTAAATGGGACAGATTAACAATCAATTTGTTTCATTTCAAATCCATTGTGGTGGTGTATAGCGCCAAAAAGATTAGAATTGTGTCGATGTCCCAATATTTATGGACCTGACTGTAAGTATAACATGTTTATTTTTAAAAAAAATTGCCTTAACAACCACTTTAAAGTTCACCTTTTGTAACATGTTACACCCATATTTATGGTGTAACATGTTATAGATGCGCCGGCCCCCTAACCTTCCCAGCTCACCAATGTGACAGGCGCCAAGCGATCATCTTCCCCGACGCTCTGTCACATTCTGCAGAGAACATGGTGCCGCCCGGGCCACATCACTCATTCACAAAGTTCTGCGAATAGAAATCTACAAGGTCCAGCAGCCTTAGCTTAGTTCTCAATGAACTACCAAGTCACTTTTGAGCACTGTGGTAGTTCATTGATGCTTCCTGCTAGTGTGTAACTGCCTGGTCATATGATGTGTGGCCAAACGGCTTACACACAGAGCCTGCAAGAGTCCTGCATAGCACCCACAATCTGCTGATCGTAGGCGCAATGCTTTCCAGGCTCCCAACAAAAATAAATAAATGCATATTTTATTATTTGCTAAAAGATGTGCATTTATTTGTTGTTTTAAAAGATGAACGTATCCTTTATCTCAAGAGTAAAGACTTTCAGTGAAATGTAACTTCCATGTTGCTCAGGAATTTGGGAGGCCTTAGGTGAAACCTCCTATTTCTCCAACAGGTCATTTTGGTGTGTTTAACCTTCTACATTTCAATATGCCACTGCTGAACTGCAATTAGTTTTTTTTGCCTTTTTCCTTATACAGAAGTTAAGTTGCAGAGCTTAATGCTCATTTGGGTGTAAAGGATATTTAGATCCTAGCAAAAATGTAATATTTTGCAGCACACCAGTCTTTAGAAGTGGTGGCTACATTAGGTTTTTTCATGTTGTGTACATTTTCTGGAAGTACAGAAAAATAACATTTTTATCCTGTGACTTGCTGTGTTCTTGTAAGTCTAAAGCAATATTTTTAGCTTTGAAATACAAAGCTATCTAACAGAGAGCTTGTTGGGGGGGGGGGGTTGTTTGTAGTTCACATCAGGAGTGAAGCTGACAGCCCTATGACAGGAAGTGTTACTGGCAGGATGACCAGGTGCAAAATAAAAGCCTGAAAAAAGAAATTTAATGCAGCCATCTCCTCTAAGAAATGTTGGGGGAATAGTTTTTTTTAAAGTGATTTTTTTTTTTATATACAGTATCTCACAAAAGTGTACTCGCCCCCTTGCTTTTTTGTAAATATTTTATTATAGCTTTTCATGTGACAACACTGAAGAAATGACACTTTGCTACAAAGTAAAGTAGTGAGTGTACAGCTTGTATAACAGTGTAAATTTGCTGTCCCCTCAAAATAACTCAACACACAGCCATTAATGTCTAAGCCACTGGCAACAAAAGTGAGTACACCCCTAAGTGAAAATGTCCAAATTGGGCCCAATTAGCCATTTTTTCCTCCCCACTGTCATGCGACACGTTAGTGTTACAAGGTCTCAGGTGTGAATGGGGGAGAAGCAGGTGTGTTAAATTTGGCGTTATCGCTCTCTCTCTCTCTCATACTGGTCACTGGAAGTTCAACATGGCACCTCATGGCAAAGAACTCTCCAAGGATCTGTAAAAAAGAATTGTTGCTCTACATAAAGATGGCCTAGGCTATAACAAGATTGCGATGACCCTGAAACTGAGACCCTGAAATCTTCTGTCACATTCTGCAGAGAATGTGGTGCCGCCCGGCCACATCACTCATTCACAGGGTTCTGTGATTCGAAAACTACAAGGTCCGGCAGCCTTAGCTTGTAGTTCTCAATGAACTACCATGGTGCTGTTGAACACTCTGGTAGTTCATTGATGCTTCCTGCTAGTGTGTAACTGCTTGGCTGTATGATGTACTGCCAAACAGCTTGCACACAGAGCCTGCAAGAGCCTTTAATTGCACCCATGATCTGTTGATTGTGGGTGCAATGCTTTTCAGGCTCCCAACAAAAAAAAATAATGCACATTTCTCTTACGTTCACTGACAGACGCAGCCCTTCATTAGACAAGTGGGGTTATGTGCACATCCTACCAGGAGTTGACTAGGCAAATAGAAAGCAAGCTGGCCCCTCCCAGGGGGCCGTCTTTTCTCTCCCATATAACCCCCCTGCTCTGTATAGCATATCCGTTTTCTATGCCTAGTGCAAGGTGTTAGACCTTGCTCCCTTATGGGACCTGCGGTTCATTTTTTTTTTTTTTGCTACCGCTTTTTTTTATTTTGTTCAAGCTATCTGATGAAGACTGCTATCAAGAAGACGGCTGGGGCATAGAGGATAGCTAGAATCCTGCACGTTTTTAGCGATTTTTAGCCGGCCGGTGGAGGCTGTTTTCGTTGGGCTAGTGTCCTCCCTGGGTGTTCTCGCCCCCTTCCTACACCCCCCCGCACCGCACCCCGAGCTCCCGCACCGCCATGCAGCGATCCGCCGCCATTTTGCCGTAGCCACGGGCATTTTGCCGTAGTCGCGGCCTGTATTACAGGCTTGGCCTCTAGTGACCGCTCGGTGGCCATGTTGGATGTCCCTGGAAAGAAAAACGTGCTGCTGCCATTTTTTGCTTCCTCTTTTCATCCTGGGACAGCGTGGATTTCACAGGCGGCGCAGGCTCTATGACTGGCGGTCACTAAGCACTCCTACTGGGATGCAGCGCTTGTCAGGCTACAAACAGCAAGTATAGCTAGGCTCTCCCTGGGGTGCTGGTAGCGGTGGGTGCAGTCCTCCTGGGGTCTCCCTGGTTGCTCTGTGGGGTGGCGGTGAGGCTGTATTGTGGGGGTGTCAGTGCATTTTTTTTCTGCATGTCAGGTCCGGTGGCTAGAATGGCGGATGACTCTGCGTTTCCTTCTGAGTCTTCGGGGGAAGAGTCTGAACCGGAAATCGCCTCGGGGGTCACTGGAACCCCCGTGGAGCTCTCAGAGGGCGAGCTGGATCCCTCGGACGGCGAGGAAGACCAGGGGGCCTCAGTTGCGCGCGAAAAGGCGCTGGTGGCTGCACTGATTGCAGATATCCATGCGTCTCTGCGAATGGGCCAAGTTGGGGAGTCGCAGGAGTCCACAAACGTTTGCGGGTCTGCTAGGCCGCCCAGGTCCCCTAGGGCTTACCCTTATGATCAATTTTTTGACCATCTGGTCTATCATGAATGGCAGCGTCCGCAGAATTCTTTTGCCCTGCCAAGACGCTTCGCTATACGTTATCCATTTGAGGATAGCTTTGTGAAGAAGTGGGCATCCCCCCCGGTGGAACCTCCGGTGGCACGCCTGAATAAGGCTACGACCATTCCCTTGGAGGGGTCTCCCTCTTTTAAGGACCCAGCTGATAGGCGAACAGAGGCGGTGTCCAAAGCACTTTTTCTGCTGGCAGGCTCAGCCATGCAGCCGGCCCTGGCGGCTCCATCTCTGTCCGAGTGTATGACAGAGCTGCAGAATGACTTGAACTGCGGGAGGTCGCTTGAGGCGTCGCAGAGAGCTGACAATGTGTTTCAGGGGCTTCGGTACCTGTGTGATGCAGCTCTGGACCTGCTTCCCGTGTTGTCTAAAATGTCTGTTTTCGCAGTCATTATCAGGCGGTACTCTGGTTACGCTCGTGGTCGGGTGACACGTCTAAGAAGGGCCTGACGGATCTTCCCTTTCAGGGCGGTCGGCTCTTTGGGGCGCAGTTGGATGAAATCATTAAGGATTTCACCGGAGGGAAGAGTACTTTTGTTCCGGAGCCCAGGCAGCGGGAGTTCCGCCGCAAGAGGTTTTTTTAGTGCCCCCGGTGCAACGGGCAAGGGGTCGAGGCCCGGCAAGTCTGCCGCAGGGGCCGGTAAACAACCCTGGCAATGCAAGAGCGAAAAGACAGAGGATGAGTCCCCCTCCGCATGATGGGTTGCCCCCACCCGAGGTGGGGGGCCGTCTTCTGGGGTTCGCAGACAGGTGGACTGCCCGCATTTCCGACCAGTGGGTGCAGGAAGTGGTGTCCTCCGGGTACAGGATAGAGTTAAGCACTCTACCCCCAGACAGGTTCTTCCCATGGAACTTGAGACTCCCGCAGGGGCGTCGAGAGGCTCTCTTAGGGGCTGTTCGGGCGCTCTCCAAATAAGGGGTGATTGTGCCAGTACCTCCGCTGGGAAGATTCCGCGGCTTCTACTCCAACCTGTTTTTGGTTCCCAAAAAGGGGGGGGGTCAGGCCGGTTCTGGACCTAAAGGCGCTAAATCACTTTGTGAGGGCGAAAATTCAGAATGGAATCTGACCGTTCGGTCGTGGCCACCCTACACCAAGGGGACTTCATGACCTCTCTGGATATCAGGGACACGTACCTCCACGTTCCCTTTTGGCTGCGGCACCAGCGCTTCCTGCGCTTTGCGGTGGGAAATCTGCACTACCAATTTGTGGCACTTCCCTTCGGCCTGGCCTCGGCTCCTCAGGTGTTCACCAAGCTGGTGGCTCCGGTGTTGGCGCTGTTGAGGCAGAGAGGCATTGCGGTGGTCTCATACCTCGACGACCTGCTCCTGTGAGCGGAGTCTGCTTCGGCGCTGGAGGAGAACGTGGCTATCACCATGGCCTCATTGAAGGACTTCGGCTGGCTGATCAATCTGCTGAAGTCGACATTGACTCCGTCCTGTCGCCTGGAATACCTGGGTCTGATTCTGGACACGGAGCAGGCGAAGGTGTTCTTGCCTCCGGCCAAGTTGCTGACACTGCAAGCAGCGGTGCGAACCCTGCTGTCACGACGGTGGTCTTCCTTGCGGTGTTGGGGCTCATGGTTTCAGCCATCGAGGCGGTACCTTACGCCCAGAGTCACGCTCGGCTCCTTCAGCGAGCGATTCTGCCTCGGTGGGACAGGTCCCCGCTGTCCCTGGACCGGCTGATCAGTTTGGATCATCAGACCAGAGGATCATTGACCTGGTGGCTTTGGGCCCCGGCCCTGACGTTGGGGGAAGTAATTTCTTCTCCTGAATTGGTCGATCGTCAAGACGGACGCCAGCCTATCGGGCTGGAGGGGGGGTCCTGGGGCAGCTATCTGCTCAGGGCCGCTGGTCGGCGCTGGACTCCCGCCTTCCGATACGCCAGACGTGGACATCATTGCGTCTCGGTTCAATCACAAGGTGGAAACCTTTGTGTGCAGGACAAGAGGCCCGCTGGCGGTCGCCACGGACGCACTGGTAGCGCCTTGGAGTCGGTATCGACTCCTGTACGCCTTTCCTCCCATCAAGCTTCTACCACGGCTACTGCGCAGAGTGGAAGCGGAGGGGATTCCGACAATCCTGGTGGCTCCGGATTAGCCTCGGCGTCCTTGGTGCGCCGACGTGGTGCGGATGGTGGCAGATGTTCCCTGGCATCTTCCGCTGCGCGAAGATCTGTTGTCTCAGGGACTCATCTTGCACCCTGCTTTACCCTTGCTGGCTTTGACGGCTTGGCTATTGAGTCCCAGGTGTTGAGGGATAGGGGAGTCGCTGACTACGTGATCCCTACCATGCTTAAGGCGCGCAAGTGTACTTCACGCAAGATTTATCATCGCACCTGGAAGGCCTATATTGCCTGGTGAAGCGGGGGGTTGGAACCCTCGCTTTAACGTTGTGTCCAGGGTCCTGGCTTTTTTGCAGCAGGGCCTGGTTAAAAAATTGGCATTGAGTACTCTCAAGGGTCAGATTTCGGCTCTGGCGATTCTATTTCAACAGCCTTTGGCGTCACATTCGTTGATTCGTACATTTGTACAAGGTGTGTGCCATGTGGCTCCTCAAGTACGGATGCCTTTGGCGCCGTGGGATTTGAATTTGGTGCTCTCTGTGCTGCAGAAACCGCCTAATGAGAAGATCAGGGATATTCCCTTACAATTACTGTCGCAGGAAGCGGCTTTCTTGGTGGCCATCACATCCGCTAGGCGGGTGTCTGAGTTGGCAGCGTTGTCCTGCAAGTCTTCTTACCTAGTCCTTCATAAGGACAAGGCGGTCTTGCGCCCGTCTCCTTTGTTTCTACCGAAGGTGGTCTCTTCTTTTCACATTAATGAAGATATTGTTCTTCTTTCATTATGTCCGCACCCGGCGCATCCCAAGGAATTTGAGTTACATTCCTTGGATGTCGTGAGGGCTTTGCGGGTGTACTTGGCGTCTACAGCCTCCTTTCGGAAGCCTGATGCGTTGTTTGTGCTGACGGATGGGCCGCGCAAAGGGTTGGCGGCCTCGTCGGCTACTGTTTCCCGTTTGGATCAGGAAGACCGTGACCCATGCATATACTGTTCAGGGCAAAGTACCCCCTTTTCCTGTCACGGCTCATTCCACCAGGGCAGTTAGCATTACCTGGGCTTTCAGACACCAGGCTTCGGTGTCACAGGTGTGCAAGGCGGCCACTTGGGCCTCGGTGCACATGTTTACTAAGTTTTACAAAGTTGATGTGTCAGCATCTGCGGATGCTGCTTTTGGCCATAAAGTTTTACAGGCGGCAATGTAGGCGCGGCTGGTGCCTCCTGAGAGGATTCTATTGGCTTCAGTTGTTTTCGTTTACCCACCCCTCTTGAATGACAGCTTTGGGACATCCCCACTTGTCTAATGAAGGGCTGCATCTGTCAGTGAAGGTAAGAGAAAAATGGATTTTATTTAAAACTTACCGTAAAATCCTTTTCTCTGAGTTCACTGACAGACGCAGCACCCACCCCTCTGTGTTGCGTTTGTATGGCTTGTTACGAACTGATATGCTATACAGAGCAGGGGGGTTATATGAGAGAGAGAGGATGGCCCCCTGGGAGGGGCCAGCTTGCTTTCTTTCTATTCGCCTAGAGTACTCCTGGTAGGATGTGCATATAACCCTACTTGTCTAATGAAGACTGCGACTGTCAGTGAACTCAGAGAAAAGGATTTTGCGGTAAGTTTTAATCCCTTTTTTTTTTTTACAACCTTAGCTAGCAGATACTATATAGAACACACACTGCTTCTGCCAAAGTTGGAGCACAATCCCTGCACATATGTGTAAATGTAAAGATTTTTTTTTTTTTTTTTTTGCCTCACTATGATATATGTAGATCTATTTGCAGAAAAAGTTACTTAATTATTTGGATGCCTGAAGGAAAGGAGTTGGCTTTCCCTTAACACTGCGGGTCTACCATGGAAGAATTGTAGTTATACAGAACTGAAACCAGTGCAAAAATTTCCTCCTGTCAGAAGATGTTCAGGAAGTGGGTGAGGGTTGTGGGTGTCAGAAATCCTGCCTTGGAAACACCATTGCTAGACAGAATTTTATCAGCTATGACTAGTAAATAATTTTGGATTTGTAAGATGATCTCGCTCAGAATAGTCCTTGTAAATGCAGACCATTTTGTTGAACTATTTTGATCAGTCAAAAATGACAAATATGTGTCTACATGTTCTGGAGTCTTGAGTATGTTATTAATCATGAAATCATTTAATTTTTACAGATGTATTCTAAAAGTATTATTGAGTTAACCAGAGAGGTTGTAGAGCAGTCAAATGAAGATATGATGTTACAAAGCAGATTAATAGAAAGTAAGGTACCAGAACAGATAGAGACAAGGAAAGAACAAGATCAGGTACAGATCTGTTGGCAGAAAGCTTTTTCTAATTTAAGATCTTAAAATGTACCTGTAGGGGCAATACATTTGGGAATCGGCCCATTGCAAGAATTTAAAGTTTGTTTCATGTTTGATAGAGTAAGGGAGGGTTATATTCTGTGTCAGTTTTCTTTTCTCCTACGTTCACTGACAGACGCAGCTCTTCATTACGTGTGGGGTTTATGCTTGTCCAACTAGGAGTTAACTAGGCAGGGAAAAGAAACAGCTGGCCCCTCCCATGGGGCCGTCCTCTCTTCCCACATAAACCCTCCACATAGCATAGCTCAGCAGTTTTCAATGCCTAGTTTGCAAGGAGTTGACCTGGCTTCCCTTTAGGGGAATTGCGGTCCTGTTTGTGACCGTTTTTTATTTATTCTTTCTTTTCTTTAATTTTATTTGACTTCTATCAAGCATTGACCTGCTATCAAGAAGCCGGCCGGGGCATAGAGAGTCCATGGACCGCCGCCATTTTACCGTAGCCGCGGACATGCTGAGCCTATGGAGCTTTCCCTCTAGCACTCAGAGCGGCCGTTTGCGATACTGCACGTTCCCTGCAAGTGATTTTCGGCCTCTAGTGTTCAACGGTGGCCATATTGGAGTCCCCTGCCTATGCAAAAAACGTGTGAAAAACGTTTTTCCTTTCTCTTTGGAACGGTGTGTGCTCCGGGCGGCGCGGCTCTGCTGACGATCCTCAAAGTTTACAGGCAGCAAACGGCAAGTATAGCTGGGCTCTCCTGTGGGTTTTGGTGGCAGCGGGTGCAGTCCTCTGGGGTTCCCTGGTGCACTGTGGGGCTCTGTGGGGGTGCCCTCAACTTTTAGTACACATCTGTGTGTTACTAAGGGGGATTTGGGGGGAAAACGATGGCAGACTATACTGCTGAACCCGCTTGCTTGCTGGCTCAGACGCATCTGCGCAAAGGGCTTTTTTGGACCAGCTGTGGTGGTCTTTAGTGAATGCTCCCCGGGCGGATTTCGCCCAACAGGCCCCCAAGAAGCGTCCCTCGGAGAAAGGGATCAGGGGACGGCGGTTTTCCGCCATTATCGCTGGAATTCGCACTACGCTGCGACTTAGCCAGGATGACGAATCGCAGACTTCTGCGTATGTGTGTGGGGTCCTCCAGGCCCCATAGGGCCCCCAAGGCTTACCCCTATGATCCATTTTTTGATCACTTTAGTTATCATGAATGGCAGCGTCCGCAGCATTCTTTTTCACGGCAGCACAGTGGTGTAGTGGGTAGCACTTGCGCCTGACAGCAAATGCTTGCTGGCTCAGATTCTAGCCATGACCTCCCTGCCTGAAGTTTGCATGTTCTTCCTGTGCATGCGTGGGTTTCCTCCCGGTGCTCCGGTTTCCTCCCACACTTCGAGAGCATAGGTCAAAACGGTTCGCTGCTCGCTATCCCTTTGAGGTAAGCTTTTTTGTAAAAAAAAAACGAAAATGACCTGTGGTGGTCCCGCTGATAGCTCGCCTTTAATGAGGCGACGACCATTCCTCTGGAAGGGGTTCCTTCTTTCACGGACCCCGCTGACTAACAGACAGAGCCACTCTTCCTGGTGGCAGGCTCTGCTCTGAGGCCAACCCTGACGTCCGCCATGGCGGCGCAATATCTGTCTGAGCGTATGGCGGAGCTCCAGAACGTTCTGGACTGCGGCTGCCTAATGGATGCGCCGCAGAGGGCTGAATTTTTGCTCTAAGGTTTAACCTTGGTGATGCGGCCATTGATTTACTGCCTATGTTATCCAGGATAGCGGTGTTGCCGTATCCTCAGACGGGTACTCTGGTTGCGTTTTGGTCCGGTTACCATGCTTCCAAAAATGGTCTCGTAGACCTTCCCTTTCAGGGTGGACCTCTATTCGGTCCACGGCTGGGTGAGATCATTAAGGATTTCACAGGAGGTAAGTGCACTTTCCTCCCAGAGCCCCGGAGGCGTGAGTTTCGCCGTAGACAGGGGCCCCCTACCTGGGGTCAGAAGAGGTTCTTTCGCGCCCTGGGCGCGGCGGGGAAGGGAACCCGTCCCGGTGAGGTCGCTGCAGGGGCCGGGTACCGGCAGTGGCAGCGCAAAACCGAAAAGGCGGAGGACAAACCTCAATTTGATGGGTTGCCCCCACCCGGGCTTCGGGTGGGGGGTCGTTTCTGAGTTAAACACTCTGCCCCCAGTCAGGTTCTTCCCTTCGACCTTGGGGCTCCCGCAGGCAAAGCACTCTCAAACCAAGGGGTGACCGTGCTAGTGCCTCCAGCGATAGTTTTTTCGAGGTTTTTACTCAAATCTGTTCGTGGTCCCCAAAAAAGGGGGTGGGGGGTCCGGCCAGTACTGGACCTGAAGGCCCTGACCTGGTATGTTAGGGCGCAAAAATTCCGTATGGAATCTATCCGCTTGGTTGTGACCGCCCTCCATCAGGGGAAATTTCTGGTGTCTCTGGACATCAGGGATGCGTGTCTCCATGTACCCATTTGTCCACGGCATCAGCGTTTCCTTCACTTTGCAGTAGGAGACCTCCATTATCAATCTGTGCCACTCCCTTTTGGTCTTGCCTCAGCCCCTCGCGTTTTCACAAAATCGGTATTGGTGTGGCTGCGACAGAGAGGCATTGCAGTAGTAGCCTACCTAGACGACCTGCTCCTGCGAGCGGAGTCCGCCTCTGCTCTGGAAGAGCACAATGACTCGCTGCAGGACTTTAGCTGGTTGCTCTACCTGCAGAAGTCGACAGTATCTCCACCCCGTCGCCTGGAGTATCTGGGCCTGATTCTGGACTCAGAGCAGGCAAGGTTTTCCTTCCTCCAGCCAAGTTGTTGTCACTGCAGTCGGCAGTGCGAACCCTCCTGACGCACAGTCGGCATTGCAAACCCTCCTGTCGCACAGTCGGTCTTCATTACGATTCTGTATGCGGGTGCTGGGGCTCATGGTCTCGACTTTCAAGGCAATACCATACGCCCAGAGTCACACTCGTCTCCCTCAGCGAGCAATCCTGGCTCGGTGGGACAGGTTCCCTCGGTCCTTGGACCTTCCAATCCGCCTGAGCTCTCAAACCAGGGCGTCTCTGACCTGGTGGATTCGGGACTCGGCGTTGGTTTACCGGAAGTCGTTCCTGCCCCTTCAGTGGGTGATCACCACTGCCCACGGCCGTTGGTCGGCACAGGAGGCTCGCCTCCCCATCAATGGCTGGAACTGAGAGTAATCAGATTGTGCCTGTCTCACTGGACAGTGAGGTTGAAGGGTCGTCCGATTCGGATGCAGTCGGACTATGCCACGGGAGTGGCATATGTGAACCATCAGGGCGGCAGCAGGAGTCCAGCAGCTGTGGCGGAGGCAGCTCTGATACTGCGTTGGGCGGAACGTCACGTTCCGGCACTCTCCGCCACTTACATTCCAGGTGTGAAAAACTGGCAGGCGGTCTTTTTCATTCGCCAAACGCTGGACCAGAGAGTGGTCTCCCCACCTGGAGGTGTTCAACCAGATTTGCCGCAGATGGGGGACACCGGACGTGGATCTCTTGGCGTCTCGGTTCAATCACATGGTGAAGACCTTTGTGTCCAGATCGAAGGATCCGTTGGCAGTGGCCATGGACGCGCTGGTGGCCCCCTGGGGCCGTTATCGTCTTCTGTTCACCTTCCCTCTGATAAAACTTCTACCGCGTTTGATACTCAGGATAGTGGCGGAGGGAATACCAATAATCCTGGTGGCTCCAGATTGACCTCAGCGCACTTGGTACGCCGACGTGGTGCAAATGGTGGCAAACGCCCTCTGGCGACTCCCGCTGCGAGACGATCTACTGTCTCAGGGGCCCATCTTGCACCCTGCCTTACCCTCGCTGGCTTCGACGGCCTTACTATTGAGTCCCAGGTGCTAAGAGACAGGGGAGTCGCTGACTCCGTGTTCCCTACCTTGTTGAAGGCTCGCAAGTGTACTTCTCGCCAGCTTTACCACCGCACCTGAGAGGCTTTTATAGCTTGGTGCGAGGCGGAGGGTCATAACCCTCGCTCTTGCGTAGTGTCCAGGGTCCTGAATTTTTTGCAGCAGGACCTGAAAAAAAAAAAAAAAAACTGGCTTTGAGTACTCTCAAGGGCTGGAGATTGGCTCTGGCGATTCCTTTCCAGAGACCTTTGGCTTCGCACTCGTTGATTCGTACCTTTTGTACAAGGTGTGCGACATGTGTCGCTTCGGGTGAAGATCCGATGGCCCAGTGGGATCTGATTTTGGTACTTTCTGTACCTCAGGAACCACCCTACGTAAATATCAGGGTGATTCCCTCACAACTGCGGTCGCATAAGGTGGCTTTTTGGCTGCCGTCACTTCCGCCAGACGGGTGTCTGACTTGGCAGTACTATCGTGCAAGTCTTCCTGCCTGGTCCTGCATAAGGACAAGGCGGTCTTGCGACCCTTTCCTTCCTTCCTTCTGAAGGTGGTTTCTTCTTGATATTCTTCATTCATTGTGCCCTTGTCCATCACACCCAAATGAAATGGAGTTGCATGCCTTGGACGTAGTGAGGGCCTTACGGATGTAATTAGCTGCTACAGCCTTTTTTTTTTCGGAAGGCTGATGCCTTATTTGTGCTGACGGGGTCCGCGCAAAGGTTTGGCTACTACTTTCGTTGGATTAGACAAACCGTGACCCACGCATATTCTGTTCGGGGGAAGGTCCCCCTTTCCGGTCACGGCTCATTATACCCGGGCTGTTAGTACTTCCTGGGCCTTTAGACACCAGGCCTCGGTGTCACAGGTGTGCAAGGCGGCCTCTTGGGCCTCGGCACACACTTGCTCTAAGTTTTTTTTATAGGTTTATGTGCTAGCATCTTTGGATGCGCAAAGTTTTGCAGGTGGCAGTGTAGGCGCGTCTGGCGCCTCCTTAGAGGTTCTGTTGGGTACAGTTGTTATTGTTTACCCACCCCTCTTTTTGACACAGCTTTGGGACATCCCCACACGTAATGAAGAGCTGCGTCTGTCAGTGAACGTAGGAGAAAAAGGGATTTTATTAAAACTTACAGTAAAATCCTTTTCTCCGAGTTCACTGACAGATGCAGCACCCACCCCTCTGTGCTCTGTTTTCTGTACGGCTTGGGTACGAACTACTGAGCTATGCTATGTGGAGGGTTTATGTGGGAAGATGACGGCCCCATGGGAGGGGCCAGCTGTTTCTTTTCCCTGCCTAGTTAACTCCTAGTTGGACAAGCATAAACCCCACACGTAATGAAGGGCTGCGTCTGTCAGTGAACTCTGAGAAAAGGATTTTAAGGTAAGTTTTAATAAAATCCCTTTTTTCCCTCTCTCTCTCCTCCATTGGGGATATTTCCCTTCATTTCCTGTCCTATAGCAAAACGTGTTTTTTAAGGGTGGAGATCACGCTGGACTGACTTGATTGGTCACTGGTTGTGAGGAAAAGGTCAAAAGGGCAGAATAGGAAGGGTTTCCTTCCAGAAAATGAATGCCCGGCTTTTTTAAGCAGATGGTAAGCCCTGTTGTGGCCTGGGCTGCTACCTCAGGGTGGCTTCTCCCGTGGTGATCAAAGGAAGTGCATGTAAAGGAGCGCTCCAATGTACAGTTGGTGTGAATAAAAAACTCTTTATTGAGAATACAGATGATGGAATAAAGCCAACGTGTTTAGGGGGACATAGGGCTTCCCCTTCCTCCAGAAGATAAAAAATTGTGTGTTTCAAGTTTAAGTCCTGAGCTACTAGCCAGGTCTTAAGGGTTACTCGCCACCAGTTGCCCCACCCAACCCCTACTGTGCCCCGCCCCTATACACATCCTGATAAATTCTCATGAATTGACACTTAAATGTTTTATGCAGAATTAAGTTACACAGATAGTAACTTTTATCAGTGCCTCTTAGTGCAGCCTCACCTGTGGCCACGATTGCAGCCTCACCTGTGGCCACGATTGCAGCTAGTGCCTGGGAATGAATGGGAGCTGTTCTCCCAGTGCAATAGAGTGTGGAGGAAGAAGAGAGCTGGCTGGGATAACAGAGCGGTGATTGCCCTCTGTAACCGTTTCCATTAGCATTGCCGTCCACTGAGCCCTCGGTTACACACAGTCCCGCCCTCCTGACCTGCGCCTGTGACAGACAGAACGTTGTACCAATGCCAGCGCACGTTCTGTTTGTCACAGGCGCGGGTCAGGAGGCCTGGACTGTGTGTAACCGAGGGCTCAGCAGACGACAATGCTAATGTGATCCCGGCCGGGACACACACACACACACACACACAACACACACAATTTTATGATTTTTAATATATATAACACATGTAGAAAAAGTTGTAGACCTACAGGTAAAAATGACTAACAATGAGAAGACTTATAGCATTTGCATATGACCGAAATTGTCAGAGGCCTCAGAAGAAGAACGATCAAGAAATTCACTTGATCGTTATTGATCACTTATCGTGTAAAAGATCCTCCAGATTAAATGTGCATATGTATTAATCAAATATATTATCCCAATAACCCTAATAGAGGGAGTGGCAACCAGAATGAAAATGTGGGGGGGGGGGGGGGGAAGGGG
>BLSH010440579.1:227066-267174 GCA_018402905.1 Glandirana rugosa
TTTTCCTCATTCTGTCTCTCATAGTTGAAGTGTACCTATGATGAAAATTGCAGGCTTCTCATCTTTTTAAGTGGGAGAACTTGCACAATTGGTGGCTGACTAAATAACTTTTTGCCCCACTGTAAGTTTTGCTATAAGTTGTAACATATATGTGCAACGTGGGACTGTTCCATTTTCTGAGTGCTGCTGTAATACATTTTTTGTTTGGTCTCAGAGATATAGACCCCCCAAGAAAGTGGAGTTACCATTTAACTTAAACCGGAGTTCCACCCAAAAGTGGAATTTCTGCCTATCTGTCTCCCCCCACACTTTCCACCTTTTCGGGGGGTGGCGTGATAGGTAACCTTCCTCACTTCCAGGAGACGGCACCATCCCTCGAAAGTTCACCGCCCAGCCCCCCCCCCCCCCCATTTAGAAAGTGCAGTGCGTATGTGCAGTAGGGGTCCGGCTCTGAAGCCGAAGCGCTATATTGCCTGTTTCCCGTACCAGGAAGTGTCCTAATATTAACAGTTAGCAGCTACAGTATTTGTAGCTGCTGACTTTTTAATTTTTTTTTGTGGGGCGGTGGAACACCTCTTTTAATGATGGAAATAGAGAAGATCAAGGGTGACCTCCTATTTGAGTCGCTATACAATTTGTAGAGATCTGAACTACTAAGGTGGTAGAATGCCATGTTTTACTCTGCTTGACCCTTGATAATACAGTCTGGGAAATATATGGGTGGTATGGATGTGCCCATGCTGTTTCTAGGTGTGATTGGTCAGTAGTTCCCCGGACTTTCCTGAAGCTTGTTTCACAGCATTTGCATTATGCCAAATTGAATTGCTCTTCATTTGAGGTTACAACTAAGCACCAAGTGTCATCCTCCTCTGTCTATTGTATAACGTCCATGTGTCCTATTTTGCAGTAAAACTATTCAAGAAGTGCAGCCATCTGGATTTCTTCTGTGTAATCTGATATTCTTTAGATGTGAAGAGATCTTAATGTAGAATTCCTGATCTTCTTTACATGTGAAGAGATCTTAATGTAGAATTCCTGGCTAATCTTAAAACGCTCCCTCCCCCATCCTAGCGCCTATACTAACTGACCTGTGGAAGAAAAATGTATAAACTTGCCTATTTTCAAGCCGCTCTGCTGACACAGGGGAGGCAACCACGTGACCGGACCAAACGCTGGCAAAAGGAGAGAAGAGGGAGCATCTACAACGAGTGGGTCATAGTAAGCCTATGGGTGATGCCATCGCTCAGGCATTACCACCCGTTATTGAACACTTTCTGTTCCCCTGGGGCCACCAGGAAAAGATCTGATGGGGATAACCCAATGGCACGTTTCTAAAAAAAAAAAAAAAAAAGTTGTCCGGCCCCACCTGCCTTGCACGGTTTTCACAGAGACGTATGACGTACACTGTCCTCTTTGCCTCCTGGCATATGCATGTCACATATCTTGAGTAGCATAGTCTTTCATTCAGTAAAGGAGGAGGGGACAGGCCCAGCAGCAGGTCAGTGGGAGGCGCAGTGGCTGAACCTGGAACAGCTGGCAGCCTCTCGATGTCACACCAAAACATGCTGGCGCAAGACTAATCGCTGCCAGAAGAGAAGAGGATCTCAGGTGGGTGAGTATCAGAAATGAGCAGAACACACCACCAGGTGAGCGGAGGTTTAAAAATAAAATGGGGCGGGGGGAGGGAGAAGTGTGAAAATCCACTTTAAGATTAGACCAGAATTCTACTTCTAGATTCAGAGATCTGAGTCCCTAAGCAGGCTTTTTCAACCAGAAAACAGTGGAACTCAGCAGCTTCTTTCAGAGAGCTTGCTTGGGCTTCCTTGAGCACTCGCAGATTGATCTCCTACCTAAAATTTTCCACTGACGTTCAATGTTAGTGGTCACTTCTACACTTCTCTCCAATTGATAGGGGGCTTTTTTCCACTGACCATCAAAGTAAAGTGGCCATGCATGTATTGAAATTTGACCAATTTAGCAGAAAAATTTTGATCCATGTATGGGCTAGCTGGTAGCACACAAGTCAATCTATAGCTGGCAATACTGATCACTGTATTCTGCCAGCAGGGACGCTCCCTGCCAGCAGAATACAATAGCTCAGCTGCAGAGTATCTCGCTACCACAATGAATGTGTGGATGAGGGAATGTGATAATTTTTTTTTTCTGTTCAACCCACCGTTTGAAAGTTGAAAAAATGAATCTTGTATGATCAGCCTTAGCAGACATGTTTCCTTTGAGAACTAGTATAAAGGGAGGCTAAAATTTTAATTAGTTATTATTGCCATATAGAGCAGGGGCTGTGTTGCATTGTTAAATACTCTAGTTTTGCCATTACTTTAAAATGTTTTGCAACTTACTGATCTTGTTAATGTGCCATGTTTTCTAGCAGTCGTTTCCCGAACCTCAAAATTATTTTAAGAGTAACGCTAGGGTGAAAGGAAGGCTGCCCTAGGGCACCGTCTGAGATTAGAACTGTATATGGGCAGGCTGAATGTACCAAGTTGATCAATCGATCAACTTGAGTACGACCAGCCTGCTAGATTTACTTGCGATTATCGCTAGCAGTTGCTATAGCCTCTAGCAATAATCACTGTCCCTTCCCGGCTGAGGCGGCTTCCCCCTACCAGCACTCAGCCCACCCACCTACCCAGGACAATACGATGTCTTAGCAGGAGGAATTCCTTTGTCTGCACTGTCTATGACTTGTGCAGATGTTCCTGCAGCCTGTGGTTGCAGAAAAGAAATTAATTTGCACCATCTACGGGCTGCCTTAGGGTAAGGGCTTTTATTTCTGTCCAAGTGAGATGGTAATGTCTGGAAGTGTGCTGTCAGTTTTTGAAGCATCATCTGGGCTTACTAAAATCTTGCACAATAAGGCTATGGGTACTGTTTGAAAATTATTAAAAAATGTGTTATTTGGATGAATGTAGTTTGCACGTAACAATTGCCCTCTGCGCTGTTATGGATTAAGATAGCAAATGTGGGTACAGAGAGTTGTAGAATTAACCTTATTGTTTTGTGCTAGACACCTAATGAGAGTGGGCTAATTGGCAAAAAAACAAAATAGCATGAGCTCATCGACACATTTTCACCTATAGGCGAGCCTATAATGAGGCTTGCCTGTAGGTACTGTAAATATCTCCGAAGCGTGGACCATTTAGGAGATATTTACTGTACATGCAGGCGGTGATCTCCCCGGCACATGCGCTCTGAAGGAATGGCATGCCTGTGCTGTAAACGGCGGCTCCCACGCGCATGCGCAGGAGTGATGTCATCGCGGCTCCAGTCACTCACACAGTCGGAGTCCGCAAACCCGGAAGGAAGACTGGGTGAAGATGGAAGCGCTTTCGGCGGTGACAGCATGCCGCTGGAGGGTTTCATTCTAAGGTAAGTGTCACATAATGTGCTAGTATGCTAGCACATTGTATTGCCTTGAAGGTTTAAGTAAAAAAAAAAAAGGCAAGCGGTTTACTAACGCTTTAACAAATTTTTGACTTCTTTCCTTTTGCACTTTGTTTAGGCCCACCAGACTGGGGATCCCAGCTGTTCTCTTATGTAATCCAGCCACTGAAGTGTAAAATCAAGAAGACTGCTCTGCTCCTAAGTCCAAGTGGAGAAGTTCAATTTTTTTATGTTTGCATTTGGCCAGATGCCTTTTGTTATGCTACTCATAGATTTGTCACCACGTTTGGAGTATGGTCTAGAAGAGCTTTTCTAATTTAGTCTACAAATGAAGGACTGCACAGTTCTGCACAGGTTTTGAAGTTGCACTGATTTGACTTGGGAGATAGTTGTATTTTGTGGTTTTTGTCCCTCCTTTTTGCTGCACATATAATATCTTGCGGGAAAATAACTTTATAGCACTGTATATTGGTTAACTTTTATATTTTCTTTTTCTATTTATAGTTGTAAAATATAAATAAAAGTGAATATTTCTCAAGCCAGAGAAAATTGATGGACTTGCTTTGCACTGAAATGATTGATATTAAAACTGTCATAAGTAAGCGAATAAATACTGGGTATTATGCTATAGGGCAGACCTGTAGTGCAGTGTGGCCTTCTTTGCACAATAGTTTTTTTTACGCGACATTTATACTAGTAGCATTTAGGAGACTGGAATGGAGTCATACCGATCTCTCTGATCGAGGAATAAAATAATGGAATCTGGCATCCTTTGAGCATTTATTTTATGTTGAGCTTGGTGAAAAGATTAAGCCATCGAAGGAATATTTTTATCTCGGAATTTCAATTGAATTCTAGATTGATGATGAGCTAAATTCCCCAACTGCTTTGTGAGATCTCGCTACTTTAATTCTTGGTTCTACTCTTCCCCCACCAAGTGTGACTTTTCCTGTTGCATTTCGGATAGTTAAAATAGCCATAGTGCCCTCTATTCTATATGTTGACAGTGAACCTATCCTTTTCAGTGGCCATGGAAAGTGGGTGGATCTGAAATCCTGAATATGGCGCCTACTGCAGATAAAACAAACTAGTATAGGATTAAACTTACCTGGTTCTACCAGCTACTGAAATAAAGTTGACAATACTTAGAATTTTTTTTTCATTCAGCCTGCAATGAATATGTGCAGTGTGGATGGATGACTCTCAATTGTGGCTATTGTGTTCTGATATCCAGCACAAGCAGCTGTCAGAATACCTAAACAGTGGCTGCATCTGAAGTGTCCCACCTTGTACCATGGAAGGAAATTCTAGAAGACCTTGTTGGGGAACTGGAGTAGATGGAACAAGAAATGTTATCACTAAGATATTATGATTTTAGTCCTGTAAATGTCTTTGGCAATCCAGTAATTCTGATTATGCAAAGTAGCATTGGTTCCAACAAATGCATTCCTGGAGAGATTTCTTTTTTTCTGCTGCTTTTCAATAAAATGTTGATGCTACATGGATATTGTATTTCCATCATCTCAGGATAATGAAATCCATTTTTCTTCCAGGCTTTTGTCAGCTAAGAACATACATTTTTGGTTGGTTAGTCTGTCTTAATAATAAAACCTAACATATTCCTGCCTCTCCACCTCAGACAATTAGAGGAAGCTTTGTATTCAGTCATAGAATACAAAGCTTCCTGTGAATGAGCAGCACTCATCCTGACTCTATTTTTTTCTGGGAGTGGGATGGGAAGCCTGTCCCACTGCCAGAACAAAACACTGTATACTGTATGTAGCTGAGGTGTACAGTGAATATAGCATCCCCAGCAAACTGCACCTGCTAGTGCAGTTAATAGTTAGTTTGGGCTAGCTTGGCCCAAACAGACTATTTAAAGTGACATTTAAAAGTGCAGTTAGGCTTTAAATGAAAGCTAAAAAAACTCAATAGTGGAAATAGAGAGTGGGAGGTGATGGCCCTGTGTGGTGAAAAAAAAATCCAAATCTGAAACGTCTACTTGTGCAATGGCTGAAGCTCTTCCAACAGCGTATTGGATGCCTCTGTGCACTAAAACAACAAACAGAAGGTGCCACCATCTAATCCAATCCAAAAATGTGATGAGTTTTTTTTTTCTTTTTGTTTTTTTTTTTGTTTTGTTTTGTTTTTTTGCATGCTAGTGAAATTGAAAATGGAGAGGTTACTAGAGTTATGGAAATTTTCATGCGACAGAATAAAAAGTGATGAAATGTGATGTGTATTTGTATTGTATTTTCGGACGATATCTATGCTGATTAAACGAAAACTGTAAGAGCTGGTATCATACGAGAGATTGTCGTGCTTGGCTCTCGAAAGCTCTGTACTAAAAATATGATCGCTTTAAAAGCAGTATTTTTTGTCCAATTTTTGGATTGTGTGTACGGGCCATAAGTGTATCAATTTATTAAAATCAAATGTAAAAAGGGGGTTAAAATGCATTCAGAAGGATGAAAAGAAACAGGCATATAATCAGTCCTTATTGGTGGCGAACCTTGGTAAGCAGAAGATCAGAGAGTGGATGGATGAGTCTCTTAGGAGCTGCACTGTGACACAGATGAAAAGCTGCTAAGGAGATGCTGCAGGAACTCGGCATGACAGGCGGTGGACTCCACAGGCTGAAGCCGTAACCATGCTGGAACGCAAGCCAGTGCTGGGACAGGAGCCGTAAAGGATGTCAGGGCGTGGTGATTTCTGAGGACAATAGGTGGTAACATGTTTCAGAGCACAAGATCATTCCTTTGTCACACCATAGAGGAGAGTTGGAGGAAAAAGTGGTTATTTGAGTGCGCCAAGAGCATGGTGAGGAGAAACGGGTTTGATATACTGGATACTAAAAAGGCTGAGCTGGAGCGGAGATGACTGTACTTGGGCGGAACCAGTTATCTAAATTGGTCCTCTGTTTAAAGCCTTGCTGGAATGAAAAATATCAATCCAGTACGTCTCCTGTTCGCACAATTTTTTTTGCATTTTTCGGCTTGAAGGACATTTTTTGGGAACTGTTCTATGATCCAGACCTGTAGTCCCACAATGGATACACTATACTGATATGTAATGCAGCTTGCCTGCCAGCTGTGTTAGGAGCTAAACCATGACCTATGTACACCAATGTATAATAAAAACTGTGTATATGTATATGAAATATTTTTTTCCCCCTTGCTCTAAGGCTCTCCTATGTTCTCCAAATCTAGTCCTCAGACCCTTGATGGTCCTTCCAATATATATATATATTAGACCACAAGGGCACATTGGGGTATAAATGACAGTCTGTAGAACATGTAAAAAAATGAGAGATGGAATAATTTTTGCCGTTTGGCCTCAAAGGACTTCAGGCCGTTTTGAACAAAAGCACAAGTTAGACATTTTTTTTTTTTTTTTTTTACTTGTGACACCTATACATTCCTGTTAAAGCGGAGTTCCACCCAGTTAAAAGGCAGCAGCTACAAAAAGTGTAGCTGCTGACTTTTAAAAATCAGACACTCGCCTGTCCCACGGTCCAGCGATGCGGTCGCCCGAGGGCTCGCTCTTCTCCCCCTCCCCTCGGCGGCACCGGCATCACAAGTGTGGGGACCTGGCTTTGGCTTCAAAGCTATGCGCACGCGCGAGTCACGCTGCACCTTGTCAATGGCCGGCGTATCTTCTGGGACCTGTGATATGTCCCAAAAGAACACCGGGAGGGGGGAGGGGGTCAACTTCCTTCCTGAGCCACGGCTCTAGGAGAGGAAGTGGACTGGCCCCCCCCCCCCCAAAAAAAATGACTTGCCAATTGTGGCATTTCAGGGGGTCACCTTCCCTTAAAGCGGAAGTTCCACCTTTGGGTGGGACTCTGCTTTAAGTTAGAGAAGAAACTTACCATCGTAGAACCAGCGGGCACTGGATTTTTCAACTTGAGAATACCTGGCTTTTAATATTACAAGCTCTGCAATAACGTGAACCTGGGTTGAGGAGGGAATGTATGTTTTTGAAAACGTGGTCATGTAGCAAAATTCCTCATGTATGGAGAGTGGAACGGTGTTAAAAAAAAAAAAACGGGTAGGATTTTAATTTTTTTTTTATCAGTTGGGAGACTATGGCCTTGCTCAGGGGGACTTCTGTAAGTGGCAAAAGTGTTATTGATGTGTTCAGCAGCATAACCTTTTTTCTATGAATTTTTGTATCAGGATTTTCCCTTTGGTCTAAATCTGTGTCTAATGTGCAATTTCTGTGGAGCTTGTGGAAGTGGCTTTTTGGGATGGTATGTTTTCACCTGGGGTGATGGCAACTGCTAGAATGGACATAAGAGTTTCCCACAATTTCTTTGAAATTACTTTTAGTGATGATATGGGTATCCAGGGAGCCTAATCCCAAATCAAGGAAAATTGGGGTTTTTGGTCAAATACATAGGTAAGAGTCCAAATGAGCGTTATTCCAATATTGGACAAATTCTGGAACTAGGGTAGGTGGGCCATCTGAGATGACGATATAGTCTATATACCTCCCGTAAAAAAAAATGATGTGGTGAATCTAATTCCCATAATTTTTTGTAAGATGTACAGTATCTCACAAAAGTGAGTACACCCCTCACATTTTTGTAAATATTTTATTATATTTTAATGTGACAACACTGAAGAAATTACACTTTGCTACAATGTAAAGTAGTGAGTGTACAGCTCGTATAACAGTGTAAATTTGCTGTCTTCTCAAAATAACTCAACACACAGCCATTAATGTCTAAACCGCTGGCAACAAAAGGGAGTACACCCCTAAGTGAAAATATCCAAATTGGGCCCAATTAGCCATTTTCCTTCCCTGGTGTCATGTGACTCGTCAGTGTTACAAGGTCTCAGGTGTGAATGCAGAGCAGGTGTGTTAAATTTGGTGTTATTGCTCTCACTCATACTGGTCACTGGAAGTTTAACATGGCACCTCATGGCAAAGAACTCTGAACTGAGGATCTGAATAAAAGAATTGTTGCTCTACATAAAGATGGCCTAGGCCAGGGATATGCAATTAGCGGACCTCCAGCTGTTGCAAAACTACAAGTCCCATCATGCCTCTGGGTGTCATGCTGGTGGCTGTCAGAGTCTTGCTATAGCTCATGGGACTTGTAGTTCTGCAACAGCTGGAGGTCCGCTAATTGCATATCCCTGGCCTAGGCTATAAGAAGATTGCCAAGACCCTGAAACTGAGCTGTAGCACAGTGGCCAAGACCATACAGCGATATAACAGGACAGGTTCCACTCAGAACAGGCCTCGCCATGGTCGACCAAGGAAGTTGAGTGCACGTGCTTAGCGCCAAATTCAGAGGTTGTCTTTGGGAAATAGACGTATGAGTGCTGCCAGCATTCCTGCAAAGGTTGAAGGGGTGGGGGGTCAGCCTGTCAGTGCTCAGACCATACGCCACACACTACATAAAATTGGTCTGCATGGCTATCGTCCCAGAAGGAAGCCTCTTCTAAAGATGATGCACAAGAAAGCCGGCAAACGGTTTGCTGAAGACCAGCAGACTAAGGCTACTTTCACGCTGGGGGCAGTGGGGCGGTAGTGGTAAATCCCCTCTAGTTTCAGCGGGGATTTACCGCTGTTACAGCGGCGCTATGGTGGCGGGAGCGCAATGCTTTTAATCTCCACAAGTGGTTAAAAAGGGTTTAAAAGTGCCCACGCGCCGCACTTTCGAGGCGGTGTCCCATTATTTTCAATGGGCAGGGGCGGTGGAGGAGTGGTGTATCACCGCACCGCTCTAAAGATGCTGTTTGCAAGACTTTTTGTAACATCCTGCAAGCGCACCTCCCCAGTGTGAAAGCACTCAGGACTTTCACATTAGGGGGGATTTTTGAGGCGCTTTTACAGGTGCTATTTTTAGCTAAATAGCGACTGTAAAGCGCCTCCGTGTGAAAGGGGTCTTAGGACATGGATTACTGGAACCATGTACTTTGGTCTGATGAGAACAAGATAAGCTTATTTGGTTCAGATGGTGTCAGCATGTGTGGTGTCAACCAGGTGAGGAGTACAAAGACAAGTGTGTCTTGCCTACAGTCAAGCATGGTGGTGGGCGTGTCATGGTCTGAGGCTGCTGGCACTGGGGAGCTATGGTTCATTGAGTGAACTATGAATGGCAACATATACTGTAACATACTGAAGCAGAGCATGATCCCTTCCCTTCGGAGACTGGGCCGCCGGGCAGTATTCCAACATAACGACCCCAAACACACCTCCAAGATGACCACTGCCTTGCTAAAGAAGCTGAAGGTAAAGGTGATGGACTGGCCAAGCATGTCTGTGAAAGAGGACTCCAGTGGCAACCTGTGAACTCCATGCCCAAGAGCGTTAAAGCAGTGCTGGAAAATAATGGTGGCCACACAAAATATTGACACTTTGGGTTCAATTTGCACATTTTCACTTAGGGGTGTACTCACTTTTGTTGCCAGCGGTTTAGACATTAATGGCTGTGTGTTGTTATTTTGAGGGGACAGCAAATTTACACTGTTATACAAGCTGTACACTCACTACTTTACATTGGGGCAATGTGTAATTTCTTCAGTGTTGTCACATGAAATGATAGAATAAAATATTTACAAAAATGTGAGGGGTGTACTCACTTTTGTGAGATACTTTTATATTGACAATACCTTTGCCACTTGCATAAATCCCCCAGGGTAAGGCCATAGCCTCCCACCCAATGAAAACCCTACCAGATTTGTAACACTGTTCCACTCTCAATACAAATGGATTGAAAAGATTTTCAGCAAACATTGGGAAATTTTGCTACAAGGCCCCATTTTCAAAAACGAAAGAATTGTGTGAACAGGAGGTGTATTGGATCTTCTCGAAACACCTGCATGGCGCAAGGAGAAGATCGAAAACCAATACCGTCATATAGAACATAATCATAAATGAGTATTTTTTTTTTATTTTTTTTTTGCGTTTTAGAACACTTATTTTTAATTTCATTTTTTTTACTCAACTAGAATGAAATATATAGTTTTAATCATTATTATTCGTGTTGACCCATTCCTTATACATTCATACAAAAAAGGGAGAATCCTCTAAATATTGTTTGTTTCTGTTTGGAAAAAAAAAATACCCCTCTAATGTGGTACACCAAAGGCTCATTTACGCTTCCAGTGGAGAAGGGGATGGGGGGGGGGGGGGATTAAAAACATGTGGTCGAGATGTTTTTACCACCAGCCTTGGTTTGCGAAGGCAGTGGATGGGGGGTGGGAATAATAATCCAGCCTGTAAAGCATTGTATCTGTGATCAGCAGAACAAAGGTGCAATCTCAGGCTACTACAGACTGTCAGTGTAGCTGTGTGCCTGCATCTCATTTGAGCAGGCAGTTACTGGATGACGAAGGATCAATGAAGTACCTAGAGTGCACAGCAGCACCTTGGTAGTTCATTGAGAGCTACAAGCTATCAGCTGCAATGGATGATGGTAGTTGTAGATCCCCAATTGACAGAACTCTGTGAATGAATGATGCAGCCCTGTGGGCAAAGCTCCAAAGAGCCACCTTCTTTACAAATTGTGACAGAGGTTGTGGAGATAAGAGCCCCGGCCTGCTGTCACAATTAGAAGGGGGATCGGGAACATGTTGCATGTTCTACCCTATAAATCTAGCCTTAGTGTGCCTTTATTCACAGAACAATTTCCCTCAAATACAGTATACTTCTATTCCTGAACTCAGGGCAGAACAGCCAAGACTGGCCAGTGCAGAGTTTTCCTTATTGTTATTTTGTACATTCCTAAAATAGCGACTACCTACACCAGGGGTCTCCAAAGTACGGCCTGCAGGCCACATCCGGCCCACTGGGATGCTTTTTCCGGCCCGTAGCTTGAGTCCTCAGACTCGCTGCAGGATCTGTTTCTGCTCAAGCAATGTGGGGTAGCAGGACCTGCTCTGCATACTCACCCCTGGCAGTATGCAGTGCAGGTCCCACAACCAGACAAAGCCCACCAACCCAGCGCCTCACTGAGTTGTTGAGGGCTAGGACCTGCTGCACCTCCCAGCTCCCTCCCCACTGTTTGCATCAGTGCTGTTGGGGGCTTTGATGGGGATACAATTATTTAGGGGGGCCTCTAATGGCGACCCAAATATTCAGAAAATCTCTGTTGGGGACACAAATGTGTGAGGATCTATGATGGGGGGACAAATATGCAGGATGGCTCTGTTGAGAACACAATTGTGTGCCTGGGGGCTCTGATGGGGACACACATATGTAGGGGGGCTCTGGTGGGGATATAAATGTGTGTTGGGGGGTCTGATAGGGACACAAATGTGCTCTAAGGGTAACACAAATGTGTGGGGTATCTCTATGGGAGACACAAATATATGAGGGTCTTTGATGGGGAAACAAATCCGCAGGATGGCTCTAATGAGGACACAATTGTGCATCAGGGGGTCTGATGGGGACACAAATATGCGGCGGGGGGGGCCTGATGGGGACACAAATATACAGGGGGTCTCTGATCTGGATACAAATATGCAGGGCGTCTCTGATAAGGACACAAATATGCAAGGGGCTCTGATGGGGACACAAATATTAAGGGGGTCTCTGGTGGGGACACAAATATGGAAGGGGGCTCTGATGGGGACATAAAAATATGGAAGGTATTCTGAAGGGCGCACAAACATGCAGGGGTCTCTCTGATGGGGACACACATGTGCAGCGGAGGGTCTGATGAGGACCAAATGTATTAAAGAGGAGGTCCGAGGGCTAAAAAAAAAAATTAAAAGTCAGCAGCTACACATACAGTAGCTGCTGACTTTTAATATTAGGACACTTACCTGTCCTGGAGTCCAGCGATGTCGGCACCCGCCGCCGATCTTCGGATCGGGGGACGGGTGCAGCCGCCTCCATCGCGGGTAAGGGAACCCGGACGTGTAAGCAGTACAGCTTCACGCCGGGCATCTTACTGCGCATGCGCGAGCTCTGCCGCGCTCTGCTACTGGCCAGGCGGCCAGTAGCAGAGCGAGCAGGGAGGAGGGAGCCGGGCTTCTGACGTCAGCGGTCGCATCCGCCGGCCAGAGCTCCCGGAAGTGTGGAAAAGGACACCTGTCTAAAGACAGGTGTCCTCTTCCCCCTCCCCCCCGAAAGGTGCCAAATGTGACACCTGAGGGGGGGAGGAATCCAACCAGCGGAAGTTCCACTTTAGGGTGGAACTCCGCTTTAAGTGAGTGTGTGTGTGTGACGGTAACACAGATAAGGGCCCTGTGCACAATGGAAGTTTATACCCCGTGCATGAGGTTACGGTATTTAGGTTTGGGTGGAGGATACAGGTGCGCCATCCAGCTCTACTGCAGGCAGCCTGTCAAATTATTTTCTATTCTGCTGCCTCAGATTATTTATAAATAACCGTTTTTGTTTTTTTTTTTAGTGAGTTGATTTATCTCAATTTTTTAGGTGTTTAAATTAGATTTTTTTTTTAATGATTCCTATTATCCCATGTGATATTTTTTTTAAAAAATAAACGTGCAGTTCTGTATGTGTGATTGGATGTCTGATGTAAATATCTCAGGAGGCTGCAGCAGCAGGCGGATGTCATTCCCACCTAGGTGAAAGGAGGAAGTCAGGTGAAGCCTGAATCCAAAAAGAATAAAATATAGGTAAATAACACAAATTGTGGCTTTTTAGTATTAAGAAGAGTGGAGGAATACAATAGAGCAAAGGGGTATTTTGGATTGAAGGTCCACTTTATCCTAACACAAAATTATCTTCTGCCTCCAGAAGAAAAAGGCAGCCACAAGTCTGACTTAAGCCTCGTACACACGGGACGACGATCGCATTCAACACGTCGTACTCACGACCGCTGTATGCGAAATCGATCGTGTGTGGGCGCGCTTTCAACAGTCGAACATACAACGGTCGTACATGGGAGTTGTGTGTGCAGACTACAAAACTTGGTCGTGCCAACAAGCTCGCATACGACCGTTGTATCGTGTGTAGAGCAGTTGTGTACAACAAGTTGTATTGTGCTAAACACGCATGCGCCAAGTCCACTTCAACTAACACGAAATTAGATGAAGGAGCCCAAAGGGTGACGCTACGATACCAGCACTTCCTCTTTATACGCTCGTTCGCGTCATCACGTTCGGCCGGCCACAAGTTGTATGTACGACCGTCGGGTGCACGTCAGTATGCTATTTACATTATGCAACATACGATTTGCGACGATCGTACGTACGATCGTCGTCCCGTGTGTACGGGGCATTACAGAATACAGACAGACACCACCGGTCATTTGACCTTGCCTGGTCCCGTCACAGTGAATCCAAGTAATGCAATGGGGGGGAATTACTAAAACTGGTGTACACAAAATTGGGTGCAGCTGTGCTTGGTAACTAATCCGCTTCTAACTTCGGCTTCTTCAATCAGGTTTTGATAATAAAATGCAGAAGCTGATTGGTTGCTATGCATAGTTGCACCAGATTCTGTGTGCTCCAATTTTAGTAAATCTCCCCCAATCAGTCCTCAGTGGTATCTTGCATCATCATTAGGTGTTTATTCAAGCGAAAGGTTTATCATACGTTGGCTCCAGACACAAATCTTGATGTGTTTTGCACCTTAGCAGTAATGCTGACGGTATAAAATGCTTCAAAGTTTTTGTATAATGCCAGTGAATGATTTGCCTCCTGTTGCTAGCGGAACTCTACTCACCTCCATTCTGGTGATGTGGAGTCCAGGACCTCCCTGCTGGCCAATTACATCTTCAGCCAGTCTTCTTCTGGGATCAGAACTTCAGCTGTTTTGTCTGCTGAGTCAATATGACATCACTCTTGCGCATATGCAGAAGATTATTCATCACAGCTGATGTAGAAATTGTACACTGAGCTACATGTGCACAGCTCAGTGTACAGCACGGGCAGGCAGGAATACTTTAATGCAGGAGACCTAGTATGCCTCTTCTGTACATGGATCCCCAATTGGGGTCCCCATTGGTGTAATGCATATCGGCAGTGGCAGTGTGGTGGGTGGCTCGTTGCATGTATTCGTCTACAGAGCTCTGACGTTCCATGCTGAGATTGTACACTGACAGCTCCTGGTCAGCGATTGCAAGCAGGTGACCCCAGTGACAACCAATTACAGTAATCATGGATTGTGAGGCTGCTTCTGCCATTAGCCATTAAAATGCTATTAACCCCTTCCCGTTGACAGTTCGCATGTATGCGGGCTCACTGGACTGGCCTTTTTCCTTGAGGCCACATATATGCATATCTTTCTTTGTGCTGGGAGCCCCGGGTCCTGTACTAAAGATCACAGTGATCAGTCACTTCGAAGCCCACCCCTGTGTTTTGTTTCTCTCTGAATGGAGGGAAGAGATTATTGTATCTCTCTCTTTGCAGGGAGAAAGAAATAATGAAAAACATGGCTAGATTGAGGTTTCATCTAGGTCAGTGCCAGGGTTAGTGTTTGGGTAAAATAAAAGGCCAGGCTGGGTTCACACTGCAGCAGGCTCACAGCAGGGGTCCGTTGCATCTCTGTTCACTGTTTCAGGTCCAATTTCAGTCCGAAAGTTTGGCTGAATTTGTACCTGAGATGAACCAGAAGACGCACAGGACTTCTGTGCAATTCGCACCGGAGCCGCTCCGGAGAGGTGTGAACCAGCTCCATAGAGAGCTGGTCACAATCTCCTGACATGCGGATTGGATGCGGCGAAACCCACATCCAATTCCCAATAGTGTGAACCCAGCCTCAAAGATCCAGGTCCGTTTATTTTGGCAAGGATTTAAAAAAAAAAAAACATTTTTAACCACTTCAGTCCCACAAATAGAGCTTTCTTTTGGTGGTATTTGATCACCTCTGCGTCATTTCTGATCACTGCTATAAACAAAAAAAGAGCGACAATTTTGAAAAAAAAAAAACAATATTTTTTAAGTTTTGCTATAATATCCAAAAAAAAAAACAAATTTATTCAGTTTTGGTCAATTTATATTCTTCCTCATATTTGTGGTAAAAAAATTGCGATCTGCGTTTATATTGATTGGTTTGCGCAAAGGTTGCCGCATTTACAAACCATGAGAATTAATTTATGGCGTTTTTACAATTTTTTTTTTTTTATTCGTAATGGCGGCGATCTGCGATTTTTATTGGGACTGCGATATTGCAGCGGACATGTTTGACATTTTTGACACTTTTTTGGGACCAATGACATTTACAGTGGGGCAAAAAAGTATTTGGTCAGCCACCAATTGTGCAAGTTCTCCCACTTAAAAAGATGAGAGAGGCCTGTAATTTTCATTATAGGTACACTTCAACTATGAGAGACAGAATGAGAAAAAGAAATCCAGAAGATCACATTGTCTGATTTTTGAAGAATTTATTTGCAAATTATGGTGGAAAATAAGTATTTCGTCAATAACAAAAGTTCATCTCAATACTTTGATATATACCCTTTGTTGGCAATGACAGAGGTCAAACGTTTACTTTAAGTCTCCAAAAGGCTTTTACACACTGTTGCTGGTAGTTTGGCCCATTCGTCCATGCAGATCTCCTCTAGAGCAGTGATGTTTTGGGGCTGTCACTGGGCAACATGGATTTTCAACACCCTCCAAAGATTTTCTATGGGGTTGAGATCTGGAGACTGGCTAGGCCACTCCAGGACCTTGAAATGCTTCTTACGAAGCCACGCCTTCATTGCCTGGGCGGTGTGTTTGGAATCATTGTCATGCTGAAAGACCCAGCCATGTTTCAAATTCACTGCCCTTGCTGATGGAAGGAGGTTTTTACTCAAAATCTCACGATATATGGTCCCATTCATTCTTTCCTTTACACAAATCAGTTGTCCTGGTCCCTTTGCAGAAAAACAGCCCCAAAGCATGATGTTTCCACCCCCATGCTTCACAGTAGGTATGGTGCTCTTTGGATGCAATTCAGCATTCTTTCTCCTCCAAACACGACAAGTTGAGTTTTTACCAAAAAGTTCTATTTTGGTTTCATCTGACCATATGGCATTCTCCCAATCCTCTTCTGGATCATCCAAATGCTCTCTAGCAAACTTCAGACGGGCCTGGACACGTCTGGCACTGCAGGATTTGAGTCCCTGGCGGCGTAGTGTGTTACTGATGGTAAGCCTTTGTTACTTTGGTCCCAGCTTTCTGCAGGTCATTCACTAGGTCCCCCCATGTGGTTCTAGGATTTTTGTTCACCGTTCTTGTGATCGTTTTGACCCCACAGGGTGAGATCTTGCGTGGAGCCCCAGATCAAGGGAGATTATCAGTGGTCTTGTATGTCTTCTATTTTCTAATAATTGCTCCCACAGTTGATTTCTTCACACCAAGCTGCTTACCTATTGCAGATTCAGTCATCCCAGCCTAGTGCAGGTCTACAATTTTGTTTCTGGTGTCCTTTGACAGCTCTTTGGTCTTGGCCATAGTGGAGTTTGGAGTCTGACTGTTTGAGGTTGTGGACAGGTGTCTTTTATTATGATAATGAGTTTATACAGGTGCCATTAATACAGATGGAGGACAGAGGGGCCTCTTAAAAAAGAAGTTACAGGTCTGTGAGAGCCAGAAATCTTGCTTTTTTTTGTAGGTGACCAAATACTTATTTTCCACCATAATTTGAAAATAAATTCTTTAAAAATCAGACAATGGTATTTTCTGGATTTTTTTTCTCATTCTGTCTCTCATAGTTGAAGTGTACCTATGATGAAAATTACAGGCTTCTCTCATTTTTAAAGTGGGGGAACTTGCACAATTGGTGGCTGACTAAATACTTTTTTGCCCCACTGTATACAGCAATCAGAAATGTAAATATCCACTGATTACGGTGTAAATGTCATTGGCAGTGGGTTAACCTGCAGGGGGCGATCTAGGGGTTAACTGTGTTCCCTAGGCATGTTCTAACTGTGAGGGGGCTGGGCTACCATGGGCATAAGGGATCTTAACCACTTCAATACTATGCACTTAGAACACTTTACTACCAGACCAATTTTCAGTTTTCAGTGCTGTTGCGCTTTGAATGACAATTGCGCGGTCGTGCGACGCTGTACCCAAACAGATTTTTTATCATTTTGTTCCCACAAATAGAGCTTTCTTTTGGTGGTATTTGATCACCCCTGCGGTTTTTATTTTTTGCGCTACAAATAAAAAAGACCGAAAATTTTGAAAAAAAAAATTCTCTATTTTTGTCACTGATGGGCACTGGTAGGTGGCAATGGTGGGCACTGATATGTGGAACTGGTATGCATTGATAGGAGCACTGGTGGGCATATATACTGATAGGGGCTCATTCCCTGGTGGTCTAGGGTGGCACTGAGTGCCATCCACATTGGGCACTATGTCTCTTACCTGGTGGTCTAGATCGGCTCCCTGGTGGGCTCCCTGGTGGTCCTGGGTGAGCACATCCCTGGTGGTCCCTGGGCAGGCTCCCTGGTGGTCTAGGGTGGCGATCCGAGGGAGGGCTGTGCTGATAAATCATCAGCACAAACCCTCCCTGTCAGGAGAGCAGCCGATCGGCTCTCCACTCATCAGGTCTGCAGACGATAAACGGCTTTCCTGTGTTACACTGTGACCAGCCGTGATTGGTCACTGCTGATCACATGGTAAAGTGCTTCGGATGGAAGCACTTTACCGAGATCGGTATTGCGGGGGGTCAGACTGACCTCCCACACCACCGATCGCCGCGATGCGCGCGCCCCCTCGGGCGCGCGGCGGCTTATTATCCTAAGGACGTCATATGACGTCCAGTCAGGATAACTAAGCCACTTCCCGGCCATCATTTTGCATACGGCGGTCAGGAAGTGGTTAATGATCCCAGTGACAGGGATCAGTAGATCTCTCACATGCCACCTGACAGAGCGGTGGAGTGCCATGTTCTTCTGTGCCAGGCGATCGGGGGTCACTGGCGGACATAATGCTGGAGAGTGCAGCGAGCACGAGAGCGCGCCACCGGCAGTGTGCTCCCGTGAGCCGCGGTTTATAGTGATTTGCACTATCGTGCCATTCTGCAGCAGTAAATGTACGCGGGCCAGCCGTTAACCAGTTAAATTGGTGTCTATGTTTTAGGCAGGATAAAAAAAAAAGTAAAATGCACACTATGGTTTCTGGTCTGCACCATGGGTAAAATAAAACCAAATACCATACATATGTGGTATTGTTGCAATCGTCTGGAGCAGGAGAATTTATTTCAGGTTGTTCTTTGGTAATAGGTTATGGTATTATAGGTAGCAAGAAATATACAGCTAACGTAAACACTTGACCTCCAAAAGATTTACCCCCTTCATGACTAGGCATTTTTTTGCGATATGGCACTGTGTTGCTTTAATTGACAATTGCGCAGTCATGCGACGCTGCACTCAAATAAAATTTATGTCCTTTTTTTCCCCACAAATAGAGCTTTCTTTTAATGGTATTTAATCACCTCCTGTGGTTTTTAGTTTTTTGTGCTATAAACAAGAAAAGACCTACAATTTTGAAAAAATATATATTACTTTCTGCTATAAAACATACCCAAATAAAAAAATTAAAGAAATCTAATTTCTTCATAAATTTAAGCCAATATGTATTCTGCTCCATATTTTTGGTAAAAAAAATCCTAATAAGCGTATATTGATTGGTTTGTGCAAAGGTTATAGCATCTACAAACTATGGGATATATTTATAGATTTTTTAAAATGTATTTTTTTTTTTTTACTAGTAATGGCGGCAATCAGCGATTATAGTGAGACTGCGATATTGTGGCAGACAAATCAGACATTTTTAGGAACCAGTGACACTAATACAGTGATCAGTGCTAAAAATACGGACGGTCACTGTACTAATGACACTGGCTGGGAAGGGGTTAACATCAAGGGCAATCAAAGGGTTAACTGTCTGCCTACTGGGCACTTAAACCCCCCTCCTGGCCAGACCAATTTTCAGCTCTCAGCGCTGTTGCACTTTGAATTATAATTGCGCAGTCGTGCGACGCTGTACCCAAACAAAATTTTTGAAAATTTTTTCCCCCACAAATAAAGCTTTCTTTTGGTGGTATTTGATCACCTCTGCGGTTTTTATATTTTGCGCTATAAACAAACAAACAGCGACAATTTTGAAAATAAAACAATATTTTTTACTTTTTGCTAAAATACATATGAAAAAAAATATAAAAAAACAAATTTATTCCTCAGTTTAGGCCGATATATATTTTTGGTATAAAAAAAAAAAATCACAATAGGCGTATATTGATTGGCTTGCGCAAAAGTTATTGCGTCTACAAACTATGGCAATTGATTTATGACGTTTTTATTATTTCTTTCTTTTTTTTTTTACTGGTAATGGCGGTGATCTGCAGTATTGCGCCAGACAGATCGGACATTTGACACTTTTTTTGGGACCAATGACATTTATACAGCGATCAGTGCTAAAAATAGCCACTGATTACTGTATAATGTCACTGGCAGGGAAGGGGTTAACACTTAGGGGGCGATCAAAGGGTTAAATGTGTTCCCTCACTGTGTTCTAACTGTGTGGGGCTGGGCTGGCAGGGACATAACAGATCTCACTGATCCCGATGACAGGGATCAGTAGATCTTTGTTTTGTCCCCTGACAGAACGGGGAACCGCCTTATTCACATTGGTGGGTCCCCATTCTGCCTCTGTATTAGGTGATCGCGGGTTGCCGGCGGACATAGAGTCCGCCCAACCCACGGGCGCGCTCATGCATCGAGGGCGCAAAGTGGCGGACGTCCATGGACGCCCACCCGACAATTCAGGTCCGCTCCGCAGCCGTCTTTTGGCTATAGCGCGGATCTGTAGTGGTTAATGTCTAAACCGCTGGCAACAAAAGTGAGTACACCCCTAAGTGAAAATGACCAAATTGGGCCCAAAGTGTCAATATTTTGTGCTGCCACCATTATTTTCCAGCCCTTCCTTAACCCTCTTGGGCATTGAGTTCACCAGAGCTTCACAGGTTGCCACTGGAGTCCTCTTCCACTCCTCCATAATGACATCACGGAACTGCAGGACAATTCATGGGTCAGATGGTAAATGCACCAACAAGAAAAAAAAGCATTATTAGACCTTCTGATCACTAACACACACCCGATCACAGACGTGGAATTAAGGGGTAATCTAGGAAATAGCGATCACAGGTCAATTTGTTTCAATATAAATTACACAAATAGGAAACATAAGGGGAATACAAAGACACTGAATTTTAAGAGAGCCAACTTCCATAAACTACACTCCTTAAACACGCTAAACAAAGGTATTAACCAGTGTGTCCCAACGGGAAATACATTTAAAAGAGCTATTAAAAGACCAGGGTGGCTTAACTCCGACGTAAAAGCACATATAAAAGCAAAGGAGAAGGCCTTCAAAAAAATACAAGGCTGAGGGGTCTCTGTCTGCATTCCATCTTTATAAGATACACAATAAGGAATGTTAGGGTGCAATCAGGGCGGCTAAGGTAGAAAATTAAAGGCACATAGCTGAGGAGAGTAAAAAGAATCCCAAGGAATGCTTTAAAGTGGTTGATAACCCATGACAATCACTTTCACCTACAGGTAAACCAATAATAAGGCTTACCTGTAGGTGCCCTGCATATCCCCCAAACCTGCACGGTTTAGGAGATATACAGTTTCCTAGATTTGCCAACGTCATTTCGGCACATGCGCAGTGAAGAAACAGCCTCCAGGCCCCGGAAGGAAGAGGGGCAGAAGATGGGCGCTGCCAGCACAGGGGACAGCGCTGGACATCACAGGCTTCGTTTGCAGGTAAGTGGCACATAATGGGCTACTATGCGATGCATAGTAGCCCATTATGCATCTACGTTGCAGGGAAATGTAGAGGAAGTATACCCCATCTGGGTTTACTTCCTCTTTAAGTATATAAATAGTAAGAGAGGGAGGTCAGATAATATTGGCCCCATAAAAAGTGAAGGTAATCTGGTTACAAAGGATGGAGAAATGGCAAAGGTGTTAAACGTATTTTACTCTTCAGTATTCACGAAGGAAATGGGGGGGCTCAAGTATCCAAAACTACAATGTTGGTCCTCACGACACATCACAGGAAGCACCCTCATGGCTAACTGAGGATAAAATCAGGAATAGACTTGAAAAAATTAACACTAATAAGTCACCGGGACCAGATGGCTTGCACCCGAGGGTCCTTAAGGAACTCAGTCAAGTAATAGCAAGACCATTGTACCTAATCTTTAAGAACAGTTTACTGACTGGTATGATACCAGCTGATTGGAGGAAAGCCAATGTAGCACCAATATATAAAAAAGGACCGAGATATATCCCTGGGAACTACTGGCCAGTTAGCTTAACATCAATAATTTGTAAGCTCTTGGAGGGAATAATAAGGGATTATATACAAGACTATTGTAATGAAAACGGTCATTAGTAGTAATCAACGTGGTTTCATGAAGAATCGTTCTTACCAAACCAATCTATTAACCTTCTATGAGGAGATGAGCTGCCATCTAGATAAAGGAAGATCTGTAGATGTGGTGTATCTAGATTTTGCAAAAGCATTTGATACAGTCCCCGACAAACGTTTACTGTACAAACTAACGTCTGGCAACATGGATCCAAGGGTGAGTACCTGGACTGAAAACTGGTTACAGGAGTGAGTCCAGAGGGTGGTGATAAATGGGGAGTACTCGGAATGGTCTGGTGTGGAAAGTGGGGTTCCCCAAGGCTCTGTCCTGGGACCAATCCTATTCAATTTATTAATAAACCATTTGGAGGACAGGATAAACAGCTCAATCATAATATTTGCAGATGATACCAAGCTAAGCAGGGCAATCATTTCTCCACAGGATGTGGAAACCTTGCAAGAAGATCTGAACAAATTAATGGGGTGGGCAGATAAGTGGCAAATGAGGTTTAACGTAGAAAAATGTAAAATAATGCATTTGAGTACCAAGAACATGAAAGCAAACTACTCTCTAGGGGAAGAGCCTCTGGGGGAATCTAGGATGGGAAAGGACCTAGGGGTCCTAGTAGAGAACAGGCTCAGCAGTGGCATGCAATGCCAGCTGCTGCAAACAAATCTAACAAAATGTTGGCATGCATCAAGAAAGGGATCAACTCCAGGAATACATCAATAATTCTCCCACTCTGCAAGTCTCTGGTGAGGCCGCACCTGGATTATGCCATCCAGTTCTGGGCGCCAGTCCTCAGAAAGGATGTCCTCAAACTGGAAAGGGTTCAGAGAAGGACAACAAAGCTAATTAAGTGGGTGGAGAACCTTAATTATGAGGAAAGATTACAAACATTGAACTTTTTCCCTCTGGAGAAGAAACACTTGAGAGGGGAGATGATTTCAATGTACAAATACTGTACTGGTGACCCCACAATAGGGACAAAACTATTCAGCGCAAGGGAGCACACAAAGACACGCAGCCATTCACTAAAACTAGAAGAAAGGTGGTTTAACCTTAAACTGCGTAGAGGGTTCTTTACGGTAAGAGCAGTGAGGATGTGGAATTCTCTCCCACAAACAGTGGTTTCTGCTGGGAGTATAGATAATTTCAAAAAGCTATTAGATGCGCACCTAAAGGACCACAACATTGAGGGATATACAATGTAATACTGATATAAAAGCACACACATAGGTTGGACTTGATGAACTTGTGTATTTTTTCAACCTCACTATTTATGTAACTATGTTAGGGTGCCTTTTATCATGTTGGAATACTGCTCAGCAGCCCAGTCTCTGAAGGGAGGGGATCATGCTCTGCTTCAGTATGTCACAGTACATGTTGGCATTCATGGTTCCTTCAATGAACTGTAGCTCCCCAGTGCCGGCAGCACTCATGCAGCCCCAGACCATGACACTCCCACCACCATGCTTGACTGTAGGCAAGACACGCTTGTCTTTATACTCCTCACCTGGTTGCCGCCACACATGCTTGACACCATCTGAACCAAATACGTTTATCTTGGTCTCATCGGACTACAGGACATGGTTCCAGTAATCCATGTCCTTAGTCTGCTTGCCTTCAGAAAACTGTTTGCGGGTTTTCTTGTGCATCATCTTTAGAAGAGGCTTCCTTCTGGGATAACAGCCATGCAGACCAATTTGATGCAGTGTGCAGTGTATGGTCTGAGCACTGACAGGCTGACCCCCCACCCCTTCAACTTCTGCAGCAATGCTGACAGCACTCATACGTCTATTTCCCGCCTACCCCCAAACTGACATTCCAAGGCAAAGACAATATAGTAAAAAAAGGTGAATAAAAAGGTCCGTAAAACTATTGTTACATGAAAACGGCTCTTCAACAAGGAAAATTACACAACATTGTCATCTAGTGGCAAGTAGGTGTAATCCAAAAAAAGTATATAAATATACCAAAGGTATACAAAATGCAAAAGAAAAATACTCAAAGGAAAAGAAAAAATGATTATACCAGGATCCATATAGATCGGAGTGTGATACCCCATCCTATCCTGACATAATTAATGCATAATAAATTATTTAAAATATTATAAAACATTAAAATAAAAATATAATAAAAACATATTCTGATAACTCCAAACAATTTATTGACGTTATTGATAAAACAATTTACGTCCCATTCAACATTCAATCCAAATGGGACGTAAGATTTTAAACAGTATATCTAGTGTGTCTCCATGGGGGAAATTTCCCTTCTCACATGGCAACCTCTCCAACGTGGGGTCAGTTTGTCAATGGCAACAAACAAGGTGTGAAATGGCGCATCCGCCAAAATCTGATCCTGTCCACTATTTTCCATCCGTCTGGAGGATCAGATCAGATGACAATGGACAAGCAGTCCATTGTCATCTGATCACCCATAGAGGAGAGCGGGGCTCTGACAGGTCCATCTCAGCACAGTGAGCGGAGTCAGCCGGGCAGAAAGCCTGTGTGAAAGGACCCTAAAGGTAAAAGTGACTAAGGAGGTAACCCAATCCACAAGCTTGAGAGAAGAGGAGAAATGGTTAATCAGATCAATGAAATGGTTTGACGCGGTTCTGTGGAGAAATCATTGTTTGGGCCCTGACATAGTCTTCTGTTTGTGTGTTGTGGATTTCACTTTTGTTTCTTACAACATATCATGTAACAGCTGTGAATCTGAAACATGAACGCAAGCTTGGCAGTTCTTGATGTCAGGAGAAATATGGCCTACTTACTAATCTAAATTAGGATTGGGGCCAAGGAAGAGCCGCCTAGAGAGCTCTTTGGAGCTTTTACTAATGACAAATTGGTAAATGATTATTGGCAACAAATTATTCATTCTGACCTGCTGTTCTAGTGAGTCATACAAAATGCTGAAAATAATTCTAATGGAAACATTGACATCTCCATTCATCTAGATATCTAATCCATAAATACATTTATTTTTCTATTTAGACATATCAGTTGATTTGTATAGCGAGAAGTAATGCTAATTGTAAGCTATGTTATGTAAAAATCCATCTAATTTTTCCTGTTCTCTACATTTTGTTTTAGGCTGACAGTGGACATGCTGGCATTGGCTGAAGCTGGGAGGTGAGATGGAACAGAGACACAACAGCCCTCCTTACTTTTAGGCATTGAGAGGAAGCAGAGCTTAGGCAGGTAAAGGTTCATTCCAGCAAAAAATTTAAATGAAAGCAGACCTTGCACCAAAATCAAAATTCTGCTTTTTATTGCGCCCCCCCCCAAATTAAAAAAAAAAAAAAGATTAAAATATAAAAACACCCAAATTATTAGAAGGAAAAAGTCTGTATGTGCCAGTGACGTCACTGTGCCTTGCTGCTGAGTACTTCAAACCCTATAAATTACAATAAAATATTAAAGATTATATGACATTTAGTGAGTGGGTTTAGATCTAATTAAATGGGTCTTATAATGCTTTACCATAACTTCTAACATGCTAGTGCAGACAAAAATTGTATAGGAATTGTTTTTGTCCTCATCTGAACCGTGTGTATAGATATTTATGTAATTTTGATACTAAATTATACCACACACATCTTGATGTACAATACATTACAGTGCTCTTGGGGTTGATTTGTTAAATGCAAATAGATTGGCTCTTACCCAGAGCATAGTGAATAAGGTAAAGCCCTGCTGACTTAAGCCTCGTACACACACTTAGATTTTTGGACAACAGAATGTCCGTTTTTTTGTTGGATGCTAGTCTCATGTTGAAAGTGAAGAGCGTACTAAAGCCTCGTACACACGGTGCGACGGTCGTACAACAGCTTGTTGTACGATCATCCGACTGTTAGTATGCGCGATTAGAACAGCCGACGTGCGACAGTCGTACAACAGGAGTTGGATGAGCAGACTAGAAAACTTTTGTTGTACAACAAGCAGTCGTACGACTGTTGAATTATGTGTACAGAGAAATTGGTCCAACAAGTTGTATGTGCAAAACACGCATGCTCAGAAGTCAGGAATGCCCGGAAGTGTCCGTTCGTGTAAACCTATGTTCCTAATTCACAAATCACATTCATCTGAACTTCCTCTTTATACGCTCGTAGCACGCCACTACGTTAGGCTTGGTTATACGATCGCTTAGTGCGCATCAGTATGCGAGACACAACAGCCAACATACAATTTTGGACGTCCAGTCGCACGACTGTTGCACCGTGTGTACGAGGCTTAACAATATGAAAATTCTCATACGACCGAATTTAGTGTCAGAAGTGACGTAATGTGTTGAATAGCTTTTTATGTATCTTTTCGCTTCTGAGCATGCGTAGTCTAGCACGTACGTTCTTTTTTCATACGAAAATCGCACTAATGAAACAAAAATCGGACGTTGTGTTGTCGTCTGACAAAAATTTTATAGTCTGCACATCCAGCTTTTGTCGCTCGGAAAAAAAAAAAAAAAGAATCTGCTGTCAAAAGCACCATACTAACAAATCGGAAGATCAGTCGTTGTACGAAAATTCCCATCCGAAATTTGCATCGTGTGTACGGGGGCTTTACATCAATCTAACCATGTGCAAGCAATTTACTGTTGTTTTCTTTTTTTTTTCACCTCATTCAGTTAGCTCTGAGGAAAATTCCCTTGCAGAGTAAACAGCCTATTTGCCAGCCCCTATATGTGTATCCTTCATCCCTTTAAATGCTAACAGATCTTCTTTTTGGGGGGGGGAACTTCCTAGTGGGGACACTCACCAAAGAGGAGGAGGAGCCAGGAGAGCTGTCTGAGAACCCCGGAATGGCAGGATCAAGGCTGCTCCGTGCAAAACCATTGCACAGAGCAGGTAAGTATGACGTTTTATTATTTTAAAAAATAAATAAATTAGAATCACTTTTAAGCAAATTGTGTAAGTGAAAAAAAAACACATTGTAGTTTTTTGTTGTAAGTTTTTTTTTTTTTTTTTTAATTGTTGTAGACTTATGGTGTGTGTGTGTGTGTGTGTGTGTGTGTGTGTGTGTCTATCACACTTTTTGTTACGATTTAACTCAAAAGTAATGGGTCTGTTGGATATTTTTTCTAGTTTATCTCATAGAACAGAGAAAGCAGCACACAGTATTGGAACACAGAATGGTGGGAATCTTCAAAGTGCGCAGCTGGACAGGATCAGAGTAAGTAACTATGAAAGAAAAAGGGGGGCTGTTGATGTCCAATCTCCATCTTGTCCAATCAATGAACACCTTGTATTCATTGAAAAAAATATGCAATTCTTTCTGTGAATGTCATTGCTGAGCAAACGACCCCTTGTGGTCAGTGTACAGAAGGGAAATACCTGAACGATTGCACCCCAGCTGTCCTTCAGGTATGAGATATGTATACATAGTGTCAAGCTGGACCAATGTAGGTGAGCAATAAAGATCATACTCATAACTCACATTTTTTTTTGTAAATGTTACATTTTTTTTAAACATTACAATAAAAACAAAAGACAAAGCAGCAGTAAAGCAAAGGATGCCAAATATGTTGGCGCACACAGGCGCAGCTCGGGGCATTACTAATAGAGAAAAGAGAAATCTATTTATCCATGCCAAATGACACAAATGACTAACAAAGGGCCCCAAAGCAATAACAGGACATAAACATGGGTTTGAGTATCAAGGACTTTATTCTGGAGCAGTCGTATCTTTGGCATCTAGCCAGGGAGACCAAACTTTAGTAAACTTCCTAGGACAGCCTCACGCTTCATAGGTTAGTTTATACATTATGTGACGTTATGCGAGGCTCCATAATGGACGGGCGATACTTGTCGCCTCGCATGCGACGGGTGAGAGTCCGACCCAGGTTTTGCCAGCCACCGTGGTAGAGCTGGTTCCGGCCCAGACTTTCTGGTCCACTCAAACCCCTCTCCACCTGCATTTAATGAGCAAGAAGAGAGCAGAGGACAGCTCTATTCTGGATCTCAGAGGGTGAAAGCTGAGTGAGCTCTGTGTGCTAATTTGGACTCAAAGATAAAGGTTTGCACTGTGCTTATGTTTTGTGGGTGTCGGGGACAGCCCAACACAGTATAGTGATGGATCCGATTGTTTAGTTTAGTGCCAGACGGTGAGGTTTTGTTTCCTTTTATGCGTTTTGATCTTCCAAACCTGTCATAATAAACCTGGCAAGCCGCCAGATTTTAAAGAAACTGACCTCCATACTGAATCTTTTCCTCTGAAAAGTGATCTCCACGAGCTAATCTTCCACACGTGGTGGAGGATGCGTGCAAATTTCAAAGATGGAGGAAATGTTGAAGGCCCTGCTGCAAGCCAATGCAGCCCAGAGGGAAACCAACCTGCAGCTCATGAACCGACAGTTGGCGGAGGCCCTGTTGGAGTTAAAGAAGGGTCCCGCACCTCCCGTGACATTGGAACCAAAGTTGGTACGCACCTCTTACCATATGCAGAAGATGACACCTGGGCATGTCGCTCTTTGCAAAGGATGGCCAAAAGAACAGTGGGCGGGACTGTTAGCACCATTCTTGACAGGTTAACCCCAAAAAGCCTATTTCGATCTGGAAACAGATAAGGCCCAGGACTATGAGACTCTAAAGGCAGACATACTCTTATGCCTGGGGGTCACCGTGGCAGTCCAGACCCAACACGTGTAACAGTGAACCTACCGCACCAACAAGCCACCCCGTTCGCAGATGTTCAACCTAGTTCACCTTACCAGGAAATGGCTACAGCCAGAGACTTTGCCAGGTCCCCAGATTGTGGAGCGCGTGGTCATGGACCACTATCTATGGGTGCTCCATACTGTTTTGAGGAAATGGGTCAGCCACGGGGACACCAAAACTGCAAACCAACTGGTGGACCTCGTCCAGAGATACATGGCTGCTGAGGACTTGTTGCGCCCATCTGTGCCCCACTCCAATGTGTCTAGAAGTGAAAGATCACCTGGCGGACCCGGTAAGACTGTTCCAGGGTTCAGGGGCTTGGGGAAATTTGATAAGACTGATACGACTAAAGAGACTGGGGGCTCTAGATCTGGCGACTGGCCAAAGCAGCCAGGAAGGTCTTGGGGAACCTTGAGAGGACTGGGTATAGAACATATACAGTGCTACCGATGCCATGCATTGGGCCATAATGCTGCCAATTGCCCCCAGAATGATGAACCCATGCAATGCGATTATACTTATGTGAATAGACGACTTTCTCTTTTTGCACAGGTCGCATATACAGCATCATGTTCAAGTCACTTCTCCATGCGACTTGAACATGATGCTAAATATGCGACCTGTGCAAAATGGTTGATGGGAGACCAGTCACTGCACTGCTTGATTCAAGTAGTGTGGTAACATTGGTAAAAAGCAATTGTGTAAACCCTGCAAGGTTACACCCTGGCACTGTCGGAATCATTTGCATCCATGGGGACACTCGTGACTACCAGACAGCGGTGTTTGAGATTGACTTCACTACTTTAGGACGCCCTAGTGGGCAGGGATTTTCCCCATTTTTGGAGGTTATGGGAAGGCACAGGGAATCTGGAGGATAGAGCTCCCCCTGCTGAGGAAGCACAGGACCTCTCGCCAGACCCGTTTTGCCAAATGGAAATTCAGACTGGTGGCAGGACCGAGCAGGGAGGAGCCGCTCTTCCTTTTCCTGTACTGGCTGGGGAGCCGGAGGAGCTGGAGAGTGAACTGAATGTGGTACCTGACTTAGAGGTCTGGAAAGAGGACTTCTGTACAGAACAACTACGGGATGTCACTCTCCTTAGAGCCAGAGAAAACGTTAAGGTGATGGATGGGGAACCTGTGGACCCTAACTGGGGAGTGTCTTTTCCCTACATGGAGTTTAAAAACGATTTGTTGTATCAGCTGGTGAAACATGAGGAGGACGAAGTGGAACAGCTAGTGGTTCCCAAACCCTTCCGCAGGATGGTGCTAGATCTGGCCCTTGGGTATGTAATGCAGGGACATCTGGGTATGGAGAAAACCAGGGAGAGAATAACTCAGAGATTCTTCTGGTCCGGGTTATATGCAGATGTCAAAGAATATTGGGAATCATGCCCTAAATGTTAAATGACGGCCCGTAACCCCATTTTTGTAGTCCCCTTGTCCCACTTCCCATAATTGAAGTGCCATTTGAGTGAATTGGCATGCATCTCGTGGGACCAGTAGTAAAATCTGCCCGGGGACCCCAGCACATCCTGGTGATCCTGGATTATGCGACCCGCTATCCTGAGGCCATACCCTTGCGGAACACATCCGCTAAGACTATCGCCAAGGCACTGGTCCAGGTGTTTAGTCCAGTGGGGATCCCTAAAGAGATCTTGACAGATCAGAGTACCCCGCTCATGTCCAGAGTGACCAGAGAATTGTGCAAGTTGTACAAAACCTCCCATCTCCGTACCTCTGTTTACCACCCCCAAACTGACGGTCTGGAGGAAAGGTTTAACAGACCCTCAAGAGTATGCTAAAAAAGGTGGAGGATAAAGATGGGCGAAATTGGGATTGCCATACCTCATGTTTGCCATACGAGAGGTTCCGCGGGTGTCTATGGAATATTCCCCCTTTGAACTCCTGTATGGTAGACATCCCAGGGGGCTGCTAGATGTTGCAAAAGAGACGTGGGAAGGAGATTCAACCCCATATAGAAACGTCATAGAGCACATCTCCTTGATGCAGGATTGAATCTCAGCTGTTCTGCCCCTTGTACGAGAGCATATGGAGCAAGCCCAGGAAGCCCAGAGAAGGGTTTATAATCGGGGTGCCAAAACCCAGACTTTCAACCCCGGAGACAGAGTGCTGGTGCTAGTCCCCATGGTTGAAAGTAAATTCCTAGCGAAATGGCAGGGCCCCCGTCACGTACCTGGTGGTAGAGTCTGGCTTATGTAGTAGGCAACCTCTCTTACGGCCCTGGTTCCAGAACCCCTGATAGAGCAGACAGGGAGCGCTGGAGCACAGGGGAGCACAAGGGCTGGATTGGACACAGGTGATGGTAAGACGTTGTCCGATAGTACGTGCTAGACCGAAGAGTAGTGATGTAGGCCGGGTCAATAACTTGCAGGCAAAGCAGTACAGGAGGAGCAGGCAGTCGGGTGGTCAGGTGCAGGCAGGGTCATCAACAGGTAGGCAGGTAGAGGAACACAAGGAACAGACAGAAGAGTGGTCGTAGGCAAGCCAGGGATCGGTGTGGGCAGAGTTCAATCAAATGCGGATTCAGGCCGGGTCACAGGTAACCGGAAGCTCAGAACGGGTCGCTCAGGAACACAGTAACGCTGTAGAACGGACAGCACTGACTGCTGGGCGTGGAGAGACTAATTAGAGCCGTTTGGCACCGTTTCCGGCGCGGGAGCACGCACGGGCGTGCGCACAAGCGCCAAAGACAGCTGGAGATATAGTTCTTCTCCTAACATTGCCCCCCCCCCCCCAAGGGGCAGCCTCCGGATGCCCAACCAGGCCCTTAAGTCTAGGTGTCTTCTCCAGAATCATTTAACAAGCTCTTTAGCATGTATATGGTCTTCAGGCTCCCATGATCTCTCTTCGGGCCCGTACCCTTTCCATTTGATCAGGAACTGGGTGGATCCATCCCTTCTACAATCGTTCCGACAATGGTCGTTCCGGGGTGGGAAGCGGGTTTAACAGACCCCATGCTTTTGCCCTACTGGTCTTGTGTTGGGCACAGACCGGACAAGCGCTGACATACTTCCGACAGTCCGTGTCAGCGGAAGGCCACCAAAAGGAGTGCAACAGCAGCTCCGCAGTCTTGCGACCGCCAAAGTGTCCGGCCAGTTGGTGGTCATGGCAGAGTTCCAACACTGTTAGACTTTGCTGCTCCGGGACGTAGAGTTTATCTTAAAACCACCATAGTCCATCTTTCATTACCAGTCTAGGGTCAAGGGACAAGGTTGATCCGGCCAGGGACAGCAGGTCTTCCTGCATTAACAAGAAACTTTGGGACGGGAGGATGGTGTCCAGCGGTGTGGATTCGCCAGGCTCACTAAACATCCTGGACAGGGCGTCCGGCTTTATGTTTTTCGACCCAGGCCTGTATGTAATATGTAGGTTGAAGCGGGAAAAGAACAGAGCCCATCGCGCCTGGCGTGGCTTTAGCCTTTTTGCTGTGCGCAGGTACTCTAAATTCTTATGGTCTGTGAAGACCATGACAGGGTGTAGAGTTCCCTCCAGCAGGTACCGCCATTCCTCTAAGGCGGACTTGATTGCCAGGAGTTCCCGGTCTCCCACATCATAATTTTTCTCTGGCGCTGTGAGTTTGCGGCAGAAAAAGGCGATGGGGTGTAGCGAGGCCTTTGGACCTTGTTTCTGAGGTAGGACTGCACCCACCGCTGTCTCTGAGGCATCCACCTCCATGATGTAGGGCAGAGCCGGATCGGAATGCTTAAGGACAGGTGCCGTAGTGAACAGTCTTTTGAGCTTCTGGAAGGCCATTTGGGCCTCAGGGGACCAATGGAAGCGGGTGCCCTGTTTGGTGAGTTGGGTGATGGGGAGATCATCGCAGAAAATCCTTTAATAAACTTCCTGCAGAAGTTGGCGAAGCCTACAAACCGTTGGACCCCTTTTCTGTCAACGGGAGCTGGCCAATCCACAATTGCTGAGACTTTCTGGGGATCCATGGTGACCCCTATGACTGAGAAGTTGAACCCCAGGAATGAGATAGTAGAGCACTCAAAGGCACATTTCTCGGCCTTAGCATAGAGTCCATGCTGCCGTAAGCGTTGTAGGACGCACCCGACGTGCCTGCGGTGTTACTCCAGGGAGGCCGAAAAAATGAGGATGTCATCTAGGTAGATGATGACAAATTGGTCCAAGTAGTCATGGAACACATCATTCACCAGGTGCTGGAATGTAGCCGGAGCATTGCAGAGCCCGAAGGGCATCACTCAGGTATTCAAAGTGACCAAAGCGTGTCCGGAAAGCGGTCTTCCATTCGTCACCCTCTCGGATGCAAATTAAGTTATAGGCTCCGTGGAGATCCAGTAGCCATGCCAAGCCTTTGAAACAGTTCTGGGACCAGTGGCAGAGGATATCGGTTTTTAACAGTAATTTTATTGAGGTCCCGATAATCTATGCAGGGTCTGAGAGCATGATCTTTCTTCTCCATGAAGAATATTCCAGCCCCTACAGGGGAAGTTAAGGATGAATCCTTTTGTTAATTTCTCATCAAGGTACTCCTTGAGGGCTTTCAGTTCCAATTCAGAGAGCGGGTAGATTCGGCCAAACGGTACTTCTGCCCCGGGCAACAATTCTATGGGGCAGTCGTACGACCTGTGCTGAGGGAGAGTATCTGCCCCTTTCTTACTGAACACATCCAAAAACTCACGATACACGGATGGATCAGCGAGACGGGTTTCTGGGTCAGAGTTCAGACTAAGTACTGGAACTGAACATTCCGGAGCCGATGGCAGACAATTGTTTTGGCAGTACAGTGAGAGGAACTGAACTTTTCCAGTGGACCAATCAATGGTGGGGCAGTGTGCCCGGAGCCAAGGCAGACCCAGAATGACTGGGGAAAGAGGGGACATTATGGCATCCAATGACAGGTGCTCCAGGCGGCCACCCGTAGTCCGGGTAAGAAGAGGAACTGTCTCGTGGGTGACTGCCCCAGAGCTAATGGTGGACCCATTAGCCAAGCAGGTGGCCACCCGGTTGGGCCTTAGGCCTGAGCGGAATCTGGTGCTGGGCTGCAAAAGAGTGGGAGCTGTGTCCATGTTTAACCGGACAGGACTTGACGAGATGTCCGGTGCTGCCACAATAGAGGCAGAGGCTGTAGGTCAGACGTCGGTGTCTCTCTTCAAGAGAGCGATGTAGCTGTCCGGGTTGCGCCCAGGCCGGACGATTCAAACTTGCGGTTTCTTCGGCTCCACGTTCCCGCAGATGTCGGTCGACCTGGATGGTCAGGTCGGTCAGATTTTCCAGAGTTGGGGGAACACCTACACAAGCCAGCTCGTCCTTGAGCGGCTCCGAGAGCCCCAGTCTGAACTGATGGCGGAACGCTGCATCGTTCCAAGATGTATCTGCTCTCCAGCGCTGGAACTCCGCTACATAGTCCTCTGCTGTTCAGTGCCCCTGCTGGAGCACGTGAAGCGCTGCTTCAGCGGTGGCAGCCTGATGGGGGTCTTCGTACAACTGAGCCATGGCCTGGAAGAAAAGGGCGAGGTTGGTGGTTTCGGGAGCCCCGAGTTCCAGCAGCCGATGAGCCCAGGCTTGTGGCTCATCCTCTAGTAGCAAGATGACCAGTCCACCTTTAGTAGCCTCCAGTGAGAATGTGCGGGGTTGCAGGAGGAAGTACAATTCCCATGCGTTGCGAAAGGCCCAAAACTTCCGGCGGTCCCCTGTTAACCACTTGGGCAAAGGCACCTCGGTTTCCCTAGGCAAGGTCAGTATAGCGATGGGAGAGGCTGACCCAGAGAGTTCATGAACTCGGTTTTCCAACCGGATGTATTCTCCTCGCAAGTTCTTCACCGCCTGGGTGAGCCTGGCTAAGTGCAAGCTGAGATCCTCCATAGGAGAGGGTCACTGCGCAGACTCGGACTGGCTGTCCATTACTGTCACGTACCTGGTGGTAGAGTCTGGCTTATGCAGTAGGCAACCTCTCTTACGGCCCTGGTTCCAGAACCCCTGATAGAGCAGACGGAGCGCTGGAGCACAGGGGAGCACGAGGGCTGGATTGGACACAGGTGATGGTAAGACGTTGTCCGATAAGCCATGCTAGACTGAAGAGTAGTGATGCAGGCCGGGTCAATAACCTGCAGGCAAAGCAGTACAGGAGGAGCAGGCATTGGGTGGTCAGGTGCAGGCAGGGTCATCAACAGGCAGGCAGGTAAAGGAACACAAGGAACAGACAGAAGAGTGGTCGTAGGCAAGCTGGGTCGGTGTGGGCAGAGTTCAATCAAATGCGGATTCAGGCGGGGTCACAGGTAACGGGAAGCTCAGAACGGGTCGCTCAGGAACACAGTAACACTGTAGAACAGACAGCACTGACTGCTGGGCGTGGAGAGACTAAATAGAGCCGTTTGGCGCCGTTTCCGGCGCGTGAGCGCGCACGGGCATGCGCACAAGCGCCAAAGACAACTGGAGATATAGTTCTTCTCCTAACAGCCCCTTTGAGATTAGGGAAAAAGTAGGGGAAATAAACTGCAAAGTTTACTAGCCTGGGAAAAGGAAACCGGAGATTTACCATGTAAATCTCCTAAAACCGTGGAGGGACAGAGAGAGTTTATTGGCAGTGCCCACTCCCCAAAAGGACAGGTCACCCCTGACCCCGGATGTCCCCATAACCGAGTGTTTGTCACTGATGCAACAAAACAACATTAGGGAATTTGTCAGCAAAAATAGGGACTTTTTCTCTTCCCTACCCGGACTGACCACTGTACTACAACATGACAATCATGGAACCAGGGGTCCGTGTAAATGTAAAACCCTACCGAATACCGGAGGCTACACGAGAGTCGGTGGTGAGAGAAATAAAAACCATGTTGGAGTTAGACATGATAGAGGAGTCCTACAGCACTTGGTTGAGCCCTATAGTGCTGGTCCCAAAGCCCGATGGCACTATCCGGTTCTGCAACGATTTCAGGAAGCTGAATGACGTGTCTAAGTTTGACGCATGCCGCGGGTTGACAAACTTGTGGATAGGTTGGGACGTGCCCGGTACATAACAACCCTAGACCTAACTAAGGGACACTGGCAGATCCCCCTAACGGAGTCAGCAAAGGAAAAAACTACCTTTCCTACCCCTGAGGGGTCCTTCCAATACAAGCGAATGCCGTTTGGTCTGCATGGGGCCCCTGCATCCTTCCAGACGATGATGGACAAAACTTTGAGGCCGCAATGGCCCTATGCAGCGGCCTATCTGGATGATGTGGTCATCCACAGCCCAAATTGGGAATCACATCTGCCCCGGGTGCAGGCAGTGGTAGATTTACTGAGGGTAGCAGGTTTAACAGCCAACCCAAAGAAGTGTGCCATATGTCTGGAGGAGGCCAAATACATTGGGTATGTTATTGGTTGGGGTCTGATCAAGCCCCAGGCCAATAAGATTGAGGCCATTCAAAAGTGGCCCCAACCGGTGAACAAGAAACAGGTTCGGCCCTTCCTGGGGATTACAGGGTATTACCGACACTTCATCCCAGACTTTGCCACCATTGCAGTCCCTCCGACCGATCTGACGAAGGGTAGAGGGTCGGGAATGGTTACGTGGAATCCCGAAGCCGAAAAGGCCTTCCGGAAGTTGTACCAAGCCCTTTGTGTACAGCCAGTGCTTGTGACCCCAGACTTCACAAAGAAGTTTGTGGTTCAAACCGACGCCACTGAGGTGGGACTAGTTGCTGTTCTGTCCCAGATCAGAGACGGTGAGGAGCACCCGGTCGTCTACTTAAGCAGGAAGCTTAATAAGCATGAAAGGAATTATGCTATGTGGAGAAGGAGTGCCTGGCTATCAAGTGGGCCTTAGAGGCCCTAAAATACTACCTGCTGGGGAGGTCATTCAGGCTGGTCACTGACCATGCCCCCCTTTGGGATGTGTAACAACCGGGAGAAAAATAGCCAGATGACGAGGTGGTTCCTGGCCCTACAGCAGTTTAAGTTCTCAGTAAAACACCGGGCCAGAAAGCTCCAAAATAATGCAGATGGTCTTTCCTGGGCCCAGTGCATGGTCGGGACAGTTGCTCCACCCCAGGGGCTTGAGCAAAGGGGGGGGATATGTGACGCTATGTGAGGCGCCATAATGGACGGGCGATACTTGTCGCCTCGCATGCGATCACTTTGAGGCGACTAGCGAGAGTCTGACTCGGGTTTTACCAGCCACCGCGGCAGAGCTGGTTCCGGCCCGGACTTTCTGGTCCACTCAAACCCCTCTCCACCTGAATTTAATGAGTAGGAAGAGAGCAGAGGACAGCTCTATCCTGGATCTTAGAGGGAGAAAGCTGAGTGAGCTTTGTGTGCTAATTTGGACTCAAAGATAAAGGTTTGCCCTGTGCTTATTGTAAGGGGGTTAGCTCGGCAGCGGGTGTGTGTGACCCCCTGGAAGGGTTCACTACACAAGACAGGCACAGCGAAACAGCAGTTGTAAAATGAAAACACCAGTGTGGTTTATTTATACTATGTACAATTGTAGAAAACCAGCAAAACAAAAACAAACATCAAAATAAATCCTTGCCAACTTGGCCACTTACTAAACTTTGTAGGTTTCCCTGTCTGCCAGCTAGGTGCAGCCTTGTGCTACACCTAGCACCTATCTCCCTGCTGTTATAATCAACCACACAGGCATCTTACCTCAGAGGATCTGTGGAACGCTCCCCAGTCTATTCACACAGAAACTGGTTCCAGGGTGGAGCACTCACCTATGCCTGCTGGGAGTTTATGTAAAGGCCTTAATGAGCCAGCTCAACTCAACTGGGCTCATTACCTCTACCCCTGCAAGACTCTCAGCACTTCCTCTTAGTGGTAGAAATCAGCATAGAGTCTAAACCTGGGACAAATATACCTGCCATCCTGGATGCAACCAGGTGATTTTACCTGCCTGGTGTCACATTATGTTTTGTGGGTGTTGGGGGATAGCCCCACACCGTATAGTGAGGAACACGATTGTTTAGTTTAGCACCAGATGGCGAGGTTTTGTTTCATATTTTTGTTAATGTGTTTTGATCTTGCAAACTCGTGATAAATAAACCTGGCAAGCTGCCATATTTTAAAAAAACTGACCTCCATGCTGAATCTTTTCCACTGAAAAGGGATCCCCCCCGAGCTAATCTCCCACAATGGGTATAGCTTGGTTAACCAAAGTGAGCCAGGAGGAAAGCAATGGAGGATTCAGATACTTCCGGTGTAAAATCACTTTTTTAGTACCATAAAACAGTAACCGTATGAGTATTTTCAGCCCTGTAGGAAGAGTATTCTCTTCTACATATCCCAGTAAACATTGCAAAGCTAATAAAGTCAGTGAACTCAGACTGATAAGTTCTGATAGAAGGGCATTCTCAAGCCATATGATAAAAGGAGCTCACATTCCCAGTACATTAAAAGTTCAGCTTTAATTGTACTTTACAACACTACAAGAGTAAGGCCCCTTTCACACAGGCTTTCCCATCAGGTCCGCCTGTCAGTTTTTCCAGCAGAACTGATCGGAGCCTCCATTCACTCCTGGGGCAGCGGTTGTCAGCGGTGACATGTCTGCTTACACCCACTGCTATCCAATCTGATCCTGTCCGTGAAATCCAAATGGATGGTGACTTTATTTTCCATCCGTCTGGAGGATTGGATCAGGTGGGATCGGGTGAAAACGGGCAGGCGGACCGTTTTCAAGCAATCTACCCATAGAGGACAGCGGGGATCTAACAGGTCCGCCTCTGTACAGTGAGCAAAGACGGACCTGTCATTGCCTGCTCAGCGAGAATCAGCAAATCGATCACCCGCTGAGCAAAGCGGAGTCCGCCAGGCGGAAAGCCTGTGTGAAAGGACCCTAACTAAGTAAGGTACATGTGGTCCTGCAGTTCTATGTGACGTTGTTTAGATAGCTCAGAGTTTTAATTATGTAAGATGGCAAGAGAATTATAGGATAGATCGACACACTTGCTAGTAGCTGTAGTTTTACAGGCATGGTATAAGTCCATTGTGGAGAATTGAAAGCTCAGTGTTCGGGCACAGGCAATAGGTTTCATTCATTAACCACTTCAATACCAGACACTTTCACCCCATTCCTGCCCAGTCCAATTTTCAGCTTTCAGCGCTGTTGCATTTTGAATGACAGTTGCGCAAACATACAACACTGTACCCAAACAAAACATTTATCATTTTTCTCCCGACAAATATAGCTTTCTTTTGGTGGTATTTGATCACCACTGGGGGTTTTATTTGTTGCGCTCCAAATAAAAGAGAACAGAAAATTTTGAAAAAAAAAGTTTTTTCCTTTGTTTCTGTTATAAAACTTTGTAAATAAGTATGTTTTCTCCTTCACTGATGAGCACTGATGAGGCTGCACTTATGCGCACTGATGAGGCAGTACTGATTTACACTGATGAGGAGGCACTTACAGTTGTATGCAAAAGTTTAGGAACCCCTGACAATTTCCATGAGTGTCATCTATAAATATTTGGGTGTTTGGTTCAGCAATTTCATTTTGATCTATCAAATAACTGAAGGACACAGTAATATTTTAGTAGTGAAATGAGGTTACATCATAGGCTCTTTACCGGGATCGGAGATGCGGTGTGCCAGATTGACACACCGCACCACCGATCGCCTCACTCTGCGCCCCCGTGGGCGCGCGCTAGTGGATTACCTTGCTGGACGTCATACCAGTCAGGATAATTAAACCATTTTCTGGCTCTCATTCTGCTGTATGGCAGGCGGGAAGTGGTTAAGATGGATGAGTTATGGTAACACAATACTTATCTCTTGATAGTTTTATTCTAAAGTCTGGTACACACCACTAGTTTTTTTTTGGGGGTTCAACGAAAAAGAAAAAATGGACAGCTCATGTTGGAGCCGCTGTATTAATAATCCTATGTTAGTACAGGGATCTCCCCTGCTGAGCTATTGCGTTCTGACAGGATGATAGCTCCCCCGCCAGAACACTCCGGTCAGCACTGTCAGGAGTTGGATGAGCGCACTCATTGTGAGCCGGCTGGCTGCTGGTTTTCCAGCATGCCAGTCCGACACACACGGGCCGAATGTCTGATGTTTTTTTAATTGAACTGGCCATTGTCACCCAGCATTCGGCCCGTTTGTACAAGGCATAAATCTGCTCAGTTGACAAAAATAATGGTTACAGAGACCCATAATCTTTTTTTAAAAGCCCTTTAACGTCTAACGTTTCTGAAACCTGTGGTGTGGTTCAGGTGCGAATGCCAGGCTCATCGACTTCCATGGGAACGCTTCTGAATCGCACATTATCACTTTTGAACATGAACTTAGGAAAAAAACCCTATATGGGTCTGGTATGGATTTTAAGTGGAACCCCACACCAAAAAAAAAAAAAAAAAAAACAGCATTTGTGCTTACGACAAAAAAAAAAAAAAAAAAAACCACACCCCAAGGTGAATTTTAGGTATGGTCTGGGTATATCCCAAAAAAAGGATTCAAGTACAAGTTTTCACTATTACACGCTAAGTCTTCGCAAGGGTACCTTCAGCTACTCGGACCGTAAGCGTGGACTTGGTGTGGTGTCCAAAGTCTTTGCAATCTGCAATTTCCCGAAAATTTTTTTCTAATACCCAGAGACATTGGTAATAAAAACAGTTGACTCGTCTAAATACGGAACATGTTTGCCCGGCTTACGACCCACTGTTACCGGTCAAGTTAATTTTTTTGTAGTCTGTAAGCCGGGCACACACAGCCTGACCGTACGACCTTTTGGTCGTCGGTCGGCCGAGTGTTACTCACGCGAGTAGGTTGAGGACT